>VWZZ01005340.1:0-30525 GCA_013399095.1 Psophia crepitans | reverse complement strand
AGAGCAGAGTAGAGGGGAAGAATCACTTCTGTCCACCTGCTGCTGGTCCTACTTCTTTTGATGCAGCCCAGCATATGGTTGACTTTCTGCGCTGCTAGCGCACTCATTGTTGGGTCATATTGAGCTTCTCATCAACCAACAACTAAAAATCTTTTTCCTCGGGGCTTCTCTCGATCCATTCTCCATGCAGCCTGCAGTTGTGCTTGGGATTGCCCTGATCCATGTGCAGGACTTTGCATTGGGCCTTGTTGAACTTCATGTGTTTTTCACATGTCCACCTCTCAAGCCTGTCAAGGTCCCTCTGGATCACTTCCTTTCCCTCCAGAGTGTCAACTGCACCACACAGCTTCGTGTTGCCAGCAAACTTGCTGAGGGTGCGCTTGATCCCACTGTCCGTGTTGCCAACAAAGATGTTAAACAGTGCCCTTCCCAATACCAACTCCTGAGGGTCCACCTCTATAGCTATGTCCTCAGCCAGAGCTTCCAAGACCATTTTGTATTTCCTTCATAAATGATTTTTTTTTTTAATGAACACAAACTGTCCAAAGTACTGGAATAGGTGGCTAGTCCTTGGTCCTCCCATTTTAAGAGCACTGTTTGAAGATATTGCAGACAGATATACTTGCCTGAAAAAAACTAGAAGGGAATTCCTTTCAAAAGTCCTTTGAACTGTGAAAATAGTACAGAGACTGGTTGATAACTGCCATCCTGGGGGACATACCTGATTATATCTGAAGGGTGTAATGAGGTGGAACTAAACTAAAACCTTGAAAGTATTAAGGTACACAAGAGGTGGGTATTCTATAACATTCTTTACCTTTGTCTATGAAAAGTTTAGCCCTGCAGGCTAGCAGGACCTCATCTGTTTAGCAAGCTGGCCTAATCTTTCCTATGCCACACATAACTTATCAAGGCCATGTTGATCCACACCAAGTATTTCTACAAAGATCATCACATATATGTCTGTAAGCAGAGCCCAGCAACGTTTCCCTCTATTTCTTGCATTGATTGTTGAATTCAGTCATCTTCTAGAACAAAAAGCACTGTCATCGCATATGCTCTTGTGCCAGACACATTCCCTCTCTTCACTTTGATGCCCTAATCCAAGTATGCTGCTGACATACCTCTATTTAAGAAGTTTGAATTGATCTGCTGAAGTGTATGCATGCCTAGTGCTGTTTGAATATATGCCACAAGGTGTGACTGAGGCAGTGAGAGGTGATGTGTACTTGTAAATACCTTAATACTGTCAATCTTAATCTGAGGTGAATCAGTTTTAACTTGTTCCTGTTCTGATCCCTTCTGGAGTGCAGAAAGCCCTTCATTCAGCTCAGCACATTATTTGTTTCAGGGACAGAAGGAGTATGTCTCATCATGCAGTACACACATTTGGGCCTTGGAGTCCAGTGCTAGGGAACTTGAGCAATACTGTTTTATTTCTCCCATGCCTTTGGTGAAGCAGAGAATTTTGTCGAACATAGCACACAGGGCAGCTGTGACAAGCTCTTCCATGAGATAGAAAGCCATTATATAAGCAACTTATTTCTACTTATACAGACTGGTCCTGTTATAGGAGTCTAATGTACAGTGGAAGTTGGAGGAAGGATTTGCCTCTGAGGGCAGTACAGACATAATGTAAGGAGGAATTTGAGGGTGCATTGAAAGGGGTCGGAAGTGTAGCTTTCTTTGGATGTGACTTGTGCCATCACCTTGCTGAAAACATCATTGATTTGAAATATTATTTTCACAAAGGTGTGTATCTACAGAACCTCCAGTGAATATAAGAGTAGATAAGCTATTCAACATGAGAGGAAGCATCTTATGAACTACGATAGCTACTTCAGAAAGTGCAGGTGGACTAAATATCAACACGTATTGAATCATGACTCTCACTCTTCACTCCTGTCTGTGAAGCTTTTCAACCTGGACATAATAAGAAAAATCAAACTAAGGAAGTTTGTGACAGGAGTATGTTAATGTAAGCTGCAGTCCAATATTTCTTTTATTCTTCATTGTCCTATCAATAATCCTATGAATAATCTAATGAATAACAATGTACAGTGCCTTCTCCTGTGATAATATGCCTTTCCTTATTTTAAGAAAATGAAATTTAGAGTCATCAATAAACACGGACCTCACTCCATGTCTCAAACCCTAGCACCCACACACTGATACCCAAATACAGGTTACAAAGAATTTTTACTGTGTTTAGTGATATTGCTGAGGAACAGTTTTGACAGGTTGAGCATGGTTTCCTTACAAACTCATTTCAGTCATGAGTGCACATTGGAAGGATAAAAGCCTGCTTGTCTAATATGCTTTCCATTGTATAAATATGCCCTATCATCTGCCATGGGGAACTAAAACACAACTATATACAGACACTCATTTAATCAAAATGCCTCCTAGAACTGGTATATGTACTTTTAGCCTTATAGTCCTACCTTAAAAATCATGAAATTTAATGTTATATAAAAAGCTACATTGAAGTGATTTTAAATGTAACAAAAAATAAATACAAATAAAATATTAATACAAATAACTATTAAATAAACGTGATAAAATTCTGAAGGTAACGTGGCTCAATGTATTAGGAGAGAAGTTGAGCAGGAATAGATTCCTGAATCCAGATTATTTTGACTTTTATGAATGACCTAGAAGAAATAATGTTACACTCAATATTTTAAAGATGACAAAGATTGTGCAACTGGTTAAATAATGGAGAGTATAGATCATTGCCACAAGAAGATATGGATCATTTGGTAAGCTAGGACATGAAAAATATTCTCAGAACTAAATAATGTAAGCTGTGCTTAGGGAAAGATTTGTCCACAGCATTGGTGGACAAGGGGAAAGCAAATGATGTCATCTACCTGGACTTGTGCAAGGCATTTGACACTGTCCCAGATAACATCCTTGTTTCTAAATTGGAGAGACATGGATTTGATGGATGGATCACTCGCTGGATAAGGAATTGGCTGGATGGTCGCATTCAAAGAGTTCTGGTCAATGACTTGATGTTCAAGTGGACATCTATTCCTCAGGGGTCAGTGCTGGAACCAGCACTGTTTAACATCTTTGTTGGTGATATGGACAGTAGGAGCAAGTGCACCCTCAGCAAGTTTGCCGACGACACCAAGCTGTGTGGTGCAGTTGACACGCTAGAGGGAAGGGATACCATCCGGAGGGACCTTGACAGACTTGAGTGATGGGCTTGTGCAAACTGCCTGAAGTTCAACAAGGCCAGGTGCAAGTCCTACATGTGGGTCAGGGCAATCCCAAGCACAGCTACAGGCTGGGTGGAAAATGGATCGAGAGCAGCCCTGAGGAGAAGGACTTGGGGGTGTTGGTTGATGAAAAGCTGAACACAAGCCAGCAGTATTCACTAACAACCCAGAAAGCCAACCATGTCCTGGGCTGCATCAAAAACAGCATGACCAGCAGGCCAGATGATTCTGCCCCTCTACTCTGCTCTCATGAGACCCCACCTGGAGTACTGCGTCCAGCTCTGGGCTCCTCATTACAGGAAAGACATTGAGCTGCTGAAGCAAGTCCAGAGGAGGGCCATGAAGTTGATCAGAGGGCTGGAGCACCTCTGCTATGATGACAGGCTGAGAGAGTTGGGTTTGTTCAGCCTAAAGAAGTGAAGGCTCAGGGGACACCCAATTTTGCCTTCTAGTACCTAAAGAGGGCCTACAGGAAAGATGGAGAGGGATTGTTACAAGGGCAGTGAGTGATAGGACAAGGGGTAATGGGTTTAAACTAAAAGAGGGGAGATTCAGATTAGATATGAGGAAGAAATTCTTCCCTGTGAGGGTGGTGAGGCACTGGAACAGGTTGCCCAGAGAAGCTGTGGGTGCCCCCTCCCTGGCAGTGTTCACGGTCAGGTTGGATGGGGCTTTGGGCACCCTGGTCTAGTGGAGGGTGTCCCTGCCTATGGTAGCGTTGTTGGACTTAGATGATCTCTGACGTTCCTTCCAACTCTAACCATACTGTGATTCTTTGATTCTCTGATTCTGTAAGTCTATGATTCTATGATTCTGTGATTCTATGTCTCTATGATTCTATTATTCTACATTAGGATGCAAAGATTTCAAAATACTAAGTAGATAATCAACAAAATAGGAGTTTCCAATAGTTTCCAATGCAATGACTAGAATAGGTAATTAGATAATTATGAAACAGGAATAAAGAATTGCTAGTTACAGAGATCCAGTTATTACTATCCATATCTTGAGAAGAATGTTAAAACATTGGAGAGAGTTTTAAGCAAAAATAAACTCCCTGAAATAGTTTTCCCTGCACTTGAAAAAAATTATAGACTTTCAAAAAACCCCAACAACTTAGTACATTAAAAATAACAAAGGGAATTTGGAAGAGTGGTTTGATCATACACTTTAAGTATTTGCATGGCTGTACTTACAGCCTAAGTGTACTTGAAAAGACTTTTTAAGGATTTTCATTCTAGCAAATGAGAAAATTGTGTTAATATTCACTGGACAGGTGGCTGGATGTGTTGACTTAAATTAGTTATTGGGTTATATTAGGAAACTTCAGTTCCAGGTAGAAGGAGCTCTCATCATGATGTACTTCCTGAAGGTGATGCTCTGAGATTTGATAACAGCATCCTGTTTTTGAAGAAGGCATTGACAATGGCCCTCCATGTGTAGGTATCTGAATCTACTGCTGGTCATCTTCTACAAGTGGTTTTGCAGGTATGGAATCTCTTTTCCACACTGGAGAAGGAGGGGAGAGAAATTGCAGCCCGTATAATCATGGTTGTACTCTTTTGTGATGAAGATGATGGCCTGTTCAGAGAAACCAATCACCCTGATACGATTCCCAGAGTTCTACAGGTACTGTGGAGCTTGCAGTGAGCAGCAGTTCTGCAGGCCCCAACGCTATGGAAGAGGATAGTTGCCATTTGATCCAAAGAGGATGTGGACACAAACATGAATGAATGGAGAATGACAGAAAACATTTGTATTTGTTACAGGAAAGCATTAACAACTTTTAAGAACATGAAGAAAACCCAATTCCTCTTAAGCTTACAAAACTGGAACAAATTAACATTATTTTTCAATGTATTATAATTTAAAATTAACTTTTTAATAGAAAAATAGTCAATGTTTGTATTTAAACAGTTCAGTGTAATTTTCAGGAAATATATGTGTCATTTTAAAATGTTTAGAATCATTTTCACTCTCTTCTCTATTGACTGAAGTACTTCTTAAACAAGTATTTGCATATGTAATTAGAAAACACTACGCATGAACATGTGCAGCAATCATATTTGCAGCACTGTACATTGTGGAAATTTATACCATTGAAATTAGTTGCCTCAAACATTTACACCAATTATTTTGTTTTAAAATGTTACTGGAGACACTTTAGTTATCTCAGAATTTTATGCTGTATATATTATTAGTTCATACCCATATAGTATGATCTTTCTTTTTCTTTCTGGTGCTTTTACTTCATTTTACAATAAGGTCAGGACAATTCAAAATGTACAAAGATTTTCTTTATAACAGATTTATTTTTTTTTGGGGGGGGGGGGGGGGGGGGGAATGATGGAGAAACATTTCATTGGTTTGAGTAATATTGTTGTGGTTTTACCCTAGCCGGTGGCTGAGCACCACACAGCCGCTTGCTCACTGCCCCCCATCAGGATGGGAAAGAGAGAAAATTCAGGAGTTGAGATAAAACCAGTTCATAAGTGAAGCAAAAACTGCACACACAAACAAAGCACAACAAGGAATTCATTCACCACCTCCCATGGGCAGGTAGGTGTTCAGCCATCCCCAGGAAAGCAGAGCTCCATCATGTACAATGGCCATCACTTGAACAACACAGGTCCCGCCCCTGCCCCTCCCCCTTCCTCTTCCCCCAAGCCCCTTATAAACCGAGCATGACGCCATATGGTATGGAATGTCCCTTTGGTCAGTTGGGGTCAGCTGTCCTGTCTGTCCCCTCCCAACTCCCCGCACATCCCCAGCCATCCCGCCGGCGGAGCGGTACGAGAAGCAGCAAAGGCCTTGGCTCTGTGTGAGCATCGCTCAGCAACAGCAAAAACATCTCTGCACTATCAGCGCTGCTTCCAGCACAGACCCAAACACAGCCCCATGCTGGCTGCTGTGAAGAAAATTAACTCTCAGCTGAAACCAGGACAGATATATATTCTGTTTTTATTTGAAAAAATACACTTCTCTTGTGTTCAAAGACTGAGCTACATTCCCTGCATGTCTTAACTTCAACATATGCATGACACTGGCTTCCATGTTATTAATAACTATTATGTTTATAGAGAAGTACATTGATATATAATTTCAGCAACATTCATGAGTTCTGCAAGCTATTCAAAGTATGTATTTTGTCTTCTAAAATTCTTTGGAATTCTTGCATGTTTCTTAATGAACTAACAAATTTTTGAAATATATAATTTTGGAAGAATAGGTGCAGGCTGGTGTAATGTCAAGCAAGACATTTTTGTCCTCATTCAAATTTGTACATCTAAAGAGCTGGAAGACTGTTTTGATGAAGTAATGATTTCTGCACTAATCCCAGACTCATTAAAATGAAATATGGTACTTCTTCATGCTGAAATGCTTTTTGTTTCACTGGCTGAAGTCCCTTTGGCTATTAAACAGGGACTCATGGGGCATATTTTCTGTTTGCACTTTGACCAAACTTTAAACCCAGTTGCTAAAACCTGTAACAGATTCCAAATCAATGATAAATGTTATGTTTTCCACTAACTGTGATTGTTCACATGTACTTTTCAAGTTTTACTTTTAATATGTCATTTATTGACTTAACCACTCATTAGCTTTTCTCTTGTAATAGAAAAGTGACTCTAAAATGTTGTATTTTTATAGCATGGTCCTTTACGCCATATATGGTTATAACTGAGAATTAAGACAAAACTCAGCATTACTTAGGCGGTGAGTCAATATGAGTGAAATGCTAAAGGAACAGAAGGTCAGTGCCTCTCCACTTTGATAAGTGCTTTGATGAAAAACTCAGAGAAAAAATATCTGTGGATCTATTTGTGCTATTCAAAGCAAATGAATTAAACATAGTGAAAAAGAAACTTTTCTTCATATGGAACAAAGGCTATCTGTGCATCTGCAGTTGGAGATTAAAGGTAATACAAGGACAATAGTGCTTTCACTGGTAGTGCTCTTTCCCCATTATAGCTTGGCCCCGCAATGCTTCATTTATCAGGAATGTATTATGGGAGACAGTTTAAAAATACCCAAGTGATAGATACTCTTTTTCCTGTTGTGTTTAGAATAAATGGCTTACTGTAATTCTGGAATTACAGAAGAATTTGCTTCAGAACTTCTGGGAAAATGAACTTCATAAGCCCTTAAAACATTTATCTATTTTTAATGTCTTCTTCTTTTCCATCTTTTTGTTAAAAGACTAAGCAGCTTTCAAATATTATTGGTCATAATTTTCTAACATGTTTGAGGTATAAAACTGACAAATGTACAATTTTTTCACTGCTGGTCCATTTTTCAGACCTGCAGGAGTCTGCACATATCACAGTTCTTGCCATTTCTGGAACAGGAAGTCTATAGTTTTATCTCCTGAACACAAGTATTTGCAGACTGAGACTCATGGATTTTACACCCTGATAAGAGTTTGGTTAACAAAAGACTTGTGGTTAATTGTTGAATAAATGATCCTACACATAATTTCGTTCTGGAAAAGCGGAAGGTAGGGAATTCTGATCAGAAAAGGTAAGACAGAAGATTTCAAGTTCAAGTTCAAGCATTTTATTGCTCTAATCATGCTGAACTTCTGTCACTGCAGCTGAAGCAATATACCAGACACAATGAAAAAGGCCAGGTAAACTAAAGATTTATAAGATCAAAATTTTCAGCTTCCTGCCTGTTTCCAGCAATACACAGGCACATCGGCAGTAAGATATGGCAAATGGCACAGTTGCTGTGTGCTTTATTAGTACAGCCCTTCCCTATCAGTTAAGTTTATTTAAGAGGCAAGTTTTGTAAACTTTGTCATAGTGTCACAGCAATTACTTTTTAATCACTATTCATTCCCTAAATTGTTGGGCAAACACGAGAATCACCATTCTTTCTATACAGTCTTCATGTTACCAGATTCAAAGAAAAATGGAAGCACAGGACATGCATTCACCCAAAATGGAGAGCAGGCACTATAATGTGCAGATGTTAGCCCTCACATTGAGTTATTTCTGCAAGTTTTTCTCGGTGGGTATCCATGTAAATGGGTTTCCTCTATTTATTTTACAGACTTAAGGTCTCAGAGAAAGAAGTTTTTGACAGGACTACAGCACAGCTCATAAAACTTTGAATTTACAAATCAGTACACTTAGACATTGCCATGCTCCTCACAGATCTTTTCACTACTAGCTTTAAGGAAAATTATTTCATTTACTAAGACGTAATATCCACTAGGGAAATAGATTGACTCACATATGAATGGAAAGGGTTTTTGAATGTTACAAAACAACCATATGCATATTTCCCAAAGAAACAGAACATATTACCCAAAGAAGCAGAACAGACTACTTTATTCCACAAAAACTTCTTCATCTGTTCCTAATAACTTTCAATAGTGTCTTCTAAACATGAAACTGTGAGACACCTTTTTTTTTTTTTTTTTTCCCCCCCAGTGGTATCACACCAATCAGGTACCTAATCCCATTTGTTTATACAGTCAGGGAATTATCAACCCCCTTCCTCAACCTCTGACAGGATGCTTCTGTCCAAATTAAGCAACAGAACTCCTCTGTTTCTGTTTCTGAACATTTTTGGATTATCAGATGATCTTGAGCTTGAATGAGTCACAAAATCCTATGGCTACCAACCTAGGATTCAAGGTCTCACTGTGTGGCCTTGAAGAGATAGCATGACATAGGTAGTAATGGTACTGTTAGAAGACCTCCTGAGGATTGTGATACAGTAGTAATTTTTCAAGAGCAACTTTGACTAAAATTCCCCGTATCTCTTCATACAAAGATAGACAGAAGAATATACAGGGGGAAAAGAATACAGACTTGCATTACCTTCAACTTCCTCTTTCCATATTATGACCTAAAGGACCAACTAGGTTGACATTCATCAACCTTTCCACATGAAGCTGTACTGGTGGTGTCTATTTCAAAAGAAAAAACATTCTGTATTAAGGTTCTCATGTAACACAAAAGTAATCTCAACTATTTGATCCCACACAAGTAAGAAAGGGCAAAAAATCTTTGAACATAGCTATAAGCTCATCCATTCAGCCTGTCTAGATAGAAAGATTAAGGTAACCTTTTGGGTGAATACAAGATGAAGTATTCAGCACTATGAAAGTGTCTGAATTGCCTGCATTGTATGAGCGTTCTGCACAGAAACTAATTTTATATATTTCTTACATTTTAATAGAGAATAACTGAAACTTCTATCACAGTAGCAGTAGTAAGCAATTAATTAATTTCTTTTCTACAATTTATCACATCATTGTTTGCTAAGTTTGTGTTTGAACACTTCCAGAAAAGAAGTTTCTTGAGTTTCTCATAAATAAATGCCGCAGAAAGTTGAAATCACCAGTTTGTTTAGGGTTTTTTTGGTTGTTTTGTAGTTGTTGTTTTCTTTTCCCAAAATATAAAAAACTAACCGAAGTTAAGAGTTTCCAAAAACAATCTCTTTTTGTATTATTTCAGAAAGAAGTAGTTTGGAGCACAATGAAACCAGTTATAATTCATGTACTCATACATTTAAAATACATGCATAAAGAGACATTTTCAGCTTATCCCATAACTTATTTTGTTGATGTACATGTGTATTTACTCCTTAGACTATAAAGGAAATGTATCATGACAACTACTACATGTCACTTAAGCATAGTTTTTGTTTGTCTGTATTGTAGCAGGTCAATCAGAAGGTGTAACTCCCCAGCTACTTTTCTGACTAAGAGCAGAATACATACTTATCTGATAATGACTTTTACAATATTGTAAAAAATGGAGTTCTAAATAGAGACTTACTGTAAAATTCAAGAGAGAGAAAGGTGCTACCCCTGTTTTGTCCTCTACCCTCCAGTTCTTCTGTCCCTATTCATTCTTGGGGGGGCTATTGGGAAAGGGCTATTTCTGCCTATTCTTTGTCAGCTGGTGAAGAGGCTGAAGTCTAGCCCTTCTTACTGTTTAAAGCCTTATCAAAGAGTGGATATTATTTGGCTGTTACTCTTACCATGTTCTTCAAAGGGAAAGAGAACATTCAACTTTATTTCTATGAAGATCTTTGGGCTTTGGGGATCTATTTTTCCTTCTCTTTCCCTTCCTACTGGGCAGAACTGAACGTAAACCAGAGGGAATTTAACTTTCTTCATGCTCTGTGAAGTTTTCATTTTCATAAGAAAGAACAGAAGAAAAATAATAATTCCATATCCTCTTTGTCATTATTCTCTCACTTTTCTATGGCACTGCAATTTTGGAGAACAGTACAAAAGGATTGGTTTCCAGAGATAACAGTGTGCCAAAATATATGTATGGAACAATTGCCTAAAAGAAGGAGAGACAAAGTCTGCAGTTTTAATTATTCCTCTGTAGTATGCATCTACAGGTTTTGTGAACTCGCACTCTTCCTTATTTCTATTAAATTATCTCTTTGAATGCAGTATCAAATTGTGCCAAGAAAGCAGAAGAAAACAGCCAGCTTCCTGAATCCCTCTTGACCTGTGAATTTGTCCTTTAGGATGAAGATAAAATTCTCAAAAAAAAAGAAAAAAAAAAAGGACAGAACATGACATAGATATGTCTTTTTCTCCAAAGCATATAATGAAAGAGGGATGCGCTGGCTGCTGTAAATACCTGAATCCTTTTGTTCTAACATTCTGCACTGAATTTCAAATGTATTTGAGAGCCCTTTTCTTCCCTGGAAAAGAAGTTACAATACTGCTAGAAAAGCCAGTATGCTTGTAATACAGCTTAGAGACATGGATCTGCTGGAGCAAGTCCAGAGGAGGGCCATAAAGTTGATCAGAGGGCTGGAGCACCTCTCCTATGAGGACAGGCTGAGAGAGCATGAGCCTGGAGAAGAGAAGGCTCCAGAGAGACCTAATTGCAATCTTTCAGTACCTGAAGGGAGCCTACAGGAAAGACGAAAAGAGGCTGTTACAAGGACAGGGAATTATAAGACAAGGGGAAATGGGTTTAAACTAAAAGAGGGGAGATTTAGATTAGATGTTAGGGAGAAATTTTTTACTGTGAGGGTGGTGAAGTACTGGAAGAGGTTGCTCAGAGAAGCTGTGGAGGCCCCATCCCCGGAGGTGTTCAAGGCCAGGTTGGATGGGGCTTTGAGCAACCTGGTGTAGTGGAGGGTGTCCCTGCCCATGTTGTTGGACCTAGATGATCTCTGAGGTTCCTTCCAACCCTAACCATTGTATGATTCTATGATTCTACAGCTTCTGATCGAGGAAGAAAATGCCATCATTTTCAAGTGAAGGATTAGGTGTGTGTGGCTAATTTACTACATCTCCTGCAGCACAGCATTTAGGGAGTCCATAGCTATGGATAAAGATAATGAAAACTGTCAATCCTGAACACAGTATTCCTAGCATTTCCATATCAGCTAGTGTTGTTTTCTGACTGCAAAAAAATTTTCTTGTCCTGAAAATTTTCCTCCTTACTTCGTCACACACTACAGATGCAAATCCATAAAGTTAAGGTTTAATTGCTTGGAGCAGGGAGAAAACCTGAATATTTTACAGCCTTACTTGTTGAAAAATTTATATTTTAAGAGGACAAACCCTCTACATTAGTGTGCAGTCACGGTACATCAAAGTGTATCACCCTACCAGAAGTCACAGAAGTTTCAAAACGCACTTAATCATGTAAAATATAGCAGTTAAAGAAATGTACATAGTTATGTTGTAGTGAGGTTCCTAATAATACTGTTATTAATGAGTTCTTTATATTTTTATAGTACTATAATCATGATTATAGTAGCTTTTATTACACCATATAACTGACATAATATATGACTAGCATAAATTGACCTGAGAAAATAAGGAGTGGGGGATTGTTTACCAAATTTCTTACAGTCAATGTTTTCCAGAATTCCTTTCAGCCCCTTTGTCAGTAGCTAATGAGGAAATAATCTTCAAAAACAACCAAGCAAACAGAAAAGGTCACAGAATCTTAGTTTTGTTTTCTGAATTCAGTTAAGAAATTAAGGATTAAAATCTTCTGAAGAGCCTTCCTAGAGGTCTAGACAGGTTGGATCGATGGGCCGAGGCCAACTGTATGAGGTTTAAGAAGGGCAAGTGCCGGGTCCTGCACTTGCCACGACAACCCCAGGCAGGGCTACAGGCTTGGGGTAGAGTGGCTGGAAAGTTGTCTGGCCCAGAAAAATCTGGAGGTACTGGTTGACAGCTGACTCAACATGAGCCAGCAGTGTGCTCAGGTGGCCAAGAAAGCCAACAGCATCCTGGCTTGCATCAGGAATGGTGTGGCCAGCAGGAGTAGGGAAGTNAGTGACGTGGGTGTTGGTCTCTTCTCCCAAGTAGCAAGCGACAGGACGAGAGGGAGTGGCCTCAAGTTGTGTCAGAGGAAGTTTAGGTTGGATATTAGGAAAAAATTCTTTATAGAAAGAGTACTGAGGTGTTGGAACAGACTGCCCAGGGAGGTGGTTGAATCGCTGTCCCTGGAGACATTCAAAAAAGGTGCAGATGTGGCACTCCAGGACATGATCTAGTAGGCATGGTGGTGTTAGATTGATGGTTGGACTTGGTGATCTTGGAGGTCCTTCCCAACCTTGAGGATTCTATGATTCTATGATCTGTGTACTTGGTTAACTATGTTCTTGTAACATATATTTTAGCTTAAACGAAAGTCTTGCAATCAAATGAATGATATTACTATTTTATTCCTGAACAGCAGCTTGTTAATTTTCACTCCATATATGCCACTGTTTTTTTCTTGGAGTTTTTTTGTTTGGTTGGTTGGTTTGGTTTTGGGTTGTTGTTTTCTTTTGTTTTGTTTTGCTGTGATTTTTTTTTAATAAACTGGAGAAGAAATATTATTACTGGGTTAATAACTGAAATGCTTTATTAGTCCTGGGTTAGAGATAATAATAGAAATTCCTCCACAGTAATATCAATATTCTGTTCTTATAAAGTAATTTATATCAAATTAAAGGTATTCATTTAAATTCAGTATAAGCCCTTTACAAGAAGAACTGAACAAGTGAAGTTTAGCATCTTTGCTAATGAAAAAAACAACAACAACAGAAAAAGTATTTTCTTTAACAGCTTTACGATGCAAGTGAAAAGCCATTTTGGTACTAAACAGATAATTCTTAAATAATATTAATCTCAGTGGATCCCAAATGAAAGGCTACAGGCCCTGAGATACCCAAAAGGAAAGCAGAAAATATTACATCTACAGAATCATTGATAATTGTATATCTTTGATTCTGTTTGAGTACTGTGAAGAAAGAAAATCCAGTATTTATTAGTACCATATTTCTCCACGAGAACCTGATTTTTCTTGCACTTTGATGCCAAGGTTATACAACACATGATTTCAGTACTTTTTTTAAAATTAAAGCCTGTTGGATATACAACAAGAACCCTGAGAAAAGGACAGTACTAAGTAGTCAACAGAGTATTGTCTATTTTTGCATCTTCTTGCATTGCCTTCAAGGTGTGTTGTAGTGTTCCACTTCCCAGATGATGTGAGCAGCCATTAATGTGATCTGGTAAACATACTTACAAAGACATACTGACATTTCTACTTAGCAAGGAGCTCCCAAGGCTTCTGTGATGAGCTCAGCACTCTGCTGAACTCAATCAGAGTCTGAGATGTCCCTGATGAGCTCAGCGAAAGGACAGAATATCCCTTATAAGCTAACCGGGAACCTAGATGTCCTTAGTAAGGTACAGCTGTCAGAACAAAGAAACAGCGATGATGGACAAAGCCAGGAACCAATGTCCTGTGCCCACTTACATATCTACACTAAAAATATACAAAATGTAGCTTGCTATATACCCAAGACAAGTTTCTCTGTGAGAACTTCTCTGCACAAACTTCTCTGCAAAAATGTCTCTGCACAAGAACTCCTGAAACAAACATATCCTTGCAGGTGATGCCTATCTAACTCCAAACTCGGTAATGTGGAGCATCTATGACAACAGATTTTTCTGACCCACTTCTGGGAGAGGTTTGACGAGTGCTGTACTGATAACACCTCACATAATATAGTTAGCCATGCATATAGATAAAATTATCATAAGCATATACTTCCTTTGCTAGTGTCAGTTCTGTTGTAACGTGGTTTGTATATCTTTATAAAAAATATATATATGTAAAGAAGATATTCTAGATATCTGCAGGCTGGGTAACCCTTGTAGGTCGAGACCATGATTATTACACCAATATCCAATCTAGTATTCTAAACCTATGAATTATTGTATTTGCTTTGGTTTCATTGTGTTTTTTTTCTTTTCTGTAGTTCCAAAATAAGATATAATATTTGGCAGTTCTGCTTCTATTCTGACTATAAGGTGAAGAAAAGTAGGCAACAAAGTATGTAGTTAAAAGAAATTGTATAGATGAGATGTGAACGTTACCTATGTTGAATAAACATAGTTGAGTTTTTTTAAAATTAAAAAAAATATTGAGTAAACATTGGCATAAACATACTGATATGAAACCACTTTAGAGAAAAGTTCAACTGAAACCATACTATCAGCAGATGTTATATTGGACCTGTTAAGGTCCATCTATCTGTAGGGCTTGAAACTTGGATATATTTTATTTTTTAGTCTAAGGTAGATGAATAAATATTGAATAAATAAATTAATAAATGCAAGTAGAAAAAGATTAAAGCAGTGTTTGGGATGGATAGGATTGATTTTTGGAAATATTTATCTTCCCCTATGGTATCCAAGTCCATCTTACTTCCACACATGCCAAGGTTCAAAATTCTTCACAGCTGATTGATTTCACAAATAACTATTATGAAATTTAAAAAAAGCTTCACAAAATAATAGCAAGTTGGCCTGCTATTGCAACTCATTTACTAAGAAATAGAATTAATTGAAGTGACTATGTAAGAATCAAAATTTTAACCCATTGACTGTATTTTGCTTGGAAAAAAGCAAAAGTGAAAACTTTTCAAGTATGTCCAAAAATTTCCTTCTTGTTTTACTTAGTAAAAAATGCTGTTTATAATGCTTCACTTGTGATGCAAATTATTTCATTTCCTTTCAATTCTTTTGGTATAAGGAGTCATTATCATAAGAATATCCCTTGTGATAAATGTATTTGTAGAATCGGAAAAGGAGTATTAATGCTCAACAAGGATTTTATACCACTGGCAGATGAGCCTTAAAATCTTTTTTAGACTTTTATATGAAGTGAATTGCAGGCTGTAATGCACATTTCAGTAACTTGGGAAGGTGGAGTGATATCTATTTCTTAGGTCAGTGGTACTATAGCATGTGTACCTTACCGCATTTTTTTGAAGGAACGAAAAAGCAGACAGAAAGAATACTGCTAATCATCAGAGGCATGTTTTAGTGTCTAAAACAAAACTGAAAAAGCCTTCAGACAGTGATCTACAGGTTGAAGCTATAACAATCTTAAAAGAATGTCCATTGAAGTATGTATTAGAACAGAGGTAAAGAAGATCATTAATAGTCAATTTGGTTTCTTTTTTTACCCTTAACTTTTCCATGAGCAAAAGACAATTTCCAGTCTGTCATCCTTTCCACAGTAAATACTTTCACAGTGCATTTAAAGATGACTTGGGTGGAAATTGAAACAGAAAATTGTTCCCACCATTGCTAACGTAAAACAGAATGGTAAATGATTACAAAAGAATGATAGGACATATTTTAAATGTATGTGAAGTACAAGACACCTTCAAGGAAGATGCGTTTTATTGGGACATGTAAATAAAAATAAATTCTGTTGCTTATTTGCAATTTATTCATCCAAATCAATGTAGAGGAAAAAAGATAACATTTTCATTATCATTTTTTTAAAAAAATATATTCACCTAGGTATCATTTTTAGACAGTATTCTTCACCCTTCATTTTGTTTCTTTTTTCATCAAATAGTTCTCCAAATATTAACAAGGGGGCTATAGGAATTGTTTTGTTTTGTTTTGGTTTGGTTTGGTTTGGTTTGGTTTGGTTTATTTTATTTGTCTGTGAGACTTGAAACAATTATCTTTTCAGGACTTGTATTAAAGAGGCCTGTTGTAGTTGACAAACTTTGAGAAGAAACATTATTTTAAATGTTTCTCTAAATAGTCACCAATCAATTCTGAATGACAAGTAAAACATTAAGACCCATCTATCTGGCATTTTACTTATATTCAAATCCAATTGAGTAAATATGTAAGTTACAAATATTTCATAGGGCCTAGACATCCCAGTATTCTAGAGAGTAGAAAATAGGTAGCCTGTGCTGAGACATTGCTGTTACAGTAACATTTGACAGGAGATGGAAAAAAATCACTTTACTGTAAGATCAATAAGAATTTTATTTTACAGATTCACAGAATCACAGATGTGTAGGGGTTGGAAGGGAACTCTGGAGATCATCTAGTCCAACCCCCCTGCTCGAGCAGGATTGCTTAGAGCACATTGCACAGGATTGCATCCAGACGAGTGTTGAATATCTCCAGAGGAGATTCCACAGCCTCTCTGGGCAGCCTGTTCCAGTGCTGCATCACCTGCACAGTAACGTTTTTTCTCATATGGAGATGGAACTTCCTGTGTTCCAGTTTGTGCCCATTGCCCCTCATCCTGTCACTGGATGAAGTCTTTAATAATGTCAATAGGTGGCATTTTAAAAACAGGAAATTAATAATTTACTTTGCAAAAAAAAGTAATTTATACTAGTACATATTTGTGGATTATTGCACAAATCATAAATAGCGTCAATACATGGGTAAACACACCAGAAATATATTTATTTGTGTTTAACCAAGAAAGATCTGCAATCCTGTTTTTGTTTTGGCCTCTCATGTTTCAATAACGTAATGTTAACCTAGTCACATGATGAATAATAGAAATAAATAGAACAGGACCAGAGTAGTACACCTTCAAACATTCCAGTGGTAACTTTTTTTTTGTGGGAAATACCTCTTGTTGTGTAAGCTAAATGGTATTGACATGAGAATAATAGCTTAAAGGTTGCAAAAGCTACTATGTTTCTTTGTAAACCACAGAAATAAGCAACCATGGCGGAGTTAACATGTGGTGTCTTAACATGATTTCTATGATACAGATCAACTATCCCCACCTTCAAGTTAGTAGTCATTTCTCCACAAATCAACAGAAAATTTCCTGCCCACCTCTGCTAGTGCACAGATCACAGCTGGAGAGTTTCTACTCATGTTTATTACAAGAAAATAAAATGGAAAGACATTTTAGAAGAACAACAAGAATGAGGGAGTTTTACTTCAAGTACTTAAAATAATTCCTGATTTTCTTCTGACACAATAATTCCCTGGAGCAGGTTCAAAAAGGTCTTTCTGTTTTATTGTGATGCCCGTTTGAAGATCTTGTTTTAACAAAAAGAGATTGAAGTGGACTTGAAAGCAGTGGGGTGTAGTAGGTTAAATGAATGTACTTGCTCTAAATAGAAACAGTGATGGTAAGGAATTCCATTCATGATTGTTTTCCATTATAGATACCTTAATAAAGTAAAAAAAAAAAAAAGACCAAAAAAATGGCATCTGAAAATCTCACTGGCATGTGCAGTTTCTTCCATGAATGCTTTATTGCTCTATCTTTCCTGTTTATCAGTAAGACATGGACGTTCTGCCTTTCCTAACAGTAAGATAAGTACTTCTGATATTCATTAATTCTCTTCTTCCATTTAAAATTGTAACTGTTCACTATATGCCCACAGGATATGTAAATCAAAGGAAGAAGTCATATCAAAGGAAAACAGAAATCAAAATAAAGAGAATTCCAACTTGGTAGTGCTCATGAGAGAGAAGAAAACGTACCACTCAAATGTACACTTGGTTTAGAACAGTCATAAAAATCATCCTTCTGCTGAATAACAGTTTTAGTTACTCTTATCATAGTAACAGATCTCTTCAGACACACACACTGCCTCCAGATTTTTATTACATTTCCAAAGAGCCTCAACCCAACTTCCCTTTGTAACTTTATACATGCGAGTGTTTTTATACATGCAAACCTAACACAGTGTTACCTAAATTATAGCATAGTTATTGTTCTTAGTTCTATCATCTGCGTAATTTCAGGGAACAATAAACTGTGGTGAAATGCAGATTTAGAGGTTTGTGTCCTTTGCTCTTAATTGAGCTGCCCTCTGGGGAAAATAATAATAGTAAATAGTAATAGTAATAGTAATAGTAATAGTAATAGTAATAGTAATAGTAATAGTAATAGTAATAGTAAAAATGCCCATTTAGGTTGGAAGAAGGCAAAAAGCTGGCACCAAAACAAGTTGTTGCCAGCAGACAGTCAGGTCAGCTCTCTGCATTCACTGCTGTCTGTTTTTGTTCTGTTGTAATGACAGAAGAAATTACATCCACAGACAAGACACGATTAGCACATTCTTACTCTAATCAACTAATTGTGTGGGCTCTTCTGTGCTTTATCTATTATCTTTGATCAATGAAATCTTGAGGTAAAGAAAACGGTAAACAGCAGAGACTGTTGCTGGAAGTCGATCAGTCACAAACTGGACAAAAAGAGGTATTGTTCATCAGTGATCTGGAGTAACAGTGCAGCTCATATCCATTGCAGTAGTCCTATGCAGTATGACCGCTATTATTCTCACTCTGGAGATATGAAAAGAAAATGTTTCTTAAAGAAAACAAATTGTCTGCGGCATTTGCATCTGACAAAATATACGATTTTATAAAAGCAAGAACAAATATCTGTAGAGGATCTTAAATACATCAATAAAGTTTTCGAACACAACACTACTGAAAAGACCTGAAAAGTGAACAGAACTTCTTCATTATGTGCTTGACGTATGCAGTTCACAGCCCTATGTAGCACCTTCCCTGCTGGTGAGTCTGTTCCAGCTCTGTTTCATATTGGGTTCACATGTTAGAAAACAGATCTTGATGCTCCTCATCGAGCACTGCTGAAGTGAACATCATTGTCATATCAGTGGTATTCACTATTTAAAGTTGCCAATGTTAGGAATATTCTCGTCAAATGGCAATTGAAGCAGCACCACAAGAGCTATTTGTAATGTATCTGTTGAGTACAACTTGCACAGGTGGGGTCAAGAGCAACCGGCTGATCTCTGCGGAATAGTATTGCAAAATTAATTGCATGACATGACAAGTTTTAATGTACAAACAGACCAGTTGCTATGTCAGTGGCATCAAAAAATCAAATAACATTTTATTCTTCATAGAATCATAGAATGGCTTGGGTTGGAAGGGGAGGGAAGCCACCCACTAGATCAGGTTGGTCAGGGCCCCATCCAACCTGACCTTGAGCCCCTCCAGGGATGGGGGATCCTCAAATTCTCTGGGCAACCTGCTCCAGTTGATGTTCCTGTTTCACTTCAAGTTCCTCAGATCTTCAATTTGTCCTCACTGGCACAGTATTGATATGCAGTTACTTGTTGACTGAAACAAGGTGGTTACACAGTGATATTGTCACTTTGGCATTTGCTCCGTAAGGAGTTACACATGGTGAAGATTTCTGTTCTGAACTTTGATTAACGAGGAGTCGTATGTCAATAACTGTCTAATGGTTTCAAAGCGAATAAAATCAAACTCCTAGAAGGATTAAACACTGAAATATTTAAAACAGCAGATGTCTAGCTTGATCCCTAGACACAGCTATAATTCAATGACTGAACAAAGCTGAGGATAGTGAGTTGAAATGAAAAGTCCGGAGCAGCAATATGTAGCACCTCATCAGAGGTTTCAGCTATAGTGCACATTATTTATTAAACTGTCAATCTGCTGTAACTAGGAAAGCATTAGATTGAGTTCCACAGCAACCAGCTCAGGATCATCAGGGAGTGCTGTATCAGTAAGTCTTGAAATCACTATCCAGATGCTTCAGGGTAAGGCAGTGGCTGCCGGTAAAGTCAGTGATAATTCTGACTAGTTCAGTCTAAATACGGACACCTTTTTTCTTTTCATACCAGAGCAACTGGTAATCATCGTATGGAATAAGGTGACAATAGATTGGGATTTTAAAATGGAAATGTCATCCATCCCTACAAGTGTGATAGTGACAGTGAAAACCACTGTGGGTTGTTGTTGGTTCCAGGTTCTGGAAAATGTCCTTGACAGAGTAACAATCAACAGAATCTGCCTGAAAGAGTCCTCCCTAAAGGTAATCTGACTGGTGAAGAACTGACTGACGTGATTTTCTGCTCACAGGCAAAATCAAGAAAAGTTCAGAGAATAAAGTCAAGGTCTGTGTATGCTCCTTGCCTCTAGCAAAATTAATGAGTACTGGGATTCTGCAAAAATATTTATTGAGATTTCTGTCCAGGCAAGTCAAGGGGTACTCATTTTAATATGGTAAGTTTTGGTACAAAAGGTGAAATGTTAGAACTACTTTTTACCTAAAATGGGACCAGACAAGGCAGTATTCTTGGATAAGCTTAGATTATCATTATGTGGGTTTATGCACTGGTTTCATACGCATATATGTGCAAGTATGTTACTCATTACAAATGGTTTCACCTGAAAAGTCTTATTGTTGGTAGAAAGTATGTTAAATATTGAAATTTGAGGACTAGTTGAATACCACATCAGTGTGTGCTGAGGGAAGCATGCCTGAAAATGAAGTTCCACAGAGAACAGAAAAAACCAGTACAGTTACTGGGAAAAGCATTACGGTTGGAACGGAAAAAAAATCTGGCTTCAAACAAAATTGAGTATGGTGCAATTGTTCTTACCACTTCTCTGTATGTCTGTGTCTTTTTTTAGAGCTGTCACATCAATCGATTTAGCCAGTCACCCATCAGCTGTCTTCCTGCTCTTGGTACAAAACGGTTAAATGTCTCGAATAGTGAGTCCCAGAGCATTGCCTATAGCTGGTATCAAAGCCATGCTCCTGTGAGCTGAGCTGCACCAGACATCTGGTGCATATATCAAATAACCAACCAACCATGAGCATTTTGTATGGACAGTTTAAATACAATGAATGGTTAAGACTGACCCATTAAACATTACTGAGACATTCTCAAGGTAAATCTTCAGTCATATAACATCAACCTCACAACACGAGATACAATTAAAGGTCATCTGCTGTGGCAGAGAACATATGCTGATGTTATCAAACATATGGAGGAAAAAAAAAAGGAAAATTGCACTGAACAAAATGCAACAACACAAAATAAGGGTAGTGCATACAGGAAACTGCATCTGTCACATCCCCAGCTGTGAGTGCGCTGCAAAAATTTAACAAAAATCCCACAAGTAAAACTCATTTTTTAAGTTGACAGGGGACTGCTTTTGCCAGTGTAGGATATACCATCAGTATATATACCTTACCAACACCAAAGAAATGCTGATGTCATTATGAACACTATACAGACAACACTACACTACCAAAACTAATAAATGAAAAAGTAATCAATTGCAAATTATATCTACTGAAATACGGGAACCCCTGATAAGTATTCCCACAAATCTCAAATATTTTTGCATAGGAATTTTTAGGGAAAATTGCCCCTTGAATGTAGCTCAGCACTGAAATGAAGAGATTGTTTTTAAGAGCCAGAAAGGAGACCGTTTGTATATGTAACAGCCTTGCCATCACTTTCACAGATGTTTGCAAATCTTAGTTATCACAGCTGTTTGATGGCTATTCACATCTTCTGGGGCACAAAGGACTGAATTGCACTTCAAATTCTCGCTCTCTGTCATGCAGGTGTGATACTCTGTGGTGTCAGAAAGCCACGAGGGTGGTCAGATCCATGAGGAAGGTGACTTGGGAGCATGGGTGACAGCATGGCGTGCAGGGTAGGGATCTCACCTAAAAGATGTCCAATCCCATAGTACTTGAACAAGGAGAGTAAAGAAGAACCAGTGACAGTAACTAGAGTCAGAAAAGGTTGTGGGATGGCTGAGGAGGGCCATGGGGACAGAGATGGCACAGGGACAGGGACAGGCCTAGCCAAGGGAGCAGGTAGGCTTCCGGGCCAGGGAGGAGATGTCATGGCACAGACAACCCTACAGCGCAACACAGGCAAGACCCAGGGCAAAGGGCCTGAGCACAGCCCCTGCAGGAGGAGAGACCCACAGAGGCTATTCCCAGACCTTTTCCCAGGTCACTCCACAACAGAGCTGGCCTTCACCACCTGCATCCCATCCCTGGGAGGAGGAAAGAGGTTGCAAAGGCCATTGGTGCATGCTGGACCCTGACACATGCATGGCTGCTTTTCTGACTTACATCGGACTTGAACCTTTACTTCACTGTAATCCAAATAAAATGTTCTTGCTTTTGAGAGCTCTACAGATAGGCCAATATCCTTCATTACTGGAAGCAGAAAGTAGGATGTGTGGCTGTATGACTCTATCACTCATGTCAGTGCGAATTACTTAGTCCTGATTATTATTAGTTCATGTAAAAACTGCCCCCCCTGTATCATAAGCTAGCACTGCCTCCCTACACTAGAAATAAATTTGTGTCCCTGAGAAAATACATTAAGGACAAAGTGATATGAGAAAATTGGTCACCTG
The DNA here is from genome assembly GCA_013399095.1 of Psophia crepitans. Classification (NCBI taxonomy): domain Eukaryota; kingdom Metazoa; phylum Chordata; class Aves; order Gruiformes; family Psophiidae; genus Psophia; species Psophia crepitans. Next base: position 7,824 of record VWZZ01005340.1, on the reverse strand, counting down.
GAGTATAGACCATATTAAACATGAGATAATGACCAATCTACTCCATCTAACATAACAAATTGTTTGCTCAGGTTCTTTTTAACTTCATCCAGATGCAGCTGAACTGCATTTTTCAGCTATCAACCATACCTGTTTAGTGTGTGAAAAACACCTCTGTTCAGAATAGATCACACAGAACTTCCCTATGATAGCAGCAAGAGAGACCTGCCTTGAAGGTCTTCTTAACGATATGGATTAGCCTAGAAATCCAGGACCAAATTCAGTTTTATGGACTATTTGTAGAATGCGCCTCAGATGTTCCCAATAATCCTGTGTGTAGACTAACAGTGACCCAGACCTTGAGTTTTTAGTTCAGTTTTATTTTAGGGGTACCAAAGGAATAAAAGAACATAAAAAAATTTAGCCAACATCATCCATTTTAAATTTCTTCTGCACATCTGAATTTGACACCTCTTTGCCTTAACCCTGTAAAATCTTTATATGCTGCATACAGGGTTAGATTATGAATGCAGTAGAACATCTTGATATGACTGATCACAGAATCATAGAGTCATAGAATCATTTAGGTTGGAAAAGATCCTTAAGGTCATTGACTCCAAGCATTAACCTAACACTACCTACCGATGACTCATATGACAATGGATTTCAATGCTGATTAAAATCCAGTCAAAAAAAGTCAGCCAAAAATCAGTATATTTCAGTGAATAACAGTCTTACTATAAGCTTTTTTATGACTTACTAAAATCACATTATAAAATAAGTAATTGCCTACAAAAGCATTGAACGTTATTTAGAAGTTGAAAGGATACTGGAATCATCAAATGTATATAAGGTCAAACTGTTATACCTTCTCATTAGATACCTGAAGGATTATTTTTTTTTTGTGGGTTTTTTCCATATTGAGATATAGTGTATAGAGAATTTCACAAAAATTTCGGTAAAGCTTATCAGCTAGTGCACAGAATCAGATTATTGTTGATTAATTTAAGAGTGATCTCAAAAAACCCCAAACAATGGTTTGTTGTTCAAAACCGTAATTTAATCCACATAGCATGGGGCGGGGAACAAAGCTGATTTCTCATAATGAAGTACTGCTTCTTAGATATTCAGACTGTAATTGAGAGATGTCTGAGGAACAAAGTTTCAAAACAAAATCCAATGTACACCATCCTTGATAAAATAGCTTGTAGCACAGTTCCATTGAATGGCAAGTTGTTTATGAGAATCGAATAATTTTCACCATAGAGAGAGCAGTCATCAATCGCTCTCCTTGTTGAAATTTCATAGTTTAAGCACTGAATAATCAAACAGACCATTAAAAGTGGTATTTAATAATAACTACTTGAAAAGCTCATCTGAAAGCCGACACTGCTTCTGTGTGACTGTCTGCTTTGTATATGCCCTGGTATCAATATACTGTGAGAACAACATATGGGCTTTTTTGATCGAAAGTAATAGAAAATGACAGACTGTTTAAAGATGTTGTGGTGCCAATTTCATGAATAATGCATTAGGGTAACAGGTATAATCAGTGCAGTTTAATAGTCTGCAACCTCCAGAGATACAACAGCAGCATACAGAGGAATTACTCTTGTGCTAGGACCACCCGACACTTTTTTTCCTTGACTTTATTTGATTGAGACTACACTAAAATAAAGTCTTTAAATAGGCAAATAATCAGAACCAAAAATGTTACGTCCTGGGTCAGTATGACTTTACTATACATGTGCTGTATGATTTACCTTTTAATAATAAGCACAATTTTTAAAATGCCTTTTCTCTGTTTTTAAGTTGAATAAGGTTTAGAGCATCAAATTTTATAGGAAAAGCAATCTTATGCTTGTTATTCATACACTGCAACCATTTTCCATTTTGTAGAAAAGACTTTATATCATTTCAAATGATGCAGCACATTGCATATGTACCAAAAATATTTTTAAATTTAATTATTTTCCTATACCAAAAATAAAAGTAAATTGCAAAAAACTTTCTTGCAGAATGCCAGTAAAAGATTTTGCATGAAGCATGTACTGATTTGTATTTAATGATCATAGAAAAGGTCTATGAAAGAGATTTACACTCAGGCACACATATTCCTCTCAGCACCTGGGTCTTATATTATAATGGCATGACTCCACAACAATGAGTATGAATTAAGGTAAATGACTTGGGACACAGGGTTTCAGTCCTTGTACTTACACTTTCACTCAGAGAAAAATGCCTATGTTTCCGAGTTAAAAGTTCCATTTTTCACCTGACAAATGAGCCACAGTGATGTATGCTCAGGTTTCATCTTTACAAATCTGCTCTGCTTGCTATATATCTGTATCTGAAAAGCCATCTTGGCAGATCTCGCTTTTAAAAAAATTCACTGTGGCTTTTGAAACAGCATTTTACAAGTCAACTGGGCAGTGACTGGTAGCTTCATATGTGTGTAGATACATACACATATACATTCATGTGTATTCACATATATACACATCCTACAAGTGAGGAAAAAAAGAAATGAAATCTAGGTTGGATTAATGTAGAAAATATTTAGAAAAGTAAAATAAGGTGATTAAATGGTTATAAAGTCAGATGGCACAAATAAATTTCTATAGAACACTATTGCTCATGGAATGAACTGTTCCATGTATGTCCTATGATAAAGGAGTAATTATTGGCCTGGAGGAGTAGGTTTCGTAATGAGATCTCGTCATCGTTTAGTAAACTCAGAATAAGTAAAATGTTCTTTATAAACTGCTCTTTCTGCTGGATTAAGAAAATAAATTAAAACAAGTGGCAGACACAATTATTACACCATCTACTGGATTGGTTCAATGTCTGAACTTTTAAAAATACTTCAAAATTTTATCACTTGCCTGAACTTACTCAAATGTAACAAAATAAATACCTAGTCTACAGAATATCAATTATCACTTCCAATGGTGTCACAGTGGTATAAAACTGATGCAATGAATAGTTAGCACCAGAATAGCTGATAAAAGTTTAATTATGATCATCCATTTGGTATTCATACTTGCTTAGCACCTTATGTCTACCATATGCTGTGCATGAGTATCAGAGGAAAGAAATGTGAATGCAAAGAATTATCTAAGAACTTTCATTGGGGCACAAAGTTAAACACAGGGAAGTCTGGAAGGTCAGTTTTAAGCTTGGGGATGAACTGCATCAATTTACATGTGCAATAGATCAAAAGCTAAACCAGCCACTACATTTTGGAGTCTGAGGATAAGAGAAAATGTTTTTTTTCCTAGAGCAACTCTAAATAAGCCAGTTACGTTTTGAACATAATGTTGTGTGCAGAAACGACTATCAAAACTCTTTTGTCTTTTTAGTTTAGAATGGCCTGTGGCAAGAGAAATAATTCCACGCATATAGGACTGCATTTGAAACCCCCTGCAAAAAAGATGTATGCCTACCATCAACACTGTTATATAAAGTTCCAGGCATAAATAACAACACGGAAGAAAGTAGAAGCCTTCTGACTGCTTAAGATTTACCAGCCCATTGCAGTAGACTTCCTTCCTGTCAAGTGACTACTGAGGTGTGCAATACCATGCAGACCACTTGTTCTTATTACATGGACGTTGCTGATTCACACTGCCAACTTGGACCTACTTCAGAGATTGCCATTCTGTGATTGCAGGATCATAAACCATGAAGGAAAATTCTTCAACTCCAACTCTCTGCATAGAAACCTTCAACTGTAAGCAGAGGCCAGAAAACAATTCATGACATATCTACCAGAACTAATATGGGGATTAGTACTCCTTTCACAAGCAGCACATCTCATGTCACTGTAATGTAAGCATTAACAATTCAGAGCCAACTAAATTGTGGTCAGCACAACTGCAGGGACCTCATATGTCATACTTCTGTGGGAGGGCTAAGACAGCCTTCTGCAAAGTCCTTGGCAGTTCTGAAGAGAGATATGGAGAGACTGGATGGAGAGGCAATAATTTTCCACAACAAGCCAGCAGAGTTCTCCAGAAAAGCTGCGTAACCAGCTGTCTGCAGTGGCTCTTTATCTCTTTCTCCCTCTCTCTCTCTCTCTCTCTCTCTCACACACACACACACACATGTGCGTGCACACACACACACTAACAATGTCTTCAGAAATAAATCAACTCTTGATGTAAATCGGAGAGTTTCTTAAGGAAAATAAAACTCAAGCAAGCTAAAAATTCTCTGACATTCTTCCATATGCGTAACTCAATTTTTCTCCAGAAATGAGAAATATTGTTATCTGTTCTGCTCAGCATCCTTAGTTAGTTGTTGCCTTAGTATGATGTCCTTTTTTTTGGCTTTACCTTCTCACTTTTGTCTTCCAGGGCAGACACAGAATAGATGGCCTGACTATCTTCTCTTTCCAATTTCTCCTACAGCAGGGAGGAGATTGGATGGGAAGAGAAGTGCAGCAGTTCCTTTATCACCAGAAAAATATGTGGAGAGATGAAAAGCCCTAAAGGTCTGTGAAGACACAATGAACTGCTCTGTTGCTTGTACAACAGCCTCTCCACAGCCTCCTGACTCTCAAGGGCAAAGATTTCTGTAAGGAGTGCAGACATAGACTCATTCCTTTGTTGACCATCTCCAGGGATGACTGTTTGAATAAGAACTGTGAATAGGATGATTCATCATCTGATTAATATCCCTTATGTTTTCCTTCTCAGTGTGGCACAGAGACCACAGCTGCAGAGGCAACACATGAAGGCTGAGCTGCCAAAGAAACTCCAGTAAAGAAGGGGTTTAATGAGACTGAGTTATGTAATGTGAAGGAGAGGCCTGCCAAAGACAGAAAACTGAGATGCCCTGTGGAAATATCAGTGTGCCATTAGCCTTCACCCAGTGAAGAAGTAGTTAAGAATTACTTCCAGAGTAGTGGGAAAGGCCTTTGAGAATGATAGCCTGTCATGTTGGAGAAGAAGAGAACGTACATATACCAGATACATGTAGCATAGCCTGGTACAGGTGCTCTTGGGAACTAATTTCAAAACCCAACTGGACACGTTCCTGAGTGATGTGCTCTAGGTGGCCCTGCCTTGGCAGGGGGGGTTGGATTAGATGATCTTTCGAGGTCCCTTCCAACCTCTACGATTCTGTGATTCTGTGATTCTCTAATTTCTCCCACACACTCAGCATCCAATACCAATGGCATTGTCCTTCTGATCCACGTCCAAGCTACGTACAAGTATCGGAAAGCTGAACACTCACCAGGATGGGCCTTTTGTACCACCATAGAATAAGCCATTGATAAGGCTCTGGTCAGGTTAGGAAAAAGCTGACCTTTACTTGCAGTATCTACCCGCTCATCAGGATGCAGATATCCTGGGTGAGTGTTATGATCTGTATGATTTCTTCTTCCCCTTTAAATGGACTCAACTGCACACCAGAATCCAGGAGCTGATAGTTGAGCATGAAACTCATGACAGGTGGTCCAGTGGAGCAAGTGTGGTTTTCTTTCACCATTTGGAACATCTTCTTTTTCTTAAACTAGAAATAGCTTTGCTCTTCTTTCTTCTCACACCTGGAAGCTGACTATCAGAAAATCCCACAGATCACAAATGTCTCGGACCTTTCTTGATACAGCATGACAAGAATGATCAAGTCTTTGAACCATTTTAGCTTCTGTAATAGTTTCACCTTGGCTAAATGCCAGGTGTTCACCAAGCCGCTCAATCACTCCCCTCCTCAGCAGGGCAGAGAGGGGAGAGGGGAAAAAATAAGATGGAAAAGACAACTCCAGAATCTTGGGTTTAGATAAAGGCAGTTTTAATATAGCAAAAAGCAAGACCACGCACGGAAGCAAAGCAAGGAGAAACAAAAGATTATTCTCTACTTCCCATTAGCAGGCGATGTCCGGCCACTTCCTGGGAAGCAGGGCTTCAAAAAGCGTAGTGGTTACCCCGGAAGACAAAACGTTGAAAGAAAACGAATGCCTTCCGTTCCTCCCCCTGTCTCTCAGCTTCCCATTGCTGAGCAGATGTCACATGGTATGGAATATCTGTTTGGCCAGTCTGGGTCAGCTGCCCTGGCTGTGTCCCCTCCCAGGATCTTGCCCACCCCCAGCATACTGCTGAGGGGGTGGAAGAAGGGTTGGAGACACAGCCTTGATGTGTGCCGGCACTGCTCGGCAGTAGCCAAAACCCTGGTGTGTTATCAACACCTTGCTGCTACCAATGCACAGCACTGTGAGGGCTGCTGCGAGGGAATTAGCTCCAGCTCAGCCAGACCCAGTACAACTTCTGTGAAAATGAAGACTGAAATGCTTTCATTTTTTTGTTTTGTTTTGTTGTTTTGTTTTTTTTTTGGGGGGGGAGGGGATAAAGGGAGAGAGAAAAGACATAGGTGGGAACAAAGGAGCAACAAATTAAAAGAGAAAATAGAAAACAGAATAGAAGATGGACTGTATATATAAAGTATATGGTATAAATATACGGGCTGGAAGCATGTATCGTTAGTATTTTTGTTTCACCCAAAAGTCGGGGAAAGAAAGGGAAGGGAAATAGAACTTTTATGATCCTACCTTCCTTTTCTCATCTCTTGATATTGAAATTTAGTCTCACTAAAGGATCTGTTGGCTTTTACTTACACATCATCTCATTATTGAGTTCATTATTGGCTGTTACACACTTTGACTTGGGAATTCCACAGAATTATTAAGGTTATATGGATGGTAAAAAGTAGCAAAGGGGTTAGTAGACAGGATGAAATAAAGAGGATAATATGAAGAAGCAAGTTAGTTTTAAACTTAAGGAAGGTGAGAGAGGAAGATGAGGAAGAAAAAGAAGAGAAAGAGAAAAGAAAGAGAAAGAGAAGAGTGAGAAGGAGAGTGAGAAGGAGAAGGAGAGTGAGAAGGAGAGGGAGAGGAGAGGAGAGGGAAAATTTATGAAATACCTATGTTAAAAATCCCTTGATATAAAAGAGTTAATCAATGACTTTTCTGGTATAAGTCTCAGTAGACTGCTCNAGGGGAGAGGAGGGAAGGGAAGGAGGAGGGGAGAGGAGAGGAGAGGAGAGGGAAAATTTATGAAATACCTATGTTAAAAATCCCTTGATATAAAAGAGTTAATCAATGACTTTTCTGGTATAAGTCTCAGTAGACTGCTCCAGGAAAAAGCTGGCACAGTATGATCATTATTTCCAAGGAAAGCTTGAAATCTTACTTCAGCCAGGCCTATGCATTAATCATGATAAATAGGTTCCTGTAAATAATATAATTCTTCCCTTACTTTTTGGAAAGCAGAACAGCTCAGAGTGCAAAACTGCATTACAGCATACTTTGCAATTATCACAGTAAAGAATTTGCATCAATGTCTGGGGAAAATTAACATAAAAAGAGTAGAAGTTAATGTTTGGGGTTTTTTGTTGTTGTTTTGTTTGGGGTTTTTTGTCACAGGAGTTGTAGTTATAATCTTGTCTTCAGTTGCCAGTAAAATTTTATCTAGAAAAAACACTAGTTGGAAATAATTTTACTGCATAAAGATTCCAATTTCTAACACTGTTAATTTAGAGTATAAACAGAAGGTTACAGTAGTCTAAACTTTTACTGTCTTCTCATCTTTTGCTTCCTATTCTTTGAAAGAGTTTCACATGCAATAGCTTTGTCACAGTGCAAGTCAATGCCACTGAGTTGCAACTTTGAAGCCATTGACATTATATAGGAACACATATGATCTACCAAATCTCTTTTGACTGAAGTGGAGGATCTACCATGCAGGGCAGATTTTCAGGCTTTGTTATTTTATTTTGTTTCCCTTCCTTTTTTTTCATGCTGATGTTATGTATGCAGGATACTCAGATCACAGAATCACAGAA
>VWZZ01005339.1:165328-179748 GCA_013399095.1 Psophia crepitans | reverse complement strand
GTGGTTCTGTGCACCGTATTTGTTTCTTGGAAAAGCGCTATGGCCTCATTTAGAAAAGACAGACGTGACCCTGAACCCTTCCTGGGGGGGTGGCTCCTTCCCTCCTGTTCTTTACTTAAATGAAAATGTGGCAAGAGCCAGGTCTTGCTGCTTTTGAGGAGGAGAAAATAGAAACTGGGCTGTGTTTGAAAACCCCTTCCTTCGTGTACGAAAGCCTTTATCGCCACTCGGGCTGGGGCTGGGAAGGTGCCTTCCGCGGTGGCACGTGTTGCGAGCCTCGGAGCGAAGAAACTGTGGAGGTCATGGAACTGTTTGAGCATTTTTTGGCTGCCAGAACTCCCTGTTAGACCCTACAGCGGTTCCGCGGCTGCTGACATCCCAAGGGATCCCAAGGCCAAGAGGAACCGGGGTGTAGTACTAAGCCCTTCCCCCCTCCCAGCCCCCTAATTCTGCTTTTACCCCGCACACAGCAAACACCGCTGCAGCACTCGGCCCGCTGGTAGGGAACAGTTACGTTGATCCAGTTCCTGTTGCCAGTCACATCATCAGCACGGATGCAGTAGAAGGTACAGAAAAACATGGGTTTTTTCTTTTGTTTTACTATATTTTACGCATCTAACCCCCGCCAGGAGCCTTCAGCCCTTACTCTGACTGCGTTCTGTCCCCTCTCTGTTTCTTGCAGCGCTGACGGCGTACAGCCCCTCGGCTCTTGCTTTAAACACCATGTTCAAACAGCACTTGCTGTTGACTCAGCAGTTTGTAGAGAACATTCACCACCTTCACCTCTCCCTCGTGGAGTCACTGGAGAGTGAGAAGTTCCACTACCATACCCTGGAAGAGGCTAAGGAGGTATTTCTGACAGGCCGCGCTCTCGGCTAAGGAAGAGAAGCGTATATTCCTTTCCGAGCGCTTCCAGTATTTGCCGCAAACATTTTGCCTATTAGGCATAAAGTTCATACTATCACTGAGTAAGTTACTTCATAGAAGACACCACTATAATGCCTGTGCCCGTATGAAGAGCAAGTCAGGAGCTTATGCAGTAAAAAGGACTAAAGTCCTTTTTAAAGGGTGGAATTGCGAAGAGCTTCCTGCTGCGGCCTGTGCTGTCCTCCGAGGACCTTCCTCATGCTGCAGCAGGAGCGGCACTTCCTGGGGCCGGTGCAGGAAAGTGCCGGTCTCTTGCCATGAAGATTTATTGTTTATTAGATACTATAAAGTGTTTAAATACATAATAAGGAGATTTGTATATGAACTTGGTTTTGTTCTTTTGCAGTACATCAAAAATCACAAACCCCCACCTCTAACCCTCGAGCAAGCACGTGAAGAAATTCGGAAAGCACAGGAGGAAACGCTGCTTTGACTCTCGGAAGTTTCACTAAAATTTACGCTTACAAATCTCAAGCCAGAACAAGAAACCCTTGGAAACTGCAGATGCAGCGTTACAAACTGCGCACCGGAAGGATTTGTACTTTATACCTGACTGTACACAATTGATTTTCCTCTATCTGCATTTTTTACTGGTGTACAGGGAGAGGCTTCAGCCAGAACCCTCAGCCCGACTCCGTCGGTGTCGGGCACAAAAGCAGCCCGGAGCTCTCTCTGAAGGGATCGACGTGCTTCCCCCGCCATCTGCGACCGCACCTGCTCAGGGCAGAAGTGAAAGGCTGCGCTGCAGCGCCCCAGGAAGGCGCACACAGGCCCGCACCGTGCCCTGCCCTTAGTGCCACATTTGCAGTGTTTAGGCAGAATTAACCATCTCCGACTGCTGCGGAACCGCTCGTGCCAAGCGCAGATACCCTCAGTATGAGGGAGGCGTGCAGCCACCGCGCTGGGATCCAGCTGCTCTGAAATATGAGCCACCGTTTTAGTTTTATTTAAAAAAAAGTGTTTATTGGAAGGCAGAACAATAAAATCCACAAGTTGGTAACATACAGGTGGCGTATGCTGATTCACAGACAGTTACAGTTCCACAACTACAGTAGATCTAGAACAAACTGGTGTTTCACCACGTGAAGTGAAGGGTTTTACGAGGGTTTCTGATGTACAAACGACTGACTCTGGAGGAGGTTACCGGCACGCAGACCTCAGGGAGTGCAGTGTAAGGGCCTGACACCTTTAGCTGCTGGTCTCTGGGAACAGTTACAAAAGGTTTTGGTTTTCTTCTTCTCGTTTAGGTTAAAGGAAGTTTCCAAGAACATTTCACTGTTAGAAACTTGCAGAGCAGAGAAAATGGATTCTCTTCTATTCAACTAATTAGCTTTTATTAAAGGGTATATACAAAAATAGAAAAAGCTTAAAGAATGTCTTCCGTTACAAAGCATTGAACATCCCTTAGAGCGTTGAAAAGCTACACCGGTTACCCCTCGTGTTCTGACCAGAGTTGGGACTGCAGCGGCTGGTGAGTAGGGGCGTTAAGTTGTAGGGTAGGTTCTAACAAGCTCGCACAGTGCTCATAGGTCACCTGTACTGGAACTAGATGCTTCATTCCCCATTTAGACATTAGGATACACTGCTCAGCATCAGTCTGACTTGATCCCAAGGCAGCACCCCTCCACTTCAAATAGAATTAACCTTTTGAGAGAAATAAACATACATTATGGAACTAGAGACATAGAACCGGGTCAGATAACGTCTGTATTCCACAGGAATGAATGAATCACGATCCTGCACCAGGGGTAGCTTGACTGGGGTTTAATTCTAGTATCAAATGGGTAACTAATTAAAAAATTTTGCAAAATAAATGGAAATTCTTAAACTTGCTAGACATGTCATAATTGTGACTGGCCTTTTTTAAACACTGAAACGACAAGTGTTGCAGTACATGTCATAGCTTTCCATTTTCCACCACAGTTTTAAAAGTAATTCATTTGTCACTTCCTCCAGACTTTAATCCGGATTTATACAAGTTTAATGTTTTGTAGAAGATGCAAGACATCTTTCTTCAGAGAGTCTTATTCGGGTGGTGGAGGGTCTTGCGTTTCACGCTTCACTGAAACAATAGGGAAAAGAGTTCTTACACATTCTGCAGTTACCGGGGCCGTCTGAAGTGTTTCATGGAACGAGGGCTCTATTTGTCGGGATTTTTTTTGCTTTCAGGGTTTATTTGAACCCAGTTTATGACCCAGCTCTGCTGCAGCCAGGGGCAGAAGTGACTTTTCATTCAACAGGCCAATTTTTTTTCCTTTTAGTCAACAGACTCTCTGCAAAAACCTGTCATTGGGGTAACTATCTCCCTCTCTTCAGAGGCACCTCCGCTTTTCCTGAACCCTTCCTGCACTACAGCGCGTTTAGGACCAGTTCTGGCTTTGGCAGAACTCAGTACTAGTTGGAGGAAACTTGGAGTTAGGCTGGACTAAACAGTAAGCATGGTCTAAATTCAACACAAAGCCCTTCCTGCTCTGGCACCCATCCTTCCTGTGGTGCGGCCGCCTTCACTACCCTTGGGATCACTCCTGTTTTTTGAGGGGTAACATTCAAAGACGCGGGCTCTGGGGATGCAGCCAGGAAGCGGCTCACCCAGAACAGGCTAATTAATTCATTACTGTTTCAGAAATTAGAACACAACCCAACCCCTGAAAAGGAAACGATGCTGGGTTAATCAGACTGTGCATCCACTTACCTGCTGGTTCACTGTATCCGTTAGATTAGAACGAATTAAGAGTTGCTGGTCTTTTGATTTGGGTTTACAGTAAATAGGACAAAATCGCTATCAACCCTGTGCCGCGCTTTAAACTGCTGAGAAACGGTCACTTACATTCATCTCTGGCCTTCATGCGTGCGATAAATGAGTAACTTTTATTTCTTCGGTAGTTTTCGTAAGGGTCATCTAATGCAACTCCCACTCCTTTATATTGATCCCACTTGTCTCGGATATCCCCTCCTTTAATTGGATCCTGGATCCCTTGCTCCTTGGCTCCCAGTCCACCAGACCCACTCCAGCCTGCGGGAAGGACACAACATTGCCACCCTGTAACGGTTTTATCACCTGAATTTTGCAGACAGACAGAGACACACCCGGGTTTTCTTCAGCTGTCTCCAAAAATGCAGCAGGATGGTAACAGCCAGCCGGAAACAGCAGCTGAACCGTCCCATTTATTTCAAAAGCGTTAACCTGCAGCCTGCGGGCACTGACAACACTGGCACCACCCCGAAAGGCTGTTCGGAGCGCAAGGGGAAAGGCGGCGCAAGCCCAAGCTGCCCAGCCAACCCCCCGCCCTCCGCCAAACGCCGGGGGGGCTGCCAGTTCCATCCGACGCCAAAGGCACAGCCCTGCCCTCCGCATCCTTCCCAGAAAGGGGACGGCCGCCGCTGCCCCATCTCCTGTGTACTTACAGCTCTGACCATCCTTGCACTGACCTTGGAATACCCAGGGATAATCACTTATGAACACACACTCATTAACTGTATCCCAGAGCTGGGTGCCTGGTTTTGTTTCCTGCCCTGTGCAAGGCTCCAGAACAGCACCTTACCCATTTTCACCAGCATTTGGTGGCCTTTATTTTCTTCTCCAAGCCTTGATTCTGGTATAGGAGGGCCAGAACTGGAGCCCAAACCAGCAGAAGAACTAAGGAAATAAAAAGAACAAATTAACACCGGATCTGTTAAATATTAGCATCCAATATAACCCCATCCACTCCGTTAAGATAGTGTCACAGAGCAGTTAGATTATGGTGCTATAAAGGTGCCAGGAGCAGCACAAGGGCAATCAAACACTACGGTCTTCCTAACGCAGAGCGTACTCGGAGGATCCCTCCTGCTTCCCAGGAAGGCACGTGAGGCCTTCGCAGTCGCACAGTGTTTTGTTCTAACAAAAAGCCAGCACCACAAAGCAATGTTCTCTCTACAAGCACACACAGCACGCAAATCGTTTCTCAAGCTGCTTTCCATCCTCTTTTCTTCTATTTGTGGAAATGCTGAATGTGCCCAGCCTACAGGAGAGCACCCTGCCTCGGTGCTTTTCCAAAGCGCCCAGGTAAAAAGAGGGATAAAACAAAAGCTTACGGAGGAGTGGGGCTGCGAGACCGGGACCGGCGCCGCCTTCCTGGTGAGTACGATTTCGATCGGGATCGTGACCGTGTCCGCGAGCGGCTGTGAGAAGAGCGGGACCTGCTCCGGCTCCTGGAAGGGGAGAGCACACCCCGTCAGGTGCAGGAGTGACCAGAGCAACACCCAGGGCTCCTCCCTCAGCCCTGGGGGCTGGGCTCTTCCCACCCGCCCAGTTCCCAAGATTCAGCCCCTCACACTCTACCTGGATTGAGAGCGTGAATAGGAGCGCGATCGAGAGCAAGAGCGAGATCGTGACCTCGAATAGGAGCCAGAGGATTTTGAAGATCGTGAATTGGACCGGGAGGATGAGCGACCTCGGCTTTTAGACCGACTGCGAGACCGAGAAGGCCCACTGCGCAGATAAAAGCAGAGAAACTCCAGTGAAACCCCTGGGGGAAACGTGACAAATGCAACTATAATTCTGATCAAATTCAAATCACACGCAAGCACTGTATTTCTGCAGACGATCCAGTGAAAACCTGAGCGTGGCAGAAACTATTTTCCGCAAATTCCAGCAAGCTGAAACTCAGGTATTCCATCCGCGTGCTGCTGAACAGAGTTGCCCTTCGCATTTAGCCTGACTTATTCCTAGCACCTTCCGAACGAGCGGCATGTATCCGAAAGCAGCAGACAGAATCTCTCACCTATTTCTCTTCTCCTGACCTTTCCTCCGCCTCGCTCGCATTTTAGCTCTGAAGAATTCGTACAGTCCATTCTGCTCCCAGCCTTCACTGCAATAAATCAACCACACACAGAACCGACATCTGTAAAATTCCGCTTTGAGCAACGGAGACCTTCAGGATTTCCACTGGATTTTGTAGGGAACAAAGGGCCTGGGCAAAAAGGTCTCACAAATCTCAGTGTGAGATCAAGCAGTGTGCGCAGTTTAAAATACAGCACGAGCACTTATTTCAGCATTAGAAGAACCAAGACACAGGCGAAGGAGGAGAGAGGCACTTCGTGGTTTGAGACAGCTTCTCAGGGCATTTTCCTTACCACACTGTCAGCTACACCTACTCTTACCTGTTTCTAGGCCTGTCATGAGATGGTGGACTATAAAATGCCTCAACCGCAGCCAGTAGTCTCTCACTGGGGGGCATTGGGGGTGGAAGACGTATATCTTTAGGATCTAAAGGTTTATACTCATGATCTTCAAGCTGCCGGAAACAAAACAAATTACATTCTTGTCACGTGTCATGGGGTGGCTACCTGAAGAGAGAAATACAGATTTAACCGCGCAGGGACCTCCCAGGATTCCGCAGATGCCCCAGGGCTTTCTGGCGCTATCGCTACCATTCTGAGTTCGAGGGGAGAGGCCAGCGCTGCGCGTGTTGCAGCACTAACTGGATCGCCAGGCAGATGAGATGCAGATCTCATCTATCCACCTTTGCTGTAACAGCGGTGGGACGGAAGCCTGGCGAGAGCGGGCGTGTGCCGAGAGTAACACAGCGTCAGCGATGGACGAGACCTGTGCGCTCACCTCAAACACAGAATGCGTAAATGTACGTATCCCCGGGGATGCTGACACAGATGCGTTTCCTGTTCTCTGTCATTCTTTGTTCGTGTATATAAATTATACAGATGTATCCAAGTCCCTGCCCATGGCAGGGGCTGGAACCAGACGATCTTTGAGGTCCCTTCCAACCCAAACCACTCTATGATTCCGTACCATCAGCGTTACAAGACATCTTGTAAGAAAGAACTCTGAATGCCAAAAACTAACACACAGTGACCACATCAGAACTGCAAGGTTCCTCCACCCATCTGAAAATTACTGGGGATTTGTTTTCTAAACACAATTTGCAAGAGTAAATTAGTCTTTCCCATATATGCGCTCAAACAGCTTCCACTTGCAAGCGTTACCCTTCGCACTGCCTTCTCCCCCGGCTCCTGCCCTTGCACGCCCTACACCACCTTTGGCCAACAGCTGCCGGATGGAAAGATCTGAATTACACACATCCATGTTCAACTGTCCCTAATATAGACCGCCCGGTTTGGTCTCTCAATCCTACTCGTCAGGGCTGCTCAAGCACTTACTTTCACAAGTGGAGCCATCAGTCCAGCAGGAAGATCAAAGTAGGGAACGTTTGGCACCAGGCTGGGATCATCGTGGTTCATGTGAGGGGGGCCCTGGCGCCGCATGTGAGGAGGCTGCCCGTTAAATCCGTGCGGGGGAGGCCCGAAATCAGGGTGCTGCGGCCCTCCCCAAGGAGGATGCTCGCTGATTCCAGGATGAGGCAATCTGTGACCAGGATGATGATGAGGAGGTCCCATTTCTGCAGAGTGGGAGGGTTAAAACATTTTATTTAGCTATAGAGAAAGGACAACAATCAGAGAGATGTACTTCAATTAGCGCACTTCGCCCAAAAACCAGCCTTGGCACCCAGAGCCTTGCAGATCCAGAAAAGCAACAGAGCTGAAGGACCAGAGGCTGGCGACAGGCCCACATGCACGAGTATCTTGCACTGCATCCCCCTCCCTGGCCGTAGCAACCACTCTCAAGACAACAGGATGCTTTAACCCTAAGCCACTGCTTGTTTTGGGACATACTGTGGTCAAAAGATACCGCAAGAAAGACGTGTACACTGAAGAACAGAAGGCTTCAGATGCGGCAGGGCAGCTACCGGTAAGATCCATTTCTGAAGCCTAAATACACAACCTTGGCTCAGCGCGAACCCAGAATTAGTTCTGTCTCTATGCCAAATCAACATATATAAAGAAATAAACACGGCAGGAATTAACTCACATGAGTAGGTGACAAGAAAATACTGTGTTTAAAGAGGCGTTTGGAGAAGAGGCAGAGACAATATCCTGTTAAAACAGAGAAGTGAATGACAGCCACCCAATCACTGATGGACGAACCACGTGCCACCAACGCCAGGGTGCCCTGCTGACCTCACTGCACTACACAGAAAAAAAACTAAGACTGAAAGTCAACGTCTCCTGCAGCAGGACCAACAGTTTTCCCACGAAAAGCCGTCACAACCACTGCCCAATCTTCAGCCAACACGGTTTGACTCATCTTCATCAGAACTTGAGCACAGCCTGCGTTGTCACTGCTTCTCTGCTTTCCTAATTTTAACCATCTGCTCTAGTACATCCCCTCCTCCAAGAACTTCACACGAACCAACAGATGTTTTGGATCAGCACTACAATCCAAAACAGAGCGTCTTTTTTCTGAGCTTAAACCTTAATCCCCCCAGGACAAGAAAAACTGTTCTCCCTAGTCACTACCACAACTCTTAAAAAAAACCAAACAAACAACAAACCCAAAGGAAAAACAATTAAAAAAAATAAGAAAAAAAAAAAAGCAGCACAATCTCTACTGGAGCAGTTAATCACAACCCTAAATACATGAGCTCCAATTCATTGGTTTTCGATGTTTTTTGGACTTGGGGAATTGAAAATCTTTTAAGCTTAAAATAGCAACTCCTACATAGCAACGTAACTGCTCTTTTAAGTGGCTTGTCGTGCAGACCCACGGTGATCTTTAGACTTTGTATTGATAAGAATCATTCCAGAATAGTCATAACTTCTGCACGTGAAACAGAAACTACGTGGGGACAGAACTCCGTCGGACTTCAGGAGGGAGCCTGCAGCCAAACCTGAGCCGCAGACCACGCTCTCGGACATCCCCGTGTTCCAGTGAGCCAGAGAGCAAACCAAACAAGGGAGAACTGGAGGCGAGGATCATGTCACCAGACGCTGTCAAGCCACACAGCATTAAGGCAGATAATTAGAGAGCTTTTCAGTAAAAATAAGAGAAGGGCATGGATAAATGTACACACAAGAACAAATGCTTCCGGCCAGTCTTCCCCTAACTTCTTCCGTCTACGGAGGACACGGCTGAAGAGCCCTGACCTACAGCCTGCTGTGCAGAGCATCGAATTTACAAGCAAGTAACCGCTTCTCACCTTTGGGCTTGCTATTTTTCAAGTGAAATAGTCACACAAGGGGTGCCTGCAGAGATGCTGACTTGAGTTTGGATTACGATTTCTGGTTATCTGCATCCATTAGGGAAGGCTCTAAAAGCCCGGAAGCCTCCAGCTCTGCACGTACGTCCTACCAAGTTGTTAGCGGTAGCTTCCCAAACTCCACGTATCTCAGGAAAACCACATCAGTCCACCAAGAAAAAGCTGTCACCCCAAAGCACTGAATAATTCTGTAATGGCAATCAGCATCGCAACGTAAGAAAGCCTGGCCTGGTACACACTTTACCTTGAGGAAAATCCCCCTGGGGGTAATCAAAACGATGAGGATAAGGAGGCCTTTCAAAGGGATGGCGAGGTGGAAAATCATCCTGCATGAAGCGAGGTGGAAAGCGGTTGAAATTATGCGGATGCGGGGGCTGGTTGAATTGGGGATGTTGCTGATGTGGAGGAAATGGGCCTCTGAAGTGAGGTGGCCGCTGCATTCGAAATGGAGGTTCCCTCTGACCCCCACCCCATGGAGGTTGTTCATGCTGGTTGTTCCACGGTGCTTCAAACTGGTTGTTCCAAGAAGGATCGGGCTGGTTGTTCCAAGGTGTCTCTCGCTGATTGTTCCAGCCTTGATCTCTCTGTTCGTTCCACATGCCTTCATGGTTGTTATTCCACGGAGGACAGTGAGGTGGTCCCTAGCGGTGGAGGAAAGAAGCCTGGTCATTGGGCTACAAAAATAACCAATGCAATAAAACCTCTACCTTTTAAAGCAAACACAGCCGGTCGGCAGCACGCACAAGTGAAAGGACGTTCCAAGTACAAGGCCTGAACAACTGCGGCTTCAGAGAAAAGACGAGGAGAGGAGCAAACTGCTAGTGAACCAAACGGCTCTGTGCTCAACACAACACTCTTGTTCACAGGGAACGCGCAATGGCTGACGAAGTGAAATACAATTTACACTTTGCCTTTAACAGGGCTCAGAATGAGCAAGCTTGGCATCTGAATCTGGATTTATAACTTTCATGGGAGATGAAACTTTCATGGGTTTTTTTCATCACACTTCCATAGAATCACAGGATGGTTTGGGTGGGAAGGGACCACAAGGATCGTCTAGTTCCAATAGCCCTGTCCCCCACCAGCCCAGGGTGCCCAAAGCCCCATCCAACTTGGCCTTGGGCACTGCCAGGGATCCAGGGGCAGCCACAGCTTCTCAGGGCACCCTGTGCCAGGGCCTCAGCACCCTCCCAGGGAAGGATTGCTGCCTCCCAGCTCAGCTCCATTCCCCCTCTTTTAGTTTATACCCATCCCCCTTGCCCTGTCACTGCACTCCCTAACAAACAGCCCCTCCCCAGCTTTCCTGTGGGGCCCCTTTAGGTATTGGAAGGCCGTGATTAGGTCTCCCCACAGCCTTCTCTTCTCCAGGCTGGACAAGCCCAGCTCCCTCAGCCTGTCCTCAGAGCAGAGGGGCTCCGGCCCTCTGATCAATTTTGTGGCCTCCTCTGGGAAGGAGGGACCAAGCAAGATAGTCCTTCTGAACCTCCATCTCACTGCCCATCGGTCTCAGAACGACGTCTTACCTGTTGTTGACCCCACGGTGCAACAGGGTGAGGTTGGTCAAACCAGGGTGGTTTATTTGGAGGAATCTGATCATGAGATCCTGGGCCCCGTGGTCCACCAGAGGCAGGATCCTGCACTCCAGACCCTGCTGCGTCATACTCCGTAGAACCAGCTAGAGGCAGCTGCGATTTCCCATCGTCTGAAACAAATCGGAGACTATTCTAAGCATCCAGGTCACACGCAGTAAACAGAGCACCCGCACACCTACAACAGGCTCCGTCTGAAGTCTATTGGGTGCGTAAACATTCTGCAGAATTCTGCTCTGGGGAGAGAAGATTTCTGATCCCAGTTTAACATTCACATCTTTGGTTCTTTTCACATTCCAGCAGCAGACCACGCTGGCTGCAAGCCTCCAAACAATTCCAGGCTTTTGCCCGAAACAAAGCAGCGTAGCACAGTAGCTCACTACTAAAAAAGGAGCCAATTAATTAAAATCTCATGGCGCTGCCACCCGCTGGTTTCCACACAGGCCCCCAGAACAGGTCAGTACCTGCTTGTGTTACCGGAGCAGACGGCGGAGCCGAGGCTGGTGTCGCTGTGGGGGCTTGAGGCGGGGGGGTTGATTTCACCTCGTTCTCTAGAGGCGGTATTTGTATTTGCTGCTGCTGCTGCTGCGTTAAACTGTTGACAAACTCTTCATGTTGAGTTTTCAGGTTCTGTATCTGCTGTTGGAAGGCTACCTGTACAGGCTGTACCACCGTTGCATATTCAGTGATCAAGTTCGCCTAGTAAAATGAGATAAATTAAGAAGAACAGGTTAACGCTGCACCTCGAACAGTTTTCCTATCTGCTGATTGGGAACCCCCTACGTTGCTCTTTGCGCTCCCCCAAGAAAGGCAAGAGAACGCAGGGTAACCCGCTGGCGGAGGAGCCTAATCACACTACGAAGCTCCGAGAAGATTTCCAAAGTCCTCTCTGCAGGCTGCAATCCACTGTCTGTATCAATGCTCAGCTCTCAAATACAGCTAAAATCAACAGTATTCATTATTAATGCTAAAAATTAATAGTTCCTGCTGCCACAACGATTTTTATGCTTGGGATGTACACTTTAAAGCTATGGTTTCTTTAGTTTCCTTTTTACCAAACATTCGTTCCCATAAAAAAGAACACACCGCCAAATACGTACACGACTGTCGCAGTCAAACGCAAACAGACTTTCCGGGATCGCATCAGCAGCCGGAGTATTGAATGTTTGCAATAACAAACATTTTACAGTATTTTTGTAATCTCTTGTAAACAACTTCCAGAGGGGAGAAGGGAAGATTAGTATCTACCTTTCAAAGGAGGAAAACATTTCCTACATTTGCTTTCCAAACACTGACACGAATAAGAAAGGCGTTAGTGTTCTCTCGCGGCTCACCTGGTACTGGCCAAGTCCAAGAGCTGGGCTCTGTAACTGCTGAATAATTGACTCATCAAAGTAACCATTTTTCTCCCATAGTTGAAGCAGCTGCACAAATTCAAGAGTGAAAGGTTTTCAGAAGTGACGAACAATAAAATACAAACTGAGGCACAGCAGTTTTACGTCCCTAGCTTTGTTAAAAGACCGAGGGTTTCAGTACTCGCCCCGACCCACTGCAGATTCAGCTGCATTCATCATCGGGGTAACTTTTAAAGGAAGCCTGGGTATTTCCAGGTTCTGGTTTAAACACGAATTAAAAAGCACATCCTGTAACTGACTTTACAAAGACGATCACATAGAAAATTCTCAGCAGTCCTCTTCCATCCTCCTGTTTGTGAATTTGCTGACACAGCAAAGCGTACAGGTGAACCAAACCCAGATACTCACTCTGGCAATTTTCTGTTGCTTATCCTCCTCCACTGCTAGAAAACTGGTACAATAAATAGGCACAACCACCTTCTGCAAAGCAGCCAGAAGATCTCGTGCTTGCTTCCGCTGGCTTCAAAGGAGGAATGGGAAGAAGAGAGTCACTGCCTTTCAGTATAAGGCTAAGAGCATTGGAATATTCAATTCATCCCGACTTCAGCTACACTAAAAGTAGCGGGTTCGTAAATTAAGAGTTCCCTCCTTGATGTTTTTACTCCAAAGTTTTGTCCGGAGGACAAATACACAAAGTAGGGAAAAGCTGGATTTGATTATTAAAGCACCAGAGCTTTATGGCAGCTACGGACATCTTAAGACAGCTGCTAAAAATTAAAAAGTGACTGGTTAAACTAACAACAGATCTAGCAGAGAGAGACTTCACCAAATCAATCAAACCATCAGAGAACCCCAATTTAGTTCTTACCAGTGATGCAATACATCGTTGATTAAGTAGATGAGATGTAGCCGGAGCTCGAAGTGAGCCCCTTCCGCCGTTATACGGTTCCGCAGGTGCCCGGCCATCAGCTCACAGTGCGCAGGAGACTTTGCGTTACTAAACATCCAGTTTTTGCCGGCCTTAGAAAAGCAAATTTAAAGTATTTTACGTTAATTGAAGGTGTTCGTATCACACAGACTTCCGAGAACCCTGAACTAACTGCAAAAAAGGAAGTGACAGCTATCACCTCACCTACCACACAACACAGCCTCAAGATCTGGCCTGTACTTAACCCACCCCCCCAGTCACTGTTCAGATTTAGGTCACTTACTGAGATCGCATCTTTCGTACAAGTGTCAATTATGGGCTGCAACAAGTTGTCAAATTCGTTCATATCTAACTGGGTTTCCTCCAAAACTTTCTGCATTTGTTGCTCGATTGCAAGGGCCACTGCTGACGTGACTTGTTCCTGGAAAAAAACAAGGAAAAAAAACAAAAGAGAGAGTTCTGTTACATCCAACATCCCTCTACAGAACTAAGCTGCTGCATCCTTGTCCTCTTCACCGCACGCAGCTAGCTCGAAGGCCGAGACACAAGCAATGGTTCGAGGTCACAAGCAATGTGGCGGCACATAAACGTCCCAGTTATTTGGTTTTGAGAAGAAAAGACCCTCTTCATTCTTCATATCCCCCTCTAACTCTCCATCTTGAAAAAAAATAATTGCAGGAAGCTCCGAAATGCACAGAACAGAGTCTGGGCACGCTGCTTTCCTCCAGGAACAGCAAAACATCACCTGCAAAAACCAGCTAGTTCAAACCACGCAATTCCTTTCCACCCCTAAGGAAAATCCACCTTAGAATACTCCAAGCCGGAACGTCCTGCAGTTCCCAGTAACCTGCAGCATTAAACAAAGGTTAAACCAGCCACAATTTATTCTACTCTGCAAACCAACAAGGTGGTTCACGTAGTAAATAAACTGTGTCAACCCAAGATCAGTCTTGCCAGCACATCAGGTACCTCCATTTCTAATACATTCCTAATTTCTGCAGCCACTGGCAGCGTCGGACAAACCAGGCGAGTATTTGTCTGAAACCAACCTGTCTCATAGCGAGAAGATGCTGCTCCTGCTGCTGCAGGTTCCACTGGCTCTGCTGGATGAGTTCCTCCACGGAAGGAGTGCCCTGAGGAGCTGGGATAGGAGCAGCCGGTGGGAGAGACGGCTGTGGCAGCGGCTGGATCTGGGCGGTAGCCTCGATATCTTGACTTTGCTTGCACAACACTATCAAACAAAGTAAACTTTTAAAGCAAGCCCCAAAGAAGTCTGCTACCACCAACCCACACGTGAAAACCGTGCTGGTTCCAAGACAGACCCTCGCTCTTCACGTCGCCGCTTAAGATGGAACGAAAACCGCGCAGGCGAGGCTGGACCGTGCAGGAGGGGAGCGTCAGCGGCTCCTCACGCGCTCCAAGAGTAATGGCTCCAGCTCAAGAGCAGCCCCTGGAGCTGCTGCGCTGGGCCGCCCCGCTCCCGGGGGCCCTCCGGGCCTCGAGCTCCGTGTCCCTGCCCCGGGGCCTG
>VWZZ01005339.1:130213-154386 GCA_013399095.1 Psophia crepitans | reverse complement strand
GGGGGGGGGGCGTTAGCAGGGAGCCGGAGTTCATGCAGAAACGAGAGCACACAGCAGGTACGCACATGGTAAACTTCATTTGAACTCGTTTACAAAATTGACAAAAAAAAAAAATATCAGCTTGTAAACTTATTCACATTTGTTGGAGCTCACAGAACCGGTTACACGAGCATGCTGAAATGAGGATTGTCAAGCCTCCTCTCACCCTGGAGGACATCCCAGCGAGCTGACCCTTACAGCGGAGACACACTCGGTACAGAACGACGCCGGGCTCGCACGGGGAGGGAGCTCCCCCGTGATCCTGTACCCCGGGGAAGTGCTGGCTCCAGCACCCGCCACGGCAGCGGCAGCATGGCCGGTTCGCTACCGAGAGCTGGATGGGATCTGAAAGCGGTGACGAACTTGGGGCATCACCTCACCGAGCGCGGTCTGCAAGGGCCGTTGATTGCGTCAGAAACAGCAGCAGCAGAGGAAAAGATGGGGTTTACAAAGTCTGACGTAATACTTTGTCATTTCCTGAAGTTTGCCCTACATTCAAAGGCCTCAGAAGCGCACGGACCCTGTTCCTAAGTAAAACCATTCAGGGAAAGAGGGAGAAGGGGTGGGGGGAGGGAAGATGCACAATATTTTTTACATAAACAAAACCCAGGCATTTTCCAAAACAACCGGCTCCTCAGGCCCCGCCGCCCAGCCCACCTTTCCGAGCGGCAGGAGAGCAGCCGTCCCCATTCCGGACCCGCTGCTCGACCTCACCAGCTGCGGAAGGACAAACTGGAAGCGAACAGACAACACACCCGCGGACACGTTTTGGCAACCACTTCTGGTTCCACCCTCGGACCTGCCATTTCCGAAATGGCAGCGGACAGGCGTCGGTGAAGATTGCCGAGACACCCCACGTTTCAGTGCCAGGCAGATCCCAGCAGCAGTAGGCTTGAACAAGAATGACTTAGAAACAAACCAAACCTTATCAGCTGCGTTCCAGGGAACAAACCAACATAACGTGTTATCCGGCGAGGAACGCCCCTTCAGAATCAGGGTGAGAGCTCGGCTCCGCTCTCAGAGGCCGGACAACTCTGGCCGAGGCTCTTTCTCCACAGAAGCGTGATCCAGCACGAAGGCGTTAACAGAGTTAACATCACTAAACCTAGAAATATTTTTTGGTATCATCTCCCCTCCCCTCTTCCCCGGACGGAAGCCCAGCACTGGGGACTGCAGAAAACTGTCAGTTAAAGCAAATACAGTTCATAGAAATTCTCAGCTCTCTGTACTGAACCAGGCTGCTTCAGAAAGCGTAACAATCAGGAATAATACATTACAAAGTTACTGAGAAAAAAAGATGAACTCAGATCTTTTTAGACTTGAGGTACATGAACAGCAATTGGGTTCTCAGTCTGCAGACCCTGGGTGCAACCAGAGTTAAAACCAATCCAACCCGGGCGACTGAATCCCACCAATGTACTTGGAAGACATTGCGTATATCCCTAACGGCCAGCTGCGTTCGACAGCGTCGGACGGGGCTCGGCTTCACCGCTCCGACGCCTCTCGGTGTCGATGATCGCTTACAGCTGGCCTGAACTGAGCGAACTTTAAAAAAACCAATGAGTTAAGTATAAATAATTCACAAACTGGTTTGTGCAAATTTTTTTTTATTTCCACATTTATATCACAATGTGTCCACTTAAAGGACCAAATAGCAAAGTTGCTCCCTTCTGCATCCCGAGAACACAGAAGTCTAGTTACTGTACATTCACTAAGGCTCTTTGTTTTTGCAAATTGCGTTTATGATGGATATCCATAAGGCAAACAATATCTAAAGGAATGGTAACAAGTATATTTCCAGCATACAAACAGGCTTCCTTTTTCCCTCTCACAGTACAGTTACAAACTTGTAGCACCCTCATTACATTTAGATTCTAGAAAAGGTGATTTTTCTTTTTTTTTTTGTGTGTGTGTGTTTTTGTGTTTTTTTTTCTTTTCTTTTTCTTTTTCCTAGAAGTTTGCAGGAAGGGAAAAGGAGGAAAAATATTTGGCTGGTGGTGGTGGGATCAAAAATATCGTTAAACATCTAGTTTTTGCAGCATTTCTCAGAGACTGGATTTAAACTGAAACCAGACTAAAATATGTGGATGCCTATGGAATGTTGAGCTGAAGCTGGTCGCCCAGCCTGCAGTGCAACACCTGCCGTTTAAAACCCAATCTCCGTACCACATGACTTAAAAAAAACAAAAAAAAAACCAAAAAAAAACCCCAAAACACGCAATCATGTTCAGAGATGTGATACAAATAAAACTACAGTTTTTGCACATTGTCTCTCGAATAGCTCACTGCCAAATAAAAACCCAAATCAAGTCAAATAAATAGATGCATATTTTGTTAAGGTAACTTCCACAATTTTCTCTGTACCTGCCTGTAATAAGATTCCGGCATTCAGAAAGTGCTGGAAATCCTCTTCACTTCTTGGGGACTAACACTTTTTTATAGCTGGCTCGCTATAGAGTTTTGAACTCAATTTATCAACCTTCGTATGCCTTCCTTTGCAATTGTTAGTAAACTGGTAGCAGCATTTCACAAAAGGAGAATTGAAAGGGAAGAGCTGTGAGAACCAGCTCCCTCCCCCCCTCTGCTCGTTGGGCCTGTCTGTCCAGGACGGGAGGCTTTCTCCGCCTTTAAGTGGCATAGCGCCCGCCGCTTTTGCTAACTGCAGATGTAAAAAAGCATTTTTAGCACGACTGTACTCAGTCTAGGCAGACGTAAGGCAGGATGTTCAATCTACCATCATCCCCGTGTGGATCTAAAGATATGCACTGTGTCCAACCATACCAGTTACCCTGTGTGTCGTAACAACCGTTCACGCCTGGCCAGTTGTGTTCACATATTCTGTCGAGGTCATCACTTGTGACCTCTCTCGTGACCCCAGGCAAGTCTGTAGGTTTGCTGTTAGGAGCTAGAACGTGAGTCTTTCTAGCCTCTTTTCTAGTGCTTTCCTCCTGCTTTAAATACTCAGACATGAAGTAGTGAGCTCCTGGAGTCTGTACTCCCGATGAAGACAGCAAGCTACTCTGTCTGTTTAAATAGGACTGAATGATTTCGTTTCTGGATAATTCTTTCCAGTTCGTTTGTTCAAAAGGGCTTTGCAGGTTGGGTTTTTGCTCCTGCTTTTCCATTTCTGTCCTGTGCTGTTCAGTAAGTGCAGGAATTTCTACCTGCAAAGGATCTTTCTGTGTTAAAGGTTTTATCTGTCCTGTCATGGGATCAAAAGTGAGTTTTCTCTCTTTTAACCTCACAGGTTTCACACCCCCTTCTGTCACGTGCCCATCCAAGTTGACTGTATAGTCTCTGGGTCGGTACCTTTTCTTCTTTTTACTATCGGAACCTGAAGCAGCATCATCGCTGTCCATTTTTGAAGCGTCCTGTGAAAAGCCCACGTGTGGCATGAGAGATTCCCCAGGGTGGGAGCTGGTTTTGCAGCCGGGGGACGTGTGCTGCTGAAGCGTCCCTGCTGTGTGCCTGTGCTGGCTCTCAGCGGGTACCTGCTGCTCCTGCCAGGGCTGAGATACCTCAGCTACCGCCTGCTGAGAGAACTCCAGTCTTTTTGCTGGCATCGGAGGTGTTGATGGCTGCATCAAGGATGGTGGCGGTGACGGCACCTGTGCAGTATCTAAGAACTGAGACCTTTGAGATGGACTAGGCATTGAATCCTTTGGTGCGTACGTAGTATGCTGCCGGGCAAAAGTATCATGCCGAACGTTTCTAGGGCTGAACGAGGAGCAGCGAGGACTCTTAGGTTGGTGTGGTCCTGTGGTTTCTTCCGATTTATCATGCTGCTGAAGCACTGCAGTCTTTAATAACGAGGAAGTGCTTGAAGGTTTTACAAGTCCTGGAGAACTGGTGTGAGGTTTTACAGCATTTACTGGGATCTTATTGTGTTTATCGTTTTCACTGAGTTCTGTCCTGCTGCTTTCAGGCCCTGCGTGTAGATTTACGTCTACAGGACTAGGAAAATTTTCAGGACTACCTCCAATTCCGTTTGTTGGAGGGGGCGAAGAGTTTTGTAATACTTCATGACTAGCTTTGGAAACTTTTGGGGGAGGAGGGCCCTGATGCCCGTCCCTGTGTTCACCTTTCCTTTTCCGGTTTCCCAATTTCTCCATTTTTGGAGAATTTAGTTTCTGTATATCGTTCCTGCTTTTCAATTCGCTGATCGGCTTTGATCCAGCCACAGCAGGAAGTTGCGCTTCTGGTTTGCAGTTGTGAGCACCGCCGTTTGCTGACCCAGGTGGATTCGCCAACCCTCTCGGCACCGGCTCATTCTGGGTTCCAGGTTCTATCAACTTTTGCCAATTCCGCAACAATTTCTTGGCACGTTTGGCAAGTTCCTCATTGGATGTCTTCTTCCTCACCTCATTGATAAGCCTCCCAAGTCTCGTTTCCTAGGAGAAAGAAACGGTGTTTTACAAACAGGTATCATTCCAACCAAAATTCTTAAGGCACATTTCTGCTTCGTAATGCTTACCCTAAGAAATACCTAGTTAAAAACCACTGAAGATTTAAGTGTTGACTTTATCTTTTTTGAAAGGATTAGTCCAGTTGGTTCAGCGCTCTGCCACGCAATGCGAAACCTGCTGGAGGTTTCAAGTCATCCTGTCTCTATTCCCTGGCTAAAGCACCAGGGCCGTCAGCTGTGAAAAACATTGGAAAGGAATTCTTTCATCAGTCAGAGTCTCGGGAGAAAAGGCACAAGCTCAGATTCAAGGGGAAACGCAGCACCCAAGGCAGAAAAGGTGCTGGTTTATCGCAATGGAAGCGTAAGATCTGCAGAAAGGGGCAAGAGAAAAAAATTCCAGAATCTTCGCCTGCTACGGTGACACGTCGACAACAAAAATCTGTTTCACAAACCTGACACTAGCCAGGGTGCGGCTTTACATCCTACCGTCTTCCTCCATCTCTCCCTTCGCTCCCCAGTATCTTGAAGGGGTATGAAAGACTGATTTAAACAAGCATTCCCAGGGTGTCCCAAAGCGGTTTCATAAGCGGAAGGAAGTGGAGTGTTTGAGTGTTCCCAAAGCACATTTGAAAACAAAGAATTGTTCCACAAGTCAGATTACTTAAGAAAAGCACTTCAAAGGAAAACAGAGAGCGGGCTGTGAGAGAAATATGCAACACGTTGCGATACGTATGTTGAAATGCAGCTGGAGTTACAGTTAAGCAATAGTTAAAAGCAAGTAATACCAATGATTTCAATAGAAAGATTCAGAAAAGTTTTATAATTTAGCCAGAAAAACTTCTCTGGGCTGTTTCTAAGAGTGGGCAGTGAGGCTGCAGCCGCCATCCCGCCCGATACTTCAGCTTTTAATACAGCTCACCCCACCACGGGGATCAGGCATCAAAACCTGCACAGCAGAATTTAAGATTAATTTTACAGACACAGAGAAACTATATTCCCGCTTCAGGCTCTCGGGGGCTGGGTCACCAACCAGCTAAAAAGGTGACCAGTACGTCAGCGAGCAGCGCAATGTTGCTGAATGCAACAGAATTAATCAGTAGGAAGTAATGATTAATTTAGTGCCCTGCACAAAGAGGAACTGTGCTGCGCAGAATACTGATCGGAACCCAGAAAGAATCCCTGTGTGTGCACTGAGATGTCAGAAGCAGCACGGGAGGGACAAAATAATATCTTAATTGTGAATCCTCTGCAATCAGTCTATTGTTTCAAGAAAAGCTCTTATGGAAATGAGATAGGCAGAGAAAGTCCTTTTATACAGCCAAAAATCGAGTGATGTTCAGAGGGTGACATACCTCAAGTGCCTCTTTGGTAATGGGATATTTCTCCAGGCTGGAGATCACTTCCAGCACTGCCACCATGTTATGGATCTGCAACAAGGAAGACAAAGTCACTTCATGTTTCATGTACAGGTCTTAGTTATCAAATGTAATTTAAGACCTTCCACTTTATAATTGCTGGAAGCATTAATCACAAAATTACTATCACACTGTCTGGCTTTAGGGAGCTGATTGTTCGAAGAATAGGGACAAGGACACTTTAGTGACCTAGTTGGAACCGCAGGAGCTGTAACAAACACACTCTTATGTAAAACTGAAGGAAACATCAGCAATAAACCCCGTGTGACTTACTAGTGAAGGTGTGAGACCCCTCGCCAAGGCACTCGGTAACAGTCCTACAGCCTAACCGGGAATGTAGGCGCCAAGCGGACCAAGAGCAGCGACGAGCCACCTCGGAAAACACTCGCGTTTATTCCTTCAGGCACTGCTTTAGACGTACACAAGTCACTGTTCTACAATTTTATTCAAAATACTGATGTTTGCTGTAGCTGCACACTGAGAACCCAGAAGCCCCGGAACAAACTCCTCCAGGTTTCGGAGCTGAAGCAGAGCGATGCCCAGTAGGTGTCCTCAGCCCATCGCCCAGCACCCACGGACCAGGCGTGGGTGGGATACAGCTGCCGCTCAACAGCCGCCCTGAAAGCCCCACCACCGATCCAGAACCGTGTTTCCCTGACGCCTAAGCCAGCGAGGAGTAACTCCAGAAATTCAAGTTACGTTAACGAAGCGCGCATCCCATTTTCTGATGGGTTTCACCGCAGCGTTTCTGTACGCATGAGTAAGCTCCTCACACAAGCAGATGCCACAGTCTGTACGTGTTAAGCACAAGTGTGATTTTAATAATTTCTATGAGAAACCCCAGACTGCAGAGATCTGTGTTTCCATCACCTGATGTGGAGCCCCAAAACCTGGTATTTCTAGTTCACCTTTGTAGATAGATTTAAAAGATAAGCAAAGGGAAACTTGATTCAGAGTCTCCTTTATTGCTTCATTTCATTTGTGACTCAATTAGATGTGAACGGCATCTGAGACAAATCTCGCAGCAAGAACCTCTGCAGGGATCCCACATTATCCTGAGCTCTTACCAGGAGCATGGTCAGGCAGCCCTACCCTCCCAGCCACAGATCTGCTGCAAGATTCTTCATTTTTATAAGACTGCAAGTTTGGAAGAATTATTTTTTTCGAGGCAATTCTACCCTTCTCTGAAGGCAGAACAGGAGAATCAGGAGCTGAAGTCTCTTCTTTCCAGCAAACCTTGCGGACAGGCAATGTTTGTCCCATCGCAGCAGGGCTGCTTAATGGTGGCGACCCTCGGATAAAGCCATCAGCAATTAAACGCTCGGCCTGATTTTTAGATTTACTTTTACCACACTTATTTCTTCAGTCTGTATAGGCTTTGAATGATCATAACTTACAGGCTGTACAACCAGCTGCAGAGCCAAGATGGATTCATCTGTCATGGTCTTTTCGTCACTGAACTACAATGCCCCTGAAGATATTTAAAGCCCGACCATCCGGTAAGGCCTGGTAAAACGCCGCTGAAGCTTTAAAGCGGCAATAGTAACAACTAAAATACGTCAAAATACACACTATTTCCCTTCAGCGCACCGACTTTCTTCCATCTTTCAATCCTTGCACAGCCCTCAGCGCCCAGGAAGGATGATTTAGCACTAGGGTTTAAGGAACACATAACACCAGGGTGGGTTTTTTTCATTTTCTAGAACTCGAGCACTTTAGAATAGCTAATGCTCAACTCTGGGAGTTTCCAGACAAACATTTTTAGACTTGCAAAACACGATACTCTCCTTTCCAACACGTATTTTAGATTATGAATTACCAGGGTGCAAAAAGGTGTATTGCACACACCAATAATTGGTACAATTATTTTTGCAGTTACTGGTAATCCCCAAATATTCATTATCTAAATGACAAAGTGATGGCAAAAAAAAAAAAGGCCCATTAGTCTGTCAAAAGGTCAAGACGGGGAAAGCGATACGCTAGTGTACATACAGCCCGACAGAATGATGAAACTGGTCAGGGAGTTTCCAGCAGCAGCTTTGCCTTCAGTACACCCAGATACAGACAGACGGATGCCCCCGAACGCCAAATCACCTGCCGGAGGACCGGGTGTGCACCAGCGCTGACAGACTGGTACCTCATCCCCTCCTCTGAGGGACACACAGAGCCAATTAAGACAGCAGAAGCAGCTGCTGAGGCTGTGCCGATCGCTCAGCTTCTGGTAAAACACAAACCACCCATTTCGGACTCTACACACGTCCGTAACCCACTGAAAACGTGCTGTCGCACCGAAGCGGTCACTGCGAGGAGCACGAAGGCTCCCACTCAGGATCAACGGCAAGAAGCTCCTCTCGTTTTCCCTCCCCTGTGACCTGCGGGGACGCGTGGCTCTTTAAAAAAAAGTAATAAAAATCTTTGGGTAGGTTCAACACCTTCTCCACCCTGCCCCAGTAGTTTTGTGTAGTTTTCCTGGAATACTTTATCCCAATGGCCATAAAGAGAAGCTTATAATAAAAATTATATTTCCCTATTTCAAAGAAGCACAGACTATGAGATCTCTTGTGGTACAGTGAAGCGCTATGACAAAAACACGACGACCTCCCCAGAAGGCCTCAGGTATCACCTGCTCAAGGGGCAGACAGCCCTTCTGGGGACAGCAGCACATCTGTACTGCGCACCAGTACCTTTACCCTAAACCACCTCTTAACACCTTCGTAAAATTAATGTATTGGCACGTAACTGGCACGAGACTGAAGTCACAAAACCTGCCAGGACACCGTCCTGCTTTGAGCAGCACCAGAAATGATCGTTTATTAATGCAAACGGCTATTAAAAATGTTTACTGGCTCCGCAGCAGACAGGCAAGGTAGCATAAAGCAGAGTGGGACAAGGGAGTTTGGCAACCTCGCTCTGCTTGGGCGCTGGTTAGGAGCACCGTTGCGTAAGCCAGCATCTCAGGAACTTGCACATCATTTTAGTTTCTGTTCGCCTTTGTCTGCTTACACTGCAGCCCATTACTACCACCCCAAAACGATACCTTTCGTGAAGCAACCCCAGGACCTCATGTTTAGGAGCTCGCAGAAAACGGCTAACAATAATTTCAAGCGATCCCATGCTATTCCCACGTTGTGAGGTTTGACTGGCATACAGGCTGATTCACTCGAAAGTTGACTGGGGAACATCTGCTTTGAGTCATCGACAATAATCCTTTCCAGCCAACCCTAATGACAGTCACAGAAAACAAATCTTATTTATTCCACACAAGTCTCCTTAAGTCATTCAGCCGTGCTCTGGAGCTTACTACTGGTAGTCGAGATCTCTCCCAAGTTAAGCACTAAATGTTTTTACTACCGCCTCAGACGAAAGCATGGGTTTCTGAACTCTCTGGAAAAGATCAAGCAGCTTAATTTCCTTTTTTTTTTTTTTTTAACTGCCATCTTAATCCTATTTTAGCTTTTATAAATCAAGAACAATTCAGCAACTAGCTTCAGGGTCAGTGTTACACAGCAGTTTAAAAGGATAAAAAGCGTGTTTGGGTTCAGGCAGTTTAATGCACAGCTGTTCCCTGCCCCTCGGTCTGCTGCCTCCTGCCCGCGCAGGGTGGAAACCGGCAGCAAACTCAGCATCCGCACGTGAGCCGGTGTCACCGTTCCCATGTGCTGGGACTACCACCCTGCCTGAGGCGGCTTATGTTGGACTAAGACACACAAATGTTACGCTTTGACTCTCCTCCTCCATCCACAGACCAGTCCAGACATAAACCACACAACGAACGCCAGCGTCAGACCTTCCTCAGGTCTGCCTGGACACACGGGACAACCCGTGTCCTGCTCCGCTGCTGCCCACGACACAAACATCACAGAAACATTCGACTGCAGTTGTTTGAATAAAGCAATTTCATGGGGTTTTTTAATGTTTCGCAGGGATGTTTCTAAAGACCGTTGCATACGTGACAAACCAGGCCTGAGTTAGCAAGGATGATGATGTTGCTGAGACACTTGGATACACAGGCCTGGAGTGGGAGAAAGAGCAGGTATTTGTGTAACATGAAAACCTGCACAATGACCAAAAAAAGAAAAAATCACAGCAAAACTGTTACTACAGATTCCTATCCTAGTGGATTCTGGCAAGAACGGCTCGTTTTCATCGCTTGCGTACATCACGTAACAGCACTAAAAGGCATCTTCTGACACAGTATCATCCTCATCCATGTGGGTCACACCACTACCTTTCAAAGTTTCCAAAAGGTATTTAAACTTGGCCTAGTATGTCTGGAGTCCCTAATCTCCGAGACTTCTAAACCCAAAGGGTAATGCTATCATCCTCCTGAAATCGCAGGTTCTAATAATCAATGATCTGCCTCCATTATGAGCATTCTGAAACAGACTACACACATCGGCAGACACTGGCTTTGAGAAAGTGTGTTTGTCATTATACTTCAACTCAGTTCCTCAGAACATCCTACAAATACTCAGTAATTTGCTAGTTTCAAATAAAGCACTCCTGTAACATTTTCCCACCTGTGTATCAAAGCAAATTTACAGAAGTCAGCAGAGAAGCAGGCCCACTGTGGAAGACTAAACAGATCTTCCTGTGTTTCCGACAGATACAAATCCCGATCTCTGTTGCCAAGCTGGTGGGTTTTGTTGGCAATTAAATTAAGAAACGTGGTATGGGCTATACAGAAGTTCACAGGAGCATTTGCACCTTTTTATTTTCTCCCCTCTGGCCCCTATGGACAGCAGCATTTTATTGGGGCATGACGGAACTGCCATGTATCTACGCACCGTATATATCCTTAGGTAGCGCAGGGTAACGTTTGAGAAAATCCCAGGTTCGAGGTCAGTACCGCTGAAATTGCCAGGAAGGCAGAACTGATGCAAAAGGACGTACAGCAACGGCACCACGGGCGACGTCAGCTGCTCACGTGTATTTTCTCCAAAGCAGCGCAGTGATTACCTGCGGCTGAGGACGGGACCGGGGTCTCTGATCCATATCAGATTGTGGCCCCAGGAACTGCATTAGGATAAAAGCTACTTCATCGCGTAATAATCTGAAACGTGGAGTAAGAATTAAGAGGAGAAAAGTTGCTATTGATGGTAGGCTTTATTGAAATGCAGCAATGGAAATACAGTAGCATAGTGTGTATTTAGCACTTCGTACAGGACGCGTTGGATACGAGACACTAACGATACATCTCATCAGCAGTACACTGTACCATCATTCATGCGAAGGTACAGACCAGACACACAAAGTTAGAATTCAGGTTACAACCTGTTGGTATTTAGTTCAGTTCCCTTGCAACCGATCTATTAACAGTTTCCCCTACCCCCAACGCGACATGATGTTGTCTAAAGATAGGGTACGTGAGATCCTATGCACAGGAATGACAGACCAAAAAGATGATCATGCACTAATTTGTACATAATTATTGAAAATGTTTGAAAGTCAGCTTGCTAAGCGCAGTTCAAATATTCACCCGTACACAGAAGATATTCATAAAGGTAGAGGCAAGTTTTCTAACAGCACGTAATCTGTAAACATGAAGGAATCAATGATTTGGGCTGAAAGTCACCCACTGAGAGTATCTTTTATGACAGAGAAATTCATCTGGAGCCCATGCTTTGAACACTGAGCAGAAGTTTGTGCTGCACAGCAAAGAGGTAGAAGAAATGCTCCGCGACTACCAAGAACCAACCAAAACAGCAGCTGGGCACAGCAAGCGCTTATCCAAACCTCTGGATTTAAAACTTCCAGGTCCAATTTAAAGAGTCAAACCGATTTGCATATATTTTATTTGTACTTAGGCTTTATTTAATAGTAAAGCAACATCCTCCAGATACCTTCCCACGTGTCCTTTACAAAGCCAGGATCTTCAAAAAAGAGTAAGGTCAGATTCCAACAAAATACCGCATTGCGAAAAAATCAGGAGGCCTGAAATATTTCACTTAAGCGAGACAACAGTTCAGCTGTCTGTTACCTTTTGGCAGGACACACACGTCTAAGTAAGGTGTAGAGAGACCAGAACAACCGAGAGATTAAGGGGAGTTTGCCAGCAGAAACCCGAGGCTGCCCTGGCAGTTACAAACAGCCTCCAGAGACAAACGCACCGCAGTCGTAAGTGCCATCAACGCTCCAGCTCTGCTCCACGCAGTCCACTCCAGAGCGGACACCTAACCCTGGCAGAGGCCCCTGATGCAGCGGGGAAACGCTCCACGCTGTGGCACGGCAGGGGAACCCAGCCAACGAAAGGAGTCTCCATCGGTGGCGTCGCTCAGGAGGTAAGACACCAGAGGAAGGAAAACACAGATTACGGAGACAAGACGCACACCGGGAACATAATCAGTTCACAGAACAGCAGTGGCACGTTGAGGGAAGTCCTCCTGCTCTACAGGAAGAGATCTCTAAGGAAAATAGAAAACAGTCAACAGTAGAACACTTTTCTCCATTAGATTTATTAGCCAACAATTGGCAGACATTCTTGTTACTACAGAGAGGAATAATTGGCTATCAGCTTCGACAATCACTAAACATTTTGTGTAGCACCATAAGAATCGTACCTGTAGTGCCTACCCCTCAGTCGTGTATGAAATACAGAAGACTCGCTGCAACACAACATCCCCCCCACCAAGTCCCAAACCACCAGACCATGAAGTTGGTCAAAACCTTTTTGGGAGAACAAATTGATTAGGTGGATTTAAAAAGCCCAGCAGCTGGAGTGGAGGTTAGTTACATGAAATACTGTTAAACTGGAGAGACACGTGTGGCACAAATTCAAGACAAGGGACCAGAGGAAGAGGAGTGGGTGCTGTGGACCACAAAGCCAGGTAGTCATCGGCACAGCAGGGCAGCACCCAGGCTCAGTGGCACCTACCGCAGCGTGCGGCAAGCAAGATAGTTTGAGTCTTGCTTTTCACTCAACACCGTACTGACAAGGAATGGTACAGGAATCAAACTCAGCTGGAATTACACGTTCATCTCAAGGCACCACAGCTCAAGAACAGATACAAAGAGGAGTTCAGAGGAGAGCAGCGATAAGAGTTTTTGAAAACATGGTTAAATAAGAAAAAGTTTTAAGTACTCAGTTCACACAGTATTGGAAAAACCAGGGAGGAGACATGCAAAGCTTGAAATCAGCCTTCCCATGCATTGCTAGTCACAACACAGAAAATGGTGATCAACTGTTTTCATGCTCGCTGACTTGATTTGCAACAAGACAAACACCAGTTACTTATTAGGAGTAACCAGTGAGCTACCAATGAACTCAAATAAACTCTCCAAGTTTCCATAGCTACTACAGAGGGTTAAGAACAAATCTGGCAAGTCTGGAACGAGCTGTTTCATATAGGTGATGGACCACGTAGCTCCCCGGAGGCCCTGCCAGCCATGCACCACTGCAATTCATTCCTGGGGAACAGATACTGAACTGCAAGTGGAGAGACACATCCACACGCTCATTTCTTAGACTCAAGATCCTGTCCTCTCCAAGAGATACATACAGGTAATGACATGGAACAGGTTGTAGTTATAAAGGACTTTGGAGATATTCCAGATCCGGCTGGATGCCTACCTGTGCAGCCCAGTGTAGGGCAACTGCCTTGGCAGGGGGGTTGGACTCGATGATCTCTAGAGGTCCCATCCAACCCCTGCCAATCTGTGATTCTGTGACTTACAAACCCCAACAGCAGCGAACCGCTGCCCCACCACCCAGGGCAGGCTCGCTGCCCCCAAAGCAGCGACCCCAGCAGAAATGCCCAAGGCTGTCCCAGCCGTTGCAGGCGGCTCAGCACCACTGGGCTCAGCAGTCACTTCACATCCCCACCACAAGCACCGCACACAGGGGGCCTGGAACTGGGTAGGCTTTGAGGTCCCTTCCGACCCAAATCATTGAAGGATAACCATAGAAACTATGACCCAGCCCTATACACCCACGGCCTTCTGGTGTAAATAACACCCATCACGAGCCAGCTACAAATGTCTTTAACGTTTAGTGGAACAACGTACCACATCTTACAGAATGAGGTTTGTCAGGCATTGAGCTGCACAACCAAAGAGCACAAAGTACTGCAACATGTCTGCGACATCAGCCCCCTCTGTGCAGCAACCACTGCAGATTATTTCAGCGCAATAAATAACACCCATAGAACACACCACTGACACACAAGCCCTAAAATCCCAATTGCTACACCCGTCCTAAGGACATCTAAGCATGACACAGTTTCGTTGTATACATGATAACCATTTCTCCTCCTCTTCCACCTGTACAGAAACTTTAACCAGATGAATCTTGGTAGTTACTGTTTATCATGCAGGTTGATCAAGCAGGAACAGGGTGCCCCGAGAAGCTGTGGCTGCCCCTGGCTCCCTGGCAGTGCCCAAGGCCAGGTTGGATGGGGCTTCGGGCAGCCTGGGCTGGTGGGGGTGTCCCTGCCCATGGCAGGGGGTGGGAACTGGATGGGCTTTTCAGTCCCTTCCAACCCAAACCATTCTATGATTCTAAGCCACGAATTGAAGTCCAAAACTATTGCTTCAAAATCTAGAGCTGCTTGTCTAAATTTACAGGAACAACTGGCCCTACTTCAATGAGAGAAACACAGTGTTTGCTGATTATTCAGGCAGAATAATACAGAATATACAGAAAATTCAGCCTTAAAATGCGCCCTTTTTGATTTATCATGATGTTGGTGTGTTCCACGGTAAGGACAGATCCCCTCATTCCAGCAAAAGTCTGCACCTTGCAGTTATTTGTGGAAGTGAAAAGCCAACACTGAGCATTAACGCACCAAGAGGTGGGTGCTGGCCCAGCCCCACGCTCCCCACACAGCAGCTGATTTAATAACTCGCTGTTCTTATCCACCCGCCTCAGGGCAGAAGCAGGGCCAGACACCGAGCGGGATTTTGCCAATGACCCTTAAAGGCAACACCTGGTCAGAACCGTTCTGCAATCACCTGCTTTATCTTAACGCACTCCAGAGATCTAAAATTATGCAACACGCATTTAAGGACTTGATGGGAACGGCTTCAAGGGTCAAGAGCATTCTGAAGTTCTTAAATATTATGTTACCCATCACAGGGAATATCCACCCAGAGCTGTTAACAGGGAACAGTTTATGTCTGAGAGTAATACAGAAAAGCCCTACGAATGTCACCACAATACAGACTTTTCACTCCTTACTTAAACACTAAAAACATCTATCACTGTATCGGTGTATTCTTAAATTCTTCTTCTCAAAATGCTAGGGAAGCTTCTCGGCCAAGTCCTTAAACGATAACGCAGGCTGAGGGAAGAGCCTGCCGAATACGCTGCACTGTGGGATTTATTAACTCACGACACAGAAGTGCAATGTGCTTGCACGACTGCGCTTGAGAATTCAAGCGGGGCATGTTTCTTCACAAAAGCTGAGAAAAAGAGCCTTACAAATTGGGGAAGTTTTAAATACCAAGCTTGGAGTTAAGGCACTGTATGCTTTCAACAGCAATTACTAGTACAGATACTAATTTCTGTCAGCACGTACCATAGAGAAGTTTTATGAATGTTCAAAGAAAACTGAAGGCAATTACCCATCTCCCAGAACCATTGTTCACCAAATGCTCAGAGATGAAAATGCTGCTGCAGGTCACCCATTTCCAAACACTTCCATTCTCTGAAGACAGACTATAACCTGTGGGGAAAGCCACCACCCCTCTGATTACGAGCAGAGAACGCTCGGCCACTCAGTTCAGGGGCACAACCATTAGCACTTACTTGGAAACAAACTGAGTTTTCTGCCTTTGCTTGGAAGAAAGTCTTGCCCCAGAGGAGGGTAAGCACCACACCACCTCTCATCTCAGAGCTTACAAGTCAGAGGGCTACTCTGCTTTAGGACCAGCTCCGCTCCCGGAGCCAACGGCCCAGTGTGATCACACAGGACAAAAGAACCCACCACCCCATCAGCAGTTTATTTATATTTAAACACAGAACAGTCCAGAAGCTGCAACCTGGCACTGTTATTTCTAACCTAGTAGCAAAAATGTCACGATTTCCCCTTAAGAATGTCCCACTGACCTTAAGCCCCTCGGCAGCCTGGCTTAAAAAAATCCGGTGGAGAACAGACTACAAAGTCAAACCCAAACCTCCCACTGACAGACTGAAACTCACGCACGTGACGAGAGACCGATGCAGTCAGGTTCTTGACCAGCATGCCTCCTCCACAAGCCGCAGCCTTGGCAAACACACTTGAAACATCACCTCTTGCATCCTCTCCTCCATCTCACTGTGCTCAACTCTAGTCAAGAATCAACTGTGGTTTCTCCAAGGACAAACTATAATATTGAGGTATACATCATCGTGGGAGTTCCAGGAAAATCACTTATAGACAGACATAAAAATTCCATGTTCTTTCTCATGCAGTGGCTTTACACAGCAGAAGGAGTGTTACATACTGATGGTGCCACCCAGCTCACAGAGCTCCGCTTAAGCGACAGGTCCTGCTACAGGAACTCAGAGCTGGTTGTTGCTGTGCTGGAAGTTTGTTCGCTGAAGGTGAGTTATGAATGTGCATCACTACCCTGCAAAAAACCCATACTGCTCTACCTTCAGAAGTTCTATGCTCCTTAAAAAAAATAAATCAGTTTAGACCTGTAGTATAATCATGATACTCCACAAGCTGACTCTGCATGAAAACAGTATGTGAGAAAGCAGCTCCACACAAAGTGCTGGCTGTCACTCTTAGACAAGACTTCCACCTCTGCACAATCATCCTTCCAGCACAAAGTTTCAAAATACACCCAGCTGAGTGTGTTGCTGAGTACTACAGACAGACTTGGACGTAGGATTCGACTCCTCCCCAACTGCTATGTTAGAAAACCACTTTGTTCAGTAAAACAGAACTAATTACATTTTACTTCCAGTGATTCCTCAATAGAAATTTCTACCACCACCTGTTTGAACATGCTGAAAATTGTATACTTCGATATTAACAATCACACTTCAGCATGCACCGCTGCCCCATGAAAGCTGTGCCCCAGAAAACACTGAGCTGCTGTTAAGTTTAGCAGATTGCACCTCAAATTAAAGCAATTTGCTAGCACTTAAATATTGTTCCAAACACTGAAAGCATGAATTACCTGCAGAAGGAATAATTTAGCTGTTAGAATACTGAATAAACAGTATTCACCTACATTAAACAGGATGCGATGTACTTACCTTTACCTTAAATAGTTCTTTAAAGATCGAGCGTGTAAGCGGGGCCACGTCACACCGTATGTCATACGCACCAAAGAAAAGTTCATTTGGAGTTATCACCAAGCACAACATGGGCGAGATGAGACAGCAGTAAAGCGTTATCGGCCGAAACAGACACGTTTGGGGTTTTTATTTATAAAAAATATACTGACATTAACTTGAACTCCAAATCTAGCAAGAAGCCCTTCCTAATTAGCATCAACTTTCCACAGCAAGCAGAACCGATTCCTTCCTTCCCTATCCTGAAACTTTTGTGATTCCTGAGAAAAGAAAACTCTACTTGTCAACTGCAGCATGCTGCTCCTTGAAGAAACTGGAAAAGGACCTCCCCTCCCAGGATACTGTGAGGAGCTGGACTCGACGATCCTTATGGGCCCCTTCCAGCTCGGGATATTCTATGATTCTGTAATACTGGGAGAAAAAGCTTCAGCTGCTCTGAAACCACTTTGAGCAGGGAGCCAAAGGTGCCAGGGTGACGGCGCTGTTGTGTCACGTGGCCGTACCAAAAACGGTGAAGAGAGGCAACAGCCCACACAGTACACACTCCTGAACTGGGCTCACCCTCAGCTTACTGTACAGAACCCTAACAAATAACAGACTGGAGTTTCTGTCCTAGGTGCAGGCTCCTGAAACACAGGCTAGGCTGAAGGTCTTCATATTTTCTAAGACACAGATGGGGTCTATCCCTACTTGGGAGCTTTTGGCAGCAAGTATTTCCCCACCCACCCACACCAGTGTCAGGCTGCAGTCTCCCAGCAGCACCCCATTCCTGCCCCACACCAGCTCCAGCCCTCCCAGGACCCCAGACTCCACTGCTGCAGCTCCCTCCGTTCTTGGGCGCCAACCGTGCACCGGAAAGACTTAACGCAGGGCCCCGGGTACACCAGCGGCCGCGGGAACACAGCTGCCCCAAGCCAGAGCAACTTGGGCATCGGCAGCCTTGGGCCCTTTGCTGCCTGAGGGGTTTGTTTCTGCACGTGTCTCCTGGAAGGATGCACAACCTACACATCAGCTGTCCTTTCCATGCTGTGCTTCCCGGTGACTGTCAGGGATTGTTCCTGATGTTCATTCTACCTACAAAAAGTTGGTGAATTCAGTGAACTGCTCATGGTTACAGAAAAAAAACCCGTATTAGTTATTTCCCTCCCAGTGCTTTCACCCTCCGGCCTCTGAGCAACCGAAGTGTTCACTTCTCGCCAAGGGTCCGTGCACAGTGTGCAGACAGCTGCTTGCTGCAAAGTTTTATCATTTGGATCCTCTTTAATGAAGCAACGTGATAAACTGCGGGGTGTCTGGCTGGAGGGTGCTGCTCTGCAACAGCTCGAGCGTGTACTGCTTGGGGCTGCCACTGCCCCACCGTCACCTCTCCCTGCCACACACGCGCCCCCAATTACTGCTCTGTGCCAAAACCACCAGCTCCCCGAGCCCAGGATGAGCCAGCGCAGGGGAAGAGGCCCCACACAGCCACCTTTCAGGGAGGGTTTGGCCAGGCGAGTTCCTCGGCTGGCCCAGGGCAGAGTCAGCACAAGGGAGGGAACAGGAATGCGCAGCTGGAGGTGGGGAAGTGGATGGGGATCACAGCAGCTCTCCTGCCGGGTGCGGCTCCACTGGCAACTTCAGCTGGGACAAGGATGCAAGTTCAAGCCAAGCCAACTTAATTTTTGATTATTTGAAACATTACCCACAGAGACTTAAGCATAAGGTGGTTTACCCCTGAGTTGCAAAGCTCCCTACTCAGAAGCATCCTCCTGGATACCCGGTGTCTCAGCACTTAGCCCAGGAACACACACCGAGCCCTTGCACTACCGCACCACAGCAAGCCCAGGTACGGGTTCCAAACCTCCTTGAACCATGCACAAGCAACAGTGACAAAGCCTCTGCAAACAAAACCTGACCATAAGGCATCCACCTCATCTCAAAACGACACAGACAGGTACTGTTCACTCTTACAGGTAACGCAGCTCTCTCCTACGAGGTCCCGAGCCGGCCTGCGAAGGCAGCAGGGAAGCAGGAAGAAGCCACCAGCACTTCAATTTTCAGCTTCCACACTGACTGAAACACTTGAACAACCCAATTCGGCAACCAGGACTATGTGTGATGCACCAGAAATTTTTATCAGGTAAATGAGCTACATCATAAGCTACCGGAGAAAAAGATATTATATTTTTTTTTAAACCCTGACCAATTCCCTGGTTCAGTTCATCGCATGATCCCGCAAATAGTTGCACCGGCACACATAAAATGGGCGTGTGCAGCAGGAATAAGAAATGAGTGTTATTTAAATTGTCACTGCTGCCGAAACAAACACTCAAATTACAGCTTGAGAGCAAATGCCTACTGCCAGCATCACTGCATCCTGTGGAGTTTCAAGGAATTAACAATAGAAAGCCAATTTGGCATTCCCCTTGCTTTGACCCCTCAACCCAAACTTCCAACTACTTTTGTCGGCTCAGATTTTGCCTTCGCAGCTTCGAACTTTATAATGGTCCCACCACGGCAAGGGGTACTGTGCAAAGGAAAAGTTTATAACCCTCCTTAAAAAACTACTCTCAAAAAGTAATAGGCTGTATTACCAGTGACGAACTGCCCAGGACTACGCGGGCAGCTAACCGGACAAGTGCAAACTCGGACTACTTGAACTCCATGTAAGCACCACGGGCACTGTTGGAACATACTCCCACCAAGGAAAAAAACAATTTTGCAAAGAGGTGGACAGGAAAGCTGCAAAGCAAGGCCAAGAAACCAACTATACCACAGTCCTTGACCAGAAGAACTCAGGTGTATCCAGCTGTTTACACACAGAGCATCGCAAAAAAGCGGTCATCCTCATCTAAGGTTATTTAAAATGACAAAGAAACCAAATACAGTGGGACTTGGTGCAACAGACCCAAATCTTTCAGGGCTGACACAGTAACGACACTTCAGACCCTGCACATCAGGAACCGCCACGACGACCCGCGTGTTTCACCACACACCCGAAACACAATTCCCTGCCTTGACGCACAAGGTGTGATAGATGCTACCTGAAACAAGGTGAGCTACAGTAAGGAAATAAGCAGAAATGGTGAGAGGTACAACAGGATCCAGTCTCTGCATGCTGCAGCTTCCTCAAAACTGCTAAGCTTATTAAGGCCTCGCAGAAAAGGATAAAGCTAAAGCAAAAGCCATGCCTGCTCTACTCTCGCCCACACGTAACACTTCCCTGGCATGGAAAGGAATCGCCGACACCCTCCCGAGTGACCCACCGCCTTCCCCCGCTCTCCACATTCCTATTACTGCAGCAGCGTCCTGCACCTTCTCCCCCTTTTTAAACTCAGCTCGAGGAAGTGTATTTCTCACCGACGTTCGAGGCTTTTGTTTCTAGGACTTTGGTAAAGCAACCGATACAGCAAACAGCCACGGAATCACCTGCAACTTCTGCGTCAACTGGAAGATCACCCCAGGCCAATGCACACCTTATCAATTAATTATCAATTAATAATTCAGATCACAGACCTCTCCTGAAGGTCTGAGCAGCAAGGCCAACCGAGATACTGCGTGAACGGCAGCCTGATCTACAACCAACTCCGACCGCACGGTGAACATATAGTGGGCTGTTACTCAAACCAAGGCTAGGTTTGCATCACAGAGAGGTATTAATGGCAAATGATTAAATTATTGTCTAATATTTAAAATGAGGAAAAGATTGCCACATATTCGGGATGAGGAACCATTTAATTGCAAGCACAATTCTAACAGCCAGTTGGAAACGACAGGCTTTCCCACAGAGCAAAAACTAACAGATCTCATTATTCCTGACACCAGGTAATAAATTCCCTGAGGAGCGCAGAGCACAGTTTAACAAGGCGAAGGTGTTCTGCTTGGTGGAAAGAGCCGGTTTCTCCGCACACTGGGCCCGAAGGGAAAAGCGTTGCTTCTGCCAGAACCACGGAGTATCTCCCCTGTAAGACCTCACACAACTGCTACAAAAGGTTTCGGACTCTCTTCCCCAGTTGCCGTTTTCACACGGTTCTTCCACAAAAAGGATTTTCCTGCAAGAAAATCGTATCACCCATCGTGGTGGGTGATACCACTAAATTCATGCTTCCCTCCAACACGAGTCCTGGTATGTTCTTGCTAACACACCAGCTCTGGAAAGAAACTGATGCTGATACTTAGTGTTTAAGTCGTGCAGCAGTAGTAGTTTGCCCATATGTTTTTTTGAGGGGAAACCGCTGAATAAATGAAGGCATAATACCAGACATCCCGTGTGGCTTCCAAGATGATGTCTTTTTTAATTTTAAAATCGCTTATTTCTTATAGGGCTCCTTTGAAATAGAGGTTACCCCTGTAAATTC
This sequence comes from Psophia crepitans, assembly GCA_013399095.1. Taxonomy (NCBI): domain Eukaryota; kingdom Metazoa; phylum Chordata; class Aves; order Gruiformes; family Psophiidae; genus Psophia; species Psophia crepitans. The sequence continues at coordinate 132,966 of VWZZ01005339.1, read as the reverse complement.
TCAACTACTAAAGTGTGTGAAACTAACTTATAAATGTGTTCCACAGCAATTTCTAGAAGAGGTCTCAAGTGCTAAATGCACGTGTACAACTCAAGTATCGCTCCTGAGCCAGCATGGCTTTCCGCAGCAGTTAACCCAAAGATGAACAATCTGCACAGAAGATGATTTCTCAAAGGCAGCAGGTTCTGAAGCCCTGGGGAAAAGATTAGTTTGACCAGTTGAACGCAGCACAGGTAGAATCATAGAACCATTAAGGTTGGAAGACCCCTCCAGGATCATCATCGAGTCCAACTGTCCCCCCACCACCTATTACCCACCAAACCATGTCCCTGAGTACCACATCCAACCTGTCCTTAAACACCCCCAGGGACAGGGACTCCCCCACCTCCCTGGGCAACCCGTTCCAAGGCCCGACCACCCTTTCTGAGAAGAAATTTCTCCTCATCTCCAACCTGAACCTCCCCTGGTGCAACTTGCAGCCATTTCCCTTTGTCCTGTCACTAGTTATCTGTGAGAAGAGGCCGACCCCCAGCTTGCCACAACTCCCTTTCAGGGAGTTGCAGAGGGCAATAAGGTCTGCCCTGAGCCTCCTCTTCTCCAGACTAAACACCCCCAGTTCCTTCAGCCGCTCCTCATCAGACCTGTGCTCCAGCCCCTTCACCAGTTTCGTTGCCCTTCTCTGGACACGCTCCAGGGACACGGTAGGTAGGGAAGGGAAACTCCTCCCTCTGCGTTCTTTTTATTTTAAGGCAGGACCTCAGAGTTAACCAAGATCTGCATATACCACAAAGACCTTTACAGCTGGAATGAATAGCCACAACAGAGAAACAGCTTCTATTAGAGAATGTATCAGCGAAGCTTACAGCTAGTGCCTCACAGTAAAGCACGAGAACGAACCATATCCATCTCAACCTCCCAAAACTGGACTTCAATTTTTGCACACCTGACAACATAAGAGCAGTTTTCACCCTCTCCAGAAACACACACATACGCACACCGACAATTATATTGAAAAGCCTGAATGAAATCCAGGCCTCAAAGCTTGACTTTCTTGGTAAACACGGAAGTCAATCACCATAATGAATACCCTAAGTTTGAATGTAACCACTTCTTTTAGGAGAAGATTCTAAAAGCCAGAAGAGAGTAGCCAGAGTTTGCTGTGAGTACCTGCAAGTGCAGCGGCTCGTGGCTGCACTGGCTTCTTCCTGTGGGAAAACACCACAACAGTTTCCTACACTGCTACGCTGGTCCCCAAGCGCCACTAAATTCAGAATCTGCTTTTAAGCACGTTCAAAATGTAAGTTTCCCTTCCCTTTGCGAAAACGGCACGACAGGTAGTTTTATCGAGTGTTTATCAGGCATTCTACGCGTTTCGGAGGAAAAAAGTCTGAAATCTAAGTTTGCACGATGAATCACAACTACACCACCTCTGCTCTCCTTCGAGGAAAAGGTTAAAATGGAAGACAGCCCCCTGCCTACAGGCGTTTCTAAACAATGGGCTGATTTTTCTGCCACCAATTATTGCCCTGGATAAGTATCAAGTATGTAGAATTATAATTTAACATACATTACTCCTAAATTTATGGGGCTACTGACCTGTTGGAAGCTCAGCAGAGCCACCGGCTGATGCTTTAACTTCCCCTTGCAGACAGCTGCCTGTTTTTTTCTGGTCCTCCTCATCACAACCAAACTGCAAGCACGTTCGCAGCCTAAGGTACCGTTAACGTATGGAGAAAGGGAAGAATATCCATCACAAACTCTGTTTCCTGGCTGCTTAATTCCGCACAGCCTTGGCATTTTAGAAAGCAACACCAGAAGTAGGGTAACCATTGCTGCTGACAGTTTTGGAGTTAAAAGAAACTGGATCTGTTAGAATTTCATTAAACTAGGTTGACACTCGGTCTAACAAAAAGTGAAAAATTTGCAGCCGCAAGAAGAGAACTCGGAGCAAACAAAATCCACGAAGGGTCCTGCCTGACGTTTCAGCAAGATCTACGTTAAAGTGTTGCAAAGTCAAACAACTTTGACATTCAAAAGCCCACAATTACCGTTATAATTCATTACTGATACTCGAAACACGTCACACTGCGGCTCACGACAAACACACATCGCACTGAAGAAACTACAAAGCCAGGGTGATTTTTCATCAGTTTTCTTGCCACGCACAGGCCATCCCGGAACGTTTCTAAATGGCAGTAACTTTTTCAGCTACTGTAAGACTTCACTAGACCCACATTACAAACCCCCCACTCATCCAGACAGAACCAGGAATGGCTTCAAGAGAGCTAAAACCCCCTCTCACACAGCCAGCCTCCTGGAGCACCACGCGCACACGCGTGCTCAGCCCAAGGCACCCGCCGCTGCCCCCACAAGCTGCAGACGGCCCGGCCAAACCCACCTTTGCGTCCTGCCGTGGCGACTCTCCATCTAAGATTCAAAAATCCAACAGATTGCGGGCTCTGCAGTCCTCTCACAGTGATAAACACCGAAGCGGAGAACTGCTTTAATGTGCCAAAAACAAACCTTGAAAGGAGTAAACGATGCTTCGGATAACCACCCCTGAAACGCTAGGGCCACTTACAGGTATAATATACGCCGACTGCTGCGCTCACCCTACACCCAGAAGGAGCGGATAAGCTCCTTAGCCCGCTGGAGGAAAGGATAAGAGCGAAGGCCGCGGCTGCTCGGTGCTGGAGCAGCTCCAGAGCTCCGAAGCCACCACTGAAGCCCTCCCAGGGTCGCCGGAGCCCGGG
>VWZZ01005339.1:97844-125085 GCA_013399095.1 Psophia crepitans | reverse complement strand
AACCGGCGGCCGCCTCGGAAGTCGCCCCGTCAGTCAGGGCCGGGGGCGGGCCGGGCCGGGCCGGGCGGGCTGAGGCGCTGGTCGGGGGCGGTGAATGACTCGGGGCCGTGCGGGGGCGAACGCGCCCGTCGTGTTTTCCGAGGCAAAACCGCGGCAGTGTCTGTCCCGGCCCGGGGCTGCGGCCCCGTCCGAGCCGCCGCTGCCGACCGCGGGGCCCTGCGCGGCGGGGTCAGCGCTCGGAGCCTTCCTCAGAGGTTCTGCCGCGCGTGTCCAAGTGTAAGGCGGAAAAAACAAGGCCCAGGCTCTCTGATTTTGAAAATTAATTTCGCGTTTCATCTGGGATTGGATTCCAGCCGCACTGGAGGTTTAAGTTCGGTCACGTCTCTGCCGCTGCCCCAGGACAGATACGTGGCTGCCCAGGCGCCTGGCCTTTCTGTCGCAGCGCTCCCCTATTTGCGGACAGAAAGGCTGTAAGTAAAGCCTGGGGGGTTTCCCACCGTCAGACCACACCGTCCCTGTTCTGGGCGCCCTAACTGACCTCGCCTTGCTTGTTCTGCTGGGCTGGTCTTGGAAGGACGGATAGATCTGCGCCCGCACTTTCCCTCCCGGCGCTGTTGCAGTCTGACTGTGCCTTGGTCCTCCCTGAGTGCCGCCTTCTCTGGGTATTTCTGATGGTGCGTGCAGTCTTCCTGCTCCGTTTTGAACAGTTTCAGTGTCACTGCCCGGTGAGTGAGGAGGGAAAAAGCCCCACACTTGGGTGCGATTTTTAAATCCCCCAGTTGTGCGATCTCTGTGCTATACAACCCACACGCTGTTTTATTTAAACTCTATGTAAACAGAAGTCCTGGGTCCTCGAGTCATGATCCCTTACAGCTGTCTTCCAGCATTAAGTCCTGAACAGAACAGTTAACAGGCAACCCTTATGAAAATAGCTTTTAAAAATATGTAAGCCCAGTAATCCACTTGGACTGGATGAGGCTGGGGTGTACTTCTCACTAGATTCCTACACTGCTTCCTACAGCTCCTGCGCTGAAGATCAGTGTCGGGACAGTAACGTCCCGACAGCATGGAGACAGCATGGCCTCGTGGAGCCAAAGAAAAACAAGCGTTACTAAATTTAAGCCTCAAGCTAAACTTCAAGTTCTTACAGAACCAGCTTGCTCTCATGGCTGTTGCAGCTGTCTCACTTGCACTGTGTTTTCAGATGGTTCAAATGTCTTTGAGGATGGAGGAGTGTGAGCAGTCGTAGTTTTAGCACACGCTGATTCGCTTACTGCTATTTAAGGTAGGCTGCTGTTAGTAACGCTGACATAACATTTTAGCATTCTCTTTTTTTTTTTTTTGACTGCCCGTTGCTGCCTTACTGAACAGAGTTTGGTACCTGGAACACTGCACAAAGGTTTCTCTGGAGCAGTTGAAGGTGATGAAACAATCGCACAAACTGATGTTCTTGGGAGGCTTCCCTGAAGAAGTGCAGAGGTGGATCAAAATGGCTAGAGGAGTCAAAAAAGGGCAATAGGAGGTTGTGGGAGCAGACCATGATGTACTACCAAAGAGCAACACTGTTTTAACATCTAGTATTTTCAGAGGGTGTTTCCAAATTAGTACTGGAGCAAGGAAGAATCCTCAAGTCCTCTTCTTTCAAATAAAGAATTACTGTTCTATTTTTACAGGTTATCTTATGAATGACAGAGCTGAACAGATTGTTCATGAATTCTAGAGGGCACCTAGGTTGAAGCAATGGAGAGAATGGTACTAGTATGCATTTTCTTTTTAGACTGTAAAAAGACATTGATTTCAGGGGGAAAAATGTTCTTTCTGGTTGCAGTAAGTAGCAGCAAACACAGGAGAGAAGCTCTCAGCCAGTTCCTAAACTTCTGACTCAGTTCATTGGAAACCTTCCGGGGGGCCCGCAAGCTACGATCGCACGTATTGTTTCCTGACAGTAGCTGGTAGTTGTTCAGGTTTCACAGAATACACATTTTTGTATTTTGTTGTACAAACACTTTTCTTTGACTAATTCTGCTGGAGAACATGCACCGCAGGCCTCTTTCTTAGAGGGTCTTCTGCTTATTTGCCGAATCCGTCTTCTCACTTACAATTTGCTTGGCAGGAGCCGTGGAGTTGTCTCGGAAGAGCCCGTTTGCCTCCTGGCTTTGTGCTATGCTCCACTGCTTTGGAAGTTACATACTTGCTGATCTGTTACTTGGAGAATCACCTATTGATTACTTCAGTAATAACTCCAGTGTCATCCTGGCCACAGCAGTCTGGTGAGTCTTTTGCATTTCACTGAATTTATTAAGCACGAGGCGCCGCTGGCTGTGTACGAAACCGTCTGGTGTGAAGGGAGGTATTGTGTTTGTGTGACACACGTGTATTATCCTGCTTGGATTAACTGGGGAAAGAAGAGGTGGGGTGAGGTAGTCTTTGAGTCTTTTGTACTCCCAGGTCTAGTTTCCAGTTTCTCTGACCAGTTGTCCAGCGCCTTGATTCTGTGGGCTGGGTGCGATCCAATCGCCGGGTGTTTCTATTCCTAGCTGCTGCAGCTGAGCTGCGGCCAAACCGCCAAAGCAGCACGCACTGCTCTGGTACCACGTATAGCAGAGGAGGGGCACGCAGCGAAGGTTTGGGGGCGTTTTCTTCATCGAGCTGGTGAAATGTGCACAGATTAACCACAGTTACTCCAAGTTTCATTTCCTTGGCGCGTATGGGTTGTGTGTGTTTTTGCATGACAGAACCAGCGTTTCCTTCTCCCTGACGTCACTCAGGCTAACACCACCGTACTCTTAATCCTCTCTACATCCCAGATCAGGACAAACAAACGGGCCCTTAAACTCTTTGTGGTTTTGTTCCAGGTATTTGATATTCTTCTGTCCCATGAACATCTTCTACAAGTGTGTTAGCTTTCTGCCTGTGAAGCTCATCTTTGTGGCAATGAAGGAGGTGGTGAGAGTTCGCAAAATTGCAGCTGGGGTCCACCACGCTCATCACCGTTACCACCACGGGTGGTTCATTATGATGGCTACTGGCTGGGTCAAAGGTGAGACGTGGGATACTCCAACTGCAGCGGGAGGCACCCAGCCTCTCGGGAGGGACGGGAGAATCTGGGAGCGAAGCTTGAGGTGTCCCGTCACTGAGTGCTGACCCACAGGCTGGTTAGTGGATGTGGTCAGCTGGCTTCCATCAGTCAGGTTCCCTAGAACACCGGTATTTATTCATGCTGGTGGGATGGCTGTCAGCTGAGTCATCGTCTAACTTTAATGGAGGCATGAAGAACTGGAGTCGCTATGAAATATAGGGGTAGAATTCATGCATTCTTTATTCCTTCTCCTGTGTTCTGCTCTGTCTGGCCTTGCCTGTATCTTTTCAGGGGTTTCTATCAGTGTTCAAACAGCCCAGTCAGTTTTCCTTTAGCTTCTGTCTGGAGCAAACATTTGAGCATCAGTCATGAAACAGAACATAGGTGAATGCCCTTCCCCTGCATCAGGAAACACTTTACAGAACATCTAGAAAGCATTTGCAGTTTTGGGTGCCACAGTACACGAAAGACATAAAGCTATTGGGGAGTGTCCAGAGGAGGGCAACAAAGGTGGGGAAGGGTCTGGAGGAGCAGGCGTGTGGGGAGAGGCTGAAGGCCCTGGGCTGGTTCAGCCTGGAGAAGAGAAGGCTGAGGGCAGAGCTCATGGGGCCTCCAGCTTCCTCCCGAGGGGGAGCCAAGGGGCAGGCGCTGATCTCCTCCCTCTGGTGCCCAGCGATAGAACCCCAGGGAACGGCCTGGAGCTGCCCCAGGGGAGGGTCAGGGTGGGGATCAGGAGAAGGTTCTTCCCCCAGAGGGTGGTGGGGCCCTGGCACAGGCTCCCCAGGGCAGTGGTCACCGCCCCGAGCTGGGCTGAGTTCAAGCAGCGTCTGGTCAACGCTCTCAGCCATCTGCTGTGATGGGGCTGGGCCTGTGTGGGGCCAGGGGTTGGGCTGGTGGACTTTAGGGGTCCCTTCCAACCCGGGAGGTTCTGTGGTTCTGTGATTTGCCCTGCTCTGTTGTTTTAGGCTAACCTCTTTTAAATTTGGGAAGGATGACACCAACCTTTTGTCCCCCTTAGGTTATGTTTATCCCTCAGGGACCTAGGAAAGACTGCAGAGCTCTCTTCTGGTGTGGCAGTTCTAGCTCTTCACTTTTACTGTTCCACAGGTTCTGGTGTTGCCTTGCTGTCTAACCTTGAGCAACTGCTACGTGGGGTCTGGAAGCCAGAAACAAATGAAATTCTTCATATGTCCTTGTAAGTAGGTAGCCCGTGAATTCTCTGCCAGCCCAAAATGGAATTTAAAGAACCATTCAGCACTGGATGCAAAAGATGCAAACCTCCTAGGAAACTTTTTTTTCCTCTTCTAGCCCTACAAAGGCGAGTCTGTACGGCACAGTCCTCTTCACTCTGCAACAAACTCGCTGGCTTCCTGTCTCTGAAGCCAACCTCATCTTCTTTTTCACCATGTTCATGATAGTTTGCAAGGTAAGTTTACAGCAGGTTTGCTGCTAACAAATCTACAGAACCAGGGCAAGGGTACAGACCTAGGGCAGTACGGTCGAAGATCCTTGTGGCACAGCCTTGAGTCATGTAGCAATAGGGACTTTTATCTGGGTTAAGTGGAAGGCTCCTTACTTGTTGGTGTTTTGTAGCTGGTGTATGTGATCTTTAAATATTCACTGTTGCATGGCAGGTTTTCATGACGGCGACTCACTCTCACGCCTCACCTTTTGCTCCAGTGGAAAGCTTCATCTGCCCAGTTTTCTTTGGCTCTGTTTCCAGTGGACACAGCAGTCATCACCATGAGCAGCATGGGGCCTCCCATGAGGCTTCCCATCCTCCGCCTCCTCCTGCAAAGTCAAAAGAGGAGCTAAATGAAGGCACAAGGAAACGGAAAGCAAAAAAAGCTGAATAAAAAAGCAACCACACAGTAAATAGGCCAAGAAAATTCTTCCAGAGCTGAGTCTCAGTGCCACCTGTGACCTCCTTTATCCTCCAGTCCTTCTCTCTCAGACTCCAGAGGAGAGGCGGAAGCCAGGACACTGCCAGGCGGGTCCCTGAATTTCATTTGTGCTCTCCGTGCTGCTGCTTGCTTCTCGGTCTCTGTCTCTCTATTCTGATCATATTTTCAGGGATTTGTAGCTTTGTGCCAGGATGATAAGTGGGTGCCAGTTCCCAAGCTGACAGCTCTTATGATGCAGCATTTTCAATTGATGTAAAATCTTTCACTGTGTTTGTTTATGAATGGACGTAATGGTTTGTGCTCCTGCAACTCCTAAGTTCCTTCCGGTTTTCACTGACCTTTTAGATGTCTACCAAAACAACAACCTGTTTAGACACAGTCAGTGTGGAAATTGGATTTCATACTCAGGGAACTTAAGTGGTCCCATAAGAACCTGATCTAATTTTTCCTAGTTCCCAGATCTGCCATATCTCCAATTAATGTGACATTTTATACACAAGGACATCGACTCTGGTGTCCTGGCCAAATTCCATTTCTCTCACTTAAGTTCCCTCTGATTCTTAATGGATAGAACATTGTCGCTTTCTTAACTAAGTCTGTGTTTGCAAGAGCTCTGAAGCTGTGAGGTGCTCCGAGTGCTATGTATTGGCATTGTTATTATTCTAAACTGTTGTGCAGCGTTGCTGCACGTAGTTAGTAATAGCGTGTCCCACCTCAAACCTGATCATATTTAACTGTGGAAGAAGCATGGTTCTGGTTTGTGTGTAACCCCGTGGGATACAAGAAGGGTGTGTGAGTGTAAGTAAGTATTTATTACTATTTATTTATAATTGCCAGGGCACCTAATTCATGGACCTGAAACTGGCTTTTTTAAAACATTGCGTCTTTATGTAGAGAATTGGATACTTCCAAGTAGGGTCCTAAGCCCACAGCTACGTGCTGGTTTGTGCTTGAGGCAGTGGTTTTGGTGTGCTGAAGGCCTGAGCACTTTCCCTGGATGCAGGAAGGAACATCTCCTATATTCTTAAATTAAGACACAAAGGCTGAAGAAGTGGATTTTGTAACAGCTGATTAAAACTGCTTTAAGTGACCGATAAAAGCACACAAGTTGAAGATACCAATCATCCTTTGTAGCTCCCTTTTGGCCGAACTGCTGGTGTGAAAGCAGCTTGTGCTCAGTGAGTGAAGGAGAATCTGAAATGCCCTGCATGGCTCGGGGAGGAGTCTGTCAGCTCGTTCGTGTTCTGCTTAGTCAGTATGGGCTTTTAGGCCAGTTTTAAGCTGTTCTTACAACTGATTTTGTTCTAAAAGTGTCATCTTAACTATTGCACCCAAAAGAGCAGAACTCATTCTAAGGTCTTCTTAATCACCAAGGGCTGGGATCACTGCGGAGAAAATGTTACGCATGGGGACGTAGCACGGGGCTTTCAGTTAGGCAGCAAGTTGCCATCCCTGGGAATCAGGTTTGCTGCTGTCGTCCTGCAACTGGGACTATAAATAGGAAGATTTAAGAAAAGTGTTTTGGTTTTTTTTTTTTGTGTCCCTGTTCAGAACTGAAATTGAGAGTTAATTAAAAAGAAAATAAAATAAATAATTCTTGTATGCAACCAGATGAAAGCCAGTACAAAAGGTCAAATGATTTGTGGGCTTGGGTTTTGACAGTGCCTTAATTTTGTGAGTTTCCCTCCCCTTCAGTAGAAAACAGGAATTCTACCTGACAACTCAACTGTCTGGTTTTGCAGATACTGGTCTGCTGAAACCTGATGTATCACTAGCATGCACAAGACTATAAATGTTTTATGGGGTGTCTGATTCAAGGGGAATTTTGTTTTATAAAAGCTGTCAACAAATAAAAATCGTGAAGTGGCTCTGATTGTCCGCTGGTGCTTGAGGAAACGTGTGTTTCTTTTACTCCCACCAGTCTCGGAAGCCACACGCTCCTTGATGCACTTAAGTCTCCTTCACCCAATGACAGCGTGATTCTAACTGAAGACAGAGATCAGACTTTGATATGTCCTACAAGTTTGTCTGAGTGTGTTATAAATAAATGGAAGTAAGATGGTATATCGAGTTTCAGTATTTCTATTTAGAACTGGAAAAAATCAAAATGCTTTGAACGAATATGAATACTTATTGAGCCTGGTACTGTTAGTTGCTGCTCTGCTTTCTAAGTGCCGGGGTCCTTGCTCTTCAAAGTCTTTTGGATTAAGTCAAATCATAGCTGCTAACCAAGAACAGAGTGGAGAAATATTCCAAGGGATGTGAAAATTACAGCTCTGTACGGCTTCGAAGTACCATATTGGGAACAGGATTAGTAATGAGAAGACAACTGTCATAAAGAAGGGTCCCAAGTTCCACTTGGTGAAGCCTTTTGTAGGGAGAGATGTGGAACCTGTCCTGAATTTCCATGGCTCAGTGCTGGTAGTCTTCGATACAATTCCAGACAGGCATCCTTCATCCCAAGAAGCAAAATGGATCTTTTGAAAGCAGCATATTTTAACCCTTGCTGCAGGGACACAGGGTTCTATGGTACCACTTCTCCACTTCTGGGAAGCCCTAATTTACCTGTAAATACGGTTATTCCTTAAGACTCTGCTCCAAGCAGAATGAAAATGGTAGCTGGGCATTTCCTGGGGTGATGGAGTAACTGCTTCCATGGCACAGAGATGGGAGCAAGGAGGAAAACACAATGCAGTCGACCTACCTGGCTCACTCACTAAATGAGGACCTGGCAAAGGGCTATTTATTTTCTGAAGGGTTTCTCTTGTCTCTGCCCAGATCTCTTTTAAAAATGTTTATTAATACTCCTGAATTTATCAGAGCAGTTGAGAATATGAGTTACACTGGAATGTGGGATTTAAAGTCTCTGTAGGACCCAACCAATGGAAACGAGGGTCAGCGCAAGCCTTACACGTAATAAGAAACCCCCTCCCGGAAAGCGCTGGAAGGTTTCATGTGGTTTAACCATTCTCCTCTCCTGTACATCCATTTCAGTGGTTTGAACACATTTTGCTCAGGACCTGGATGGGACAAGGAACAAGAGCAGGCTGATGAGAGCAGGTATTTCAAGTACTTTGAAAAATCCCACGATGTCCCAGGAGTCCCACGCTGCGCTGGCTGTGCAGAATGTTCCCGGCTCCAAACTGGGCTGCAGCACAGGATAGGAGAGAAGCATGCCAGGGCTTAGACTTCCACAGGACAGACGTCATTCCCTGCAAAGATGTTCTGATCTGATAACTCCTGATACTAACTCCAGTGAGATGTAGCTAAATTTAGCAATAGGTTTAATCCTCAGAGAGGCCCTGGTTGCCCGATGGAAAAAGCAAAGTGTTTCAGTTGCTGCTCTCAGCATTTCTCTCTGATTGACAGGTTTCCCTTTTCTGTTCCACAGAGCGAGCCAAACCCAGTGTCTACAGCTTTTTCATCATTGCAGATCAGCTTCACTGATAGGGAAAAGCTCTACAGCCCTTACTGTGTTTGTAGAAAAAACCCAAACCCACAGGATCATGTTATAGCAAACGCTAATAATTCTTCACAGTAAAGTGAAGTAAAAAACCCAGGAGGCCAAAGGATTTTCTATACTGAAAAGCTTATGGGAGAAAGGGCAAAGCCAATACAGCAGAGTGCCCAGCTAGAGCAACTGGTGTTCTTGTTTTTCCCCGTTTCTTCTACGATTCACGACAGCATCTGCATTCTTCCACCTTTTGTCCAAAGAGTAACCAAACTGCATAATCCTGCTAAGCGGAAAGACCCAGAAGATAAAGATGGATGTTACCTTGGCCACCTCCTGGGCAACAGAGAACTTGTTCCCTTTAAGGCTTCCCAGGTGATTAGCTGCCAAATACCTGCTGCTTCTTCCTGCAGCCTATTTCAGGGCTGCGTGGTGCTTTAAAGGTGTAGAGCACTAGATCAGCGCTGAGAGTGTCAGTCCAAATAGCACACAGGACACATGGAAGCATGAAAAATTACAGCTTTATGCATTTCACAGAGCACATCTTTATTTGGGCCCTTAGCTACAATTGTCTGCTTTACAGTTCTTGTGCCAGTCTTGAAAGGACCTAACTGGGTACTGTAAGATGCAAGACTGAGGATCGTATGGAAGGTAAGGCTGGTGTAGCACGGCACTTCCTACAACCGTAGGTACCAGCTTTTTGCTGCAGCAAGGACTTTTTCTCTCCAGGTATTTTAGTTCTTTGCCAAAATAGTGAGAAATCAGAATATACATCTATAAAAGGTTTTCTAGAAAGCTCACAAAGACAGTCTGCATTTAGTATGAGCTTCTTCCGTCTCTACTAGGACGACAGGACACTGCCAACACAAACTACTACCAGGGGAGAAAACACGCTGGTGATACCAAAGCTGAGACAGTCACTGCACACAGAGGGTTAATATTTGCCTCTTGAGTATGCTCCTACTGTTGGGCTGAAGGAGATCTGCCTTGTCCTGTGTGCCCATCCCCTGTAAGGAAAGGCCAGTTAAAGAGGTTTGCATTTCATCAGACACCGACAGGGTAGTTCTTACTTGGTAAACACCCACAAAATTACCTCCCAGCTAAGAATTTAATCCTGCTCTCTGTGGTCTGTAAAGGCAGCAGTCTGTGAGCAAGCTGTTGGGGGATGATGGCTCACGGAAAGGACAGACGGTGAGAAAACAACTTCCCTGTCATGCCAGAGCCCACGCTGCCACATGACTCACAGTTGCTATTCACTTCACCTCTGTGATGACATTTCTGACAAAAAGGAGGTGCTGATAGTGCTGAGATCAACTCCCATGAGGATCTTTGAGTCTGGTCTTTCTTTTACACTTGTGCATTTTGCATCTTTCACACATTGTCCCTAGAAAAAGTACCATTTCTAATATTTGCTGTCATGACCCTTATCTGTTTCCTTTATGTTCTGAAAGAGAGTTTGGGGAGGAAATGTTTTAGAGAGCTCACAAATGTAACCTTTTAGGAAGAATCAGTGCGAGATGATAGTGATTTCAGCTTAGCTTTAGGGTACAGATACGCTACAGACACGGAATGCAGGAAAACAGGTCTGATACGTTTAGACATTTTTATAGCCTGAGGAAATTCAGAATATCCCTGGAAAAGATTTGGTTGGTTGATTTTGTTTGGTTTTGATCTGCAAATTACAGAAAGCTCACCAGAAACACACGCACACTTCACTCCTGCGGAAAGCAAGCTGCTGCTTTTGCAATTATCTCAGCCTCTGATGCTTCTCAATCAAGCTGGCAGATCTTGACTTTCAAAAAAAAAAAAAAAAAGGTCTGCTAGTTGGGGACTTCTGGTCCCACAGCAACCAACTGCTTGAATCAGCGAGTGAGCTAATTTTCGTTGATTTGTTAGTGACAAGAATTGGTGCAATAATGACAGGTATACGCAGTGTGAGATGCATCTAGCACGTCACAGATTGCAATGCCTCGAAGAACAGTCTAAAAATCTTTAGTCCTAATGTTGGCTTAAATTAGATTTAGACTAATGTAGGCTAAACCCTAATGTAGGCTCTCTGTAATGTTTGTCTCAGGGTAAGACGCTTTGTCTCCCTGCCTGTTTGATTTATGACAGATTAGGATGGCAGTTAATCTCTTCTTATTTGGCTAGATGATCGTGGAGATTAATCAAGTATTGTCTGCAAAAGGAGACCATAAACACAGATTACTAATTTTTCTCTAATTATTCCAGTTTGTCAGATGGATACAGAGGAAGTACAGACAAGGATTGACATCAGCCCCTGAAATCTCATTTCATGAGAGAAACAGAAAAACCACAGCAGCTGCTCTGGCTGATACTGGTTTTCTCTGACATGCCCAGTTCAGTTTCTTGGAAAGGGCAAAAAGCCACAGAAATAAGAGATTATGGCCTTCTGTGAGAAAATAGGGAAACAGAAAGTGGTTCCGAGTGAGTGAAACCGCCTGGCTGGTACAGCACCATCTCCCTTTCCACAGCACACGGAGGAAGCAGCATTTATTACGGGAAAATTTGTTCAGAACACTGAACAAATAGAGAAACACGTATCGAAACAAACTCAAATAGCAACGTGCTGTGAAGACTGGAAAACAGACCAGCACGGAAGCAAGCCATTGCAGAGCATGCTCTAGGAACGGGAGGTGGAGACACCTATTTGGGTAGGGCCTCTGATGAGATGTTTGCACTGGTTCCCTTCTCTCCCGGTGCATTCCAAGGGCATTTGGACAAAGACCTTATTTCCCTGCCTGTTCTCTGTTGACAGCTGCAGTTTCCTGCCTTCGAGTTCCACAACCGACCCTACGGGTGCGCACCGCAGCAGCACGCACGGGTCCCTCGGCGCGGGGATGGGGCCCCTCGGCGCGGGGATTAGCAGGTGGGTCATGAACGGTGTCCTGCGCTACAGAACTCAGAATGAGGAGCAACAGCCGAACGGCCGCTGTCACTGGAGTTCTACTGTTAGCTGTAGTATCCCTCAGGAATTCTTTTTTCCTTCTCTCTTTCCAATTTCTACCTACTTGCTGGTTTTTTCTAAGTTATTACATTTTTCTTTCTGCCTTTTCCCACGAGCTGCTCTCTTGGAGAGAGCAAACGTAGCCATAAACCAGTGAATATTTATTGTGCACAGTTTAAGAGCTTTTCAGTTAATTCCCTCTTGCAGAGCTTGACAGAAGGCAAATAGTGACAGGGCGTAGGCATGCGCCCTGGGCATTGAGAAACCTACTTTAAAGGGCTGAGAGTACCTGAACCATGAATGATACCAGTACTTGTGGGCTCACCTGGTGCTAAAATACAGATGAGTATTTCTAAAATAGTGAAGGGTAACGAACAAAGGGACCTCAGGTGTACAGCACATCCAGTGCCTCAGAAAGACGCTGGGGATTCTCGCCAAGTGACAAACTGGGTTGCTATAGAGATAGCTGTCCTCTTCAAGTACAGACGGATCGCTCCAGGATGCGGTGAAGTTTCACTGCATCTCAGTGGAGACAGTCAACCATTTCCTACTGTTCCTGTCAAAGCAGCTGAAATTTTCCCAGGCTTTCCTTAAAAAAAGGAACAAGTCAGCTTTCTGGAGAGAGACACTTCAAGATCGGCGTTCATTGCCATTAGTCATCTCCTTGCTAACGAGCAGTCTCTGCTGAGCAGAACTCAGGGAGCCCAGGTCACAGCATGAGCTTCGGTCCAGGTACACACTGGGATCTCATCCGTGGGAAGATGGCTCCTCTGCCTTCCCAGTCCTCCAGGCTGGTCCAGATCTTCATCAGCACAGTTTTTTCAGGTAAATAAGCTGAAAAGTCCTGAAGCTGCTGAATGCATCAGGCACTCTCGCTGCTAGAGTCTGCCAAGTGTTACAATGTGGTGAGACTACTGTGCTTGGCAGAGAAGCAGTAAGCTTGCAGCTTCATTTATAAGTGAAGATGCCTATAAACTGCTGCATTTTATATCCAGCTTTATTCTGTCACACCCAATTTGCAGTTAGAACTTGTCAGAGATGGCAGAATTCGGCATTAATTCAGGAACTAACGGCATTTGCAGTGAAGCCAAATTCAGCTGGGCGCAGCGCAGCGCCTGCCGGCACACCAGACAGCGAAGTCTGGAGGCTTTCTCCAAACCACGCGCAACGCACATTTGATTCCCATCCACCATTGTAACAGCAAGAAATATTTGTGAAGACCTTCTCTTCTTGGACAATATCCAAATATTTCCCACTTCCTCTGCCTGCTGGGACACGGTTGCCAGACTGCGCTCCTGAAGTGGTGACTGGCAGTGGGCAGCAATGACTCAGATTTTCAGGAATTACAAAACTCAGTTTCCCCTTCTGAAAACCATTCGCTCTGTCTCCGTGTTTAACTATGAAAGCACACGCTTAGCTAGGCTCTCAATTCCACAAAAAACACCTTCCGAAGTCAGAGAATAGTGCAGAATCTCCTGCAGTAGGATCTAACGCGATGACCATGCTGCTTGGACAGCGAGGTGTTTCCAGCCGAAGCAGGTAGGTCAGCATTCACAGGGACTGCTCGAGCTGCAGTTCCTGGCAGGAATGTACGAGAGCTGCAGACAATCTGAAATCCGTAGGCATGTAAGGACACAGCTAGTGTTAAGATTGTACCTACACCACCTGTACCAGTTGTGGTAGACCTCATGTATTGCCAGGAACAGTTTTGGGTTGAAGGATGTGACATGCGATGGGATTTTCACCAAAACACAGGGATACAAATTAAAGCCACTCTCTCACTGTAAGGTTTGGAATCCACGTGGGCTGGAGTGCAAAGCGATCCGAGGATTTCCCATAACTCGGTGAGCACGGCAGCTCGGTGAGAGCTAATGATTTATTCCAGGGCTATTACGCTGCGAGTGTGTTGGTCAGCAGTGCGGGCATGATAATTCCTAACGCAAGGGAGCTCTTCCCTCACCTGACGCTGGCACACACTGCCTTAGGGATCACTTTTCACTTAGAACAGTCCCAAGGAAAGCTGCAGATACAGCCGTTCCCCATCCTAATTTTAACATTCCCCCTTGTACTATTTTAAGGTGGTATGTAGTTCTGTGAATGTTTACTTAATTTTGGGGAGAGAATATTCCCGTTCTGAAGAAATTATAATCTCAGATGATAAAACATACATCAGGAAAAAATGTCTTTTATATTCCTGGTGTCTTTCAATTTTGCAGGAATAAAAAGTACCCATGAATACAAGGCCTACCAGTGAACAGAAGGTGCATGAATGTGGGTGCATGGAGCGAATGCTTGTGTTCGTGTGCATATATGTGCTTACTCTTCTTCCTATTTGCTTTGGCTTCTTAATTTATGTTAAATTTACCTAGTTTGTTCTTTGATTTAATTCAGTGAATGTATCACTTAAAAGCTGTCACAAAGATTTTTCTAGAAAGCTGTAACTAACCTCTCCTGTAAAGAGCACAGCGGGGGAAGTGGCCATAAAAATTCCCCAGACTTGACTCTGTATGAAAAGATTCCCTGTGGGTAGAACTGCTTTACTGTGGCTATCGATCACTGCTGAGACGGCCAACAGCGTGACTGAGTGGCCTTCAAATCAGACGGAGAATTTGCCGCAGTAAGGTGTAAGCAATACATTTTTCTGGATCAATGCTGCTGCACTGTACTCTAACTATGCAATCCAAAATTTCCAGATCCGGAGCTTTTCTGTTAGCAAATGAAAGCAAAGTGTGATGAGCCAATACAGAACCTTGAAAATGCCCTCGCATAGGTAATGGACACAAGCCTGCAGACGCCTGGGAACCACAGCTTTAACCGCATCATCTATATGAAACTCACAGATTAGGTGATAGCAACACAAACGGCATTTTTGCTGTCTAACACAACACACAAACAGAGCAAAAACCCAGCTCCAAATTCCTAACTTCTGGCGTGCCACACAAATCCTTCTGTGCAGATACGGCTACAGAAAGAGACACCCTCCAGGAGGAAACACGTGCGGAAGAGCAGGCCTTCTGCTGGAAGCACGGCCTAATGTTTGAGGTAAATCACTTCTCTCCTGTCTGTCCTGTCCAAAAGCCACTAAAACATGTGGGATGAACGCTCATAGGTTTTCCATCTCCTTAGAAGCCTCTCAGGAGTCACACAGTGCTGCACCGATTTCCTAGAACTTGTGGATAAAACCTCTTTGCACGCTTGAGTTGTGTGGCTTTCAGTGCAGAGGTAGGTGGCTAACCATCTCCAGGCACCTGGACACAAGGGTTTACATCATCCTCTTGTTTCTATATTCAATTGGAAAAAAAGTTCCACGTATAAATTCCACTAGATATGCTTCAGGGGTAGTTGAACCAGTCCTAATTATAAAAATTTGCATAAAAGGGGTTGTTGAAATATGGGGGACCCTTATCTTCTATGGTAGAAGGTAGGCTTGAAATGTTGCAGCAAATAACCTACAGACTTGAGGTTCCTTGTCCTGAAAGATTAAGTTACTTGGACATCCATGGTCCAGATCCCTAGGTCTTTCAAAAGAGAAGTCCCTACTGAGACATTTTGAATATCTCAGCGTCTCCTGCAGAGTTCCAGTAATTAAAGTTGCATACCACTAGTGTTCAGACCGATGTAAATATTCAATGGGATAGAGTGACTTCATTTTTCCCACATCACTGTTTTTATGATCGTATTGACCAGTCTAAGAATCTTAAAAAGCCCATATTTTTGTGCAGATTGATTCAAGATGGGGGATTTCTGAGCTTGTAGACTCTGATCACAGAAACACACAGCTCTGGAGGAATGGTAGTGTAGTAGACATGGTGGTGTTGGGTTGACGGTTAGACTTGATGATCCTAGAGGTCTTTTCCAATCTAAAGATTCTATGATTCTATTCTATGATTCTATGAAACTGAAGCCTGTCAGAAACTGTCGGCTGGTCCCACCTTTGCTGTAAGTGGTGCACACTCAGTCCCTATGGCTAGAGTGAGACATACAGGGCAGGTCACGCATGCTCAGATCTACTGCACAAGTAAGAATAGAATAGAATAGAATAGAATAGAATAGAATAGAATAGAATAGAATAGAATAGAATCATTAAGGTTGGAAGTGACCTCAACGATCATCTAGTCCAACCATCCGCCCCCCACCTATTACCCACTAAACCACGTCCCTAAGTACCACATCTAACCTTTCCTTAAACACCCTCAGGGATGGTGACTCCACCACCTCCCTGGGCAACCTGTTCCAATGCCCGACCACCCTTTCCGAGAAGAATTTTCTCCTCATCTCCAACCTGAACCTTCCCTGGCAGGTGGTGTTCAAAATTAGCCTGCCCAAGCGGCTTCACAAATCAGCTAACTGATGGGGCTGAGACGTCAGTAACTGCCCGCAGTCCCTAAAAGACACAAGGAGCCTTGACAAGCACACAGATACAGTCCAGCCCTGAACTCAGTGTCTTCAGAGCAGAAGATGACATGGGTTGTGTTTATTAACTAGCAAATAGAAGAGGCAGATGGAGATACACATAAGGCAAGAAACTCTTGCTCTGAGCTTGTTTCGTGCCCAATAACCTCAATATTGAGTTTTTCTCAGTAACAAGGAATAAACGCAAATTCTCCATGCAAAGAGCCAGAAATGAAAATGCCATAGCAACCACCATGCTGCAAGCTGATAGCTGTTCCATGCTTCTGCCCTACTCAAACCCCTCCAATCACTCCAACCACTGAAAGCTCCCCATGGCAGCAGCCCATCTTGGCTTCCTTGAAGCACTTGGTGACAGCCCTGAACAGACACCCCAACCCCGAACTTTAAGCCTTGCAGAAGCGGAGAGGAGGCTGAGACGTTTGCAGAAGTGCCAAGTTGCTTCCTCAGGTTGTTTTGGTTTTAGAAAGGGAGAAAGAAGGTTTTGCTGAACAAAGAGAATATCCAGTCCCATGGGGCATAATTGAAGCCACAAGTAAATAAGCAATTAAGTATTTGTGCAAGTTGTGCCCGATTTCCGCTGAGACACTTCCACCAGGGGCCAGCAACGGAGAGGCAGAGACCACTGCCCCATAAGCTCGGCACTGCTGAGCTCCCTGCAGCTCACACCTGTCAGCAGCACCGGATCACGTACACCGAAGGCACCAGCGGCGCTCAGGCAGTGCCCTCCTCAGATCAAATCTCAGTAGAGGCAGCCATGAAAGGTTTGACTACTCCCTCTCTCCTTCATGCGCACCAGAAGGGCACTGCTCAAGGAGTACACTGGGGGTCTGCGCTCTGAGCTCGTTCTGGCTGTTTCCAGACTGCGTGGACACCGACCTTTTTCAGGATCTCGCTCTTCCCTGGCCCAGTCTTTTGTCCAGAAGTCCCCAGGTACAGTCCTGTTAATCACAGAATCACACCACGGTAGGGGTTGGAAGGGACCTCTAGAGATCATCGAGTCCAACCCCCCTGCAAAAGCAGGTGCCCTACACTGGGCTGCACAGGTAGGCATCCAGATGGACCTGGAATATCTCCACACCCTCTCTGGGCAGCCTGTTCCAGTGCTCCGTCACCATCACTGTGAAGAAGTTCTTTCTCATGCTTGAGTTGAACTTCCTGCGTTCCAGTTTTTGGCCACTGCCCCTTGGTCTCTCACTACCCACCACCGAAAAGAGTTTGGCCTCATCCAGTTGCCCCCCCCCAGTTTAGATATTGATAAACACTGATCAGATCCCCTCTCAGCCTTCTCTTCTCCAGGCTGAAGAGACCCAAGTCTCTCAGCCTCTCCTCCTAGGGAAGATGCTCCAGGCTTTTTATAATCTTCGTTGCCCTCTGCTGAACTCTCTCCAGGAGATCCCTGTCTGTCTTGAGCTGGGGAGACCAGAACAGGACACAGTACTGCAGATGGGGTCTCACCAGGGCAGAGTAGAGAGGATCACCTCCCTCAGCCTGCTGGCCATGTTTTCGTTAATGCATCCCAGGATGCCATTGGCCTTTTTGGCCACAAGGGCACACTGCTGGCTCATGGTCAACCTATTATCCACCAGGACCCCTAGGTCTTTCTCTGCAGAGCACCTCTCCAGCAGGCCATCCCCTAACCTGTACTCATGCGTGCAGTTATTCTTCCGCAGGCGCAGGACTCTACACATGCTTTTGTTGAACCTCACCAGGTTCCTTTCTGCCCAACTCTCCCTTAGTTCTTAGTTCCCTTAGTTCTTCTCCACCCCAAAGCCACCTTATAGCACCACTGGCCAAAGTCCCCAGAGCAATTCTGCTGTTCTCCCACTGCCTCACCTCCATCACCCGCCCGGCACACTGTAACAGCCTGAGGAGCAGCTGCTGTAAAGTCGCTTCTCCCTGACCATGGGGCAGGCTCGGGCTCTGCTTGGCTGTCCCCATCCAAGACAGAAGCCACAAGGGTGCTGTGGTTACCAGCAAGTTTTCCGAGCAGCCCTCCCTGGCAATCCTAGGTGCTAAGGCAAGCAGCCGGTCCACATCCCAGCTGTCACTGCAAAAGCAGTGCCTGAGTGCTGGACTTAGAGTCACCATGGTTTTACCAAGGGAAAGTCATGCTTGACCAACCTGATAGCCTTCTATGAGGAGGTAACCAGGTGGATGGATGATGGAAGGGCAGTGGATGTGGTCTGTCTTGACCTCAGCAAGGCATCTGGCACCGTCTCCCACGGCATCCTCGTGGGCAAGCTGAGGAGGTGTGGCCTGGATGATCGGGTAGTGAGGTGGATTGTGCGCTGGCTGGAGGGCAGAAGTCAGAGGGTTGTGGTCAATGGGGCCAAATCTAGTTGGAGGCCTGTGACCAGTGGAGGCCCTCAGGGGTCGGTGCTGGGACCGGTGCTGTTCAACATCTTCATCAACGACCTTGATGAGGGAACAGAGTGCCCCCTCAGCAAGTTTGCTGATGACACAAAACTGGGAGGAGTGGCTGACACACCAGAGGGATGTGNCTGGTGGCCCTGAAGGCCAATGACACCCTGGGGTGCATTAGAAGGGCTGTGGTCAGTAGGTCGAGGGAGGTGCTCCTCCCCCTCTATTCTGCATTGGTGAGGCCGCATCTGGAGTATTACGTCCAGTTCTGGGCCCCTCAGCTTAAGAAGGACAGGGAACTGCTAGAGAGAGTCCAGCATGGAGCCACTAAGATGATCAAGGGAGTGGAACATCTCCCTTATGAGGAAAGGCTGAGGGAGCTGGGTCTCTTTAGCTTGGAGAAGAGGAGGCTGAGGGGTGACCTCATCAACGTTTATAAATATGTTAAGGGTGAGTGTCGGGAAGATGGAGCCAGGCTCTTCTCGGTGTCATTAAGCGATAGGACAAGGGGCAACAGGTCCAAGCTGGAGCACAGGAGGTTCCGGATTAACATAAGGAAAAACTTTTCACTGTGAGGGTGAGAGCACTGGGACAGGCTGCCCAGAGAGGTTGTGGAGTCTCCTTCTCTGGAGACATTCAAAACCCGACTGGACACGTTCCTAAGTGATGTGCTCTAGGTGGCCCTGCCTTAGCAGGAGGGTTGGACTAGATGATCTTTCGAGGTCCCTTCCAACCTCTACGATTCTGTGATTCTGTGACTTTTTTAGCCTGTTGCAAAGACTCCTGGAGAACCACTATCAGCACCAGACTGTGCCTCAGTGCACTGCTGAGAAGGAATCTGAGGCACTAACAGCTGTCAGGGAACTCTGCCCAGCTCCTGACACAGTGGTACTGGCAGGATGAGAACGCGTTGCCAGGCCTCAGCGCTGCGTGTGGCAGCCCAGAAGGCAGCGAGGTGCGGGCTGCGCTCTGCCACAAATCAGCTGCGTTCTGGGAGGGCTGCAACCTCCTTCGATCCCGAGCTGTCAGGGAGGACAGCAGTTTGTTTCAGGACAACATCAGAGTGTATACAACAGGAAAGAGGTAGGGAAGGAAGATACTTGCTAACTACCTGCCATACCCTGAATCCTCAGGAGGGAGGTTGGTGCCAACCAGCAAACAGTGAAACAGTCGATAGAAACGTTTATCCTTTTTCCCCCAGCCTTCCTGGCCACATTCAGAGGTACACCCAGCTCGGAGGACGTGGGGAATGCTGACCTGCTAGCATGACGCAAATACAGAAGGACCAAGGGATGCTGTATGGATGCTGATGGATGGCTTTTCCTGTGAGCAGTCAGAACAGAACAGAACACATCTTCCTTTTTATTTTTTATTTTTTTTGTAGCAATTGAATGGGAGATTGAACAAGGTCTCCTCAATACCCAAGAGGGCAACACAAGTGCTTTCATGTTCCTCAGAGAGGTTGAGGATCCCAACAGATTAGGCAAGGGACAAACAGTGAGCTGTTAGAAAAATAGGACAACTAGGACAGTGAAGTGAAATAGCTGCTCTGCAACCTTAAAGCAAAAATTGCAAGCCATTATCCCAAACACCTCAGAGTACACACACGGGCACACAGAAAAGACTTTGGGAAGCCTCAGCACAAGGTGAATAACAAATACCTGAAACAACTTTGTGAGCAGATCACTGCAAGTTTTAGAGAATCTTCAATTCTGAGGACAGATCAGCGCGGAGCCAGGGCGACTTCTGCAGGAGCTGGGCTACCACACAGCTCTGTGCCTGAAGAACTGCAGATTTTTCTGTGGCAGACAGAACTTATTAGGTAACATTTTTCACCGTATTAGGCAGAACAATGATAGAACCCACACAACCCTCATCCTTTATGGGCCACCAGGCTGTGGACAGCAGCTGTCAAACCACCTGAGCGGGTGCAAGCTGGTTTAGGGCAAGACAGTGTAGTTGTGATTCATTTGCTGGGAACCTCCCAGCCCAGATCTGCCACCCACAGCCTGCTGAGGGACACTTATCTCCAAGCGTGTTTAGCATTTGATTTGCCACCACCTCCAACCCAGACCCAACAGGCTTGCAGTGATTTAGTCCGTATTTCCTGCTGTTCATAGGGAATATGTCTAAATACAGCCAAACCCAGTCAAAGCTCTCAGTTCCTGAGCCTGTGAATGTGTGCATACATATATTTAGCAAGCGTAACATACCTCTCATACCTAAAAAACTGTCTTGAAGCGAGATGTTCTGGGATTACTTGGAAAAGGAAAACAATCTCCATGGCTTACGCAGGGTCTAAGCTCTCAGGTGAGACTGCCATTTGTGTGAGCTAATAAGATTTTTGGGGACTAGTACTTTTGAACTGCCCGAGAAACCATTCACCCTCCCACTTCAGCTATCAGTTTAAACAGTGAGGAGGAGGATAAATAATCGCCTTTCATATATCACACTTCACTTACAGAAATGGGCTGTCAGACGTGGAGCTGGGACATTTCATCCCTTAAGGATGAAGTTCTCTTGGAGATTCACCACCACCACCCTCCTTCAAGTAAATCGACGCTACGCTGTCCTCCTCTCCACTGAGCACGGCTATGCAGTGCCATGGGAGAGTGCCTGGAAGAAGGGAAGGCAGATGGCTTCAGCCTGTGCTTTACGCACAGGTACTCTCTCTGGGCAGAGAATGAGATGCCAAACCTCTGAGTACGAGATGTTCCCACCCAGGGCCTTCGGGCACCCCGCCTAGACTCCTCACCCCTTCTATACTCTGTCAGTGCCGAGAGTCTGAAAGAAAAACCAGCTCCAGCTCCCTGTTCCAGCGCAGCTGTTAACTTTTGCTGTTCCCAGGCAACTTGTTGAAATGGTGCAGAATCGTGATCTACCAAAACGAGACCAGATCAAGAGGCATTTTCTCCTGGCAGGTTTCTTCAAAGTGACTCGTACCTGGGAAATGAAGAAACCCCTTACACTGCCACACCTTAGCAGGACTTCGAATGCTGCAGGACGGTGAGGAATATCAGCAGGCATTGGCATACCTGTAAGCTCTGAGTTAGAGCTCTGTGTCTCCAGACCGCTGGACAGGGTCTGAAATCAGAAGACAACGGAAATAACAGTAAACACCACCATTCAGTGCTTTCAACAACGCCAAAATACCTGTTTAAATATACAGAAACAGATTTATGTATCTCCAACCAAGGAGATCTACAGTCATTTTACAAACTTTGCTATGCAGTCTGCACGTATGCGAAAGGCTACTGCCACAAGGAAGGAAGTAATTTATTATTCACATCTGCAGAAAGCCTTGGATAGTAGCAAGAGCAATTTAGAGTAATGACAAACGTTTCCTATTAACTGGAAAACAATGAAAGTGCTGGAAGTGCTGCCTGGCATCCATGAGAGAGCACTGTGCGCTGCATTTGTGAAAGCAAACAGATTAACCCACAAGCCGCCTCAAATGCGCTGTTCTGGTTACTCCTAGGTGGCCCCTCAGCTGCTCTGGCTCTCTGATACCGTTGCAGATGTGAGGAAGTTGGGTGAGTTGCCATTTCGCTTGGCACTGAAGTGCTGGAGGAATTAGGAGCTAAACCGGGACGTGCCGGGTAAGGACTGGGCACGAGGGGTACACAGCGCTCTGCAGAGGCACGCTTCATCCCGACAGCCGCAGATAGGAACCACAACCTTTCTGCACAGCACCAAAAACGCCTGTGAGAAGGAAGCTTGAAAGAGAGACATAAGCTAACTTTTGCAAACTGTTATTCTAGAATTATCACCACTTCCTTTAGTAGCTGAATGAAATTATCTAGATCCTCCAAATGCTGAGAAGAACACACACAGAAAAACCTAGCAAATTAAAAAAAATAAAAAAGACAATCCACACAGAGCATTTAAGAGGCTAAGGAGGGAACTGTGACAACAGGAGCCCTCCACTTACCTTAGCAAGTGAGTCCTAGTTCCCCTGCTCGTGGCTGTTAGTCCTTCTGTTCCCTTCCTCCCCCAGAAAAGCATTTTTTATCCAGTCTTTTCAGGATTGTGCCTCCTCAGGACTGATGTTCTCTGCTCTAAGCCTATTTCTTTCTGCAGGGAATACGAACTGGATCAGCTGTAACCAATTGCTTCTGGAATAGAGAGCGTTGTTGATGACTTTGCCAGGTATCTCAAATGCATCAGCTGTCCACAACTCTGCCTTGTGCAGGGGACATTTCTGAAGCCCGCAGTCAGCAGTACGCACAGCCCTGGAGGTAGCAGCTATGTCAGAGTGACAGAGCCTGACACAAAGGTTTACCAGAGGAAAGAACTGGAATTTTCAATTCCAGGTACAAGTACTTTTCTGAGGAATTGCAACCAGTGACAAAACGCTCTGTTCTGGGATCCACCAAAAGACTCAAATGCCTCATCCTGGTAGAGGAGAGGGTACACAGTGCTGCTCCTCTGTCTTCTCCTTAGAATACCAACTCCTCCCCGAGGGGAAAAATTCTGCCACACTATTACATTTGCCCATGTTTTACACTGTAGCCTGCCTTGTATTATTGAAGTTCCTGGCCAGATAAGACCAGCTCAGTTCATTTCATCGTGTACATCACACAAAATACTACTATGGTAGCTCTCACAGGCCCACCACAGTCATGTTCTAAAATACTTTTTTGTCTCTGCACACTTAGGAGCGAATAAAATATCACAGAAATGTTGGCCAGGCTTCTTTTTTTTGTGCCTTCTTACTCAGAGATAATCAGGAAGCTGTGCCAACAGTGCCTGAGCTGGTGCAGTGTCTGTCCCTACCTCATTTTCATTCCACTGTGCACATTTCTCCCAGATCTGGTGGGCCCCTACACACAATGTTCACTGGATTCCTCAAAGGTAGGATTAGTTCTGGGGACAGATACAGCCCAAGAAAATAACTAATCATCCATTTGTTGTGAATGAGATCCAAGAAACATAATAGACCGAGCAAGAAGGAGAGAACATCTATTTCTGTAGAAACGCACTTTGGCCTGGGAGCTTACACAGAGGCAGGATAAAGGTCCGTTTGCTTTCGTGCGCGGCCAGGCACCAGCCCCATTCGCAACTGCCTCAACAAATGAGGATAAAGTGGGTCATTTTGTTGTCAGGACAACAAAAGCACACACTGACCTAGATATGTCCGAGGGAACCTAATCTTGCTCTTGGCACAGACTACGGGGTTCAGACAGTATCAGGGGGTTCCAGCTGGGGAAACAATCTCAAAACATCTTGTCTCTGTCTGTGATACCAAGAGCAGCCCCTCATCTTTGTGCCTCCTGGCAGGTGCCACAGTGATGGCACTCAGTTCTGGTTACCGGCTGCTGGTGGCGGGTTCCCAGGATGGCTCCATGCTTTTTGGGAATATGGAAGTTTTCGAGATGCCGCATGCCCTCCCTGGGCACTTTGGTAAGCCTCCTCCACTTTTTTACGGTTGGAAAGCTGACAGCTTGGTGATCCTTGAGCTGTAGGCACACAGACACCTCGCAGCTGCTGAAAGCACTGAGAAACCCTCATTTTGCTAATCTTCCTCCTATTTCATGTGAGGTGTCTGAAAGTGTTTGGAAAAGGAACCTGTGCTGTTTCAGCTGCTGTGGATCACAGTCTGCGCACCTAGAATCTGATTTCTGGCAGAGCAAGGTTTATTATCCAGAATAGAATAGAATAATTAAGGTTGGAAGTGACCTCAAGGATCATCTAGTCCAACCGTCCCCCCACCACCTATTACCCACTAACCCATGTCCCTGAGTACCACATCCAACCTCTCCTTAAACACCCCCAGGGACAGGGACTCCCCCACCTCCCTGGGCAACCCGTTCCAATGCCCGACCACCCTTTCTGAGAAGAAATTTCTCCTCATCTCCAACCTGAACCTCCCCTGGCGCAACTTGCAGCCGTTCCCCCTTGTCCTGTCACTGGTTATCTGCGAGAAGAGGCCGACCCCCAACTCGCCTTCATGTGGACAGGGGCACGTGATTATATATTCTTCCTCAGATACAGAGGTATGGCCAGTCTATTACCTAGAGTGCAGAAAGAACAAGAGCTTTAGAAGCTACAGCCCACAATCGCGAAGGTTGTAGACAGAAAAGCTGGAGTCCCAAATACAGGTTGCTGCACTGTCCCATGAGGAGAACTACATCTATTTCATTCAACCCAAAGACAGATAAAGTCATTATCTGGAACACCACAGAAGGTGAACTGCATCTCAGAAACACTGCATTAAATGAAGCCTGCATATGGGCCAGGAGAGAAACGAACCACCTCCGAGAAACAGCAAAGGCAGGGTTAGCGTTCTGAGCTATGGCAAGCCCAGCCCGCTCCTTGCTGCTTTTTCTAAGCATGAGATTTAGGAAAAATTGTTTCAGGCTTGGAGAGCTTTTAAATCCGCACTCCGAAGCTTTTTGTCTAGAATAGCTCATTATGACATGGGAAAACTGGAAATATGAGTAACATGCAAATTATTTCACAAATAAAGACGCCAATCGTGAGCCCAATCTGAGGGAAGACATTCACGTGGAGTTGCAGGAAGAACAGTCTGGCTGAGTTCCTTGTGTTTCACAGGTGAAGTGAGATCTCTGGAAACAGCCAAGCAAAAGCAGCTCCTTTGTGCAGGGTTGGTAACTGGAACAGTCCTTGTCTTTTCACTGAACTCCAGGCAGGGCACAGCATGCATCCCACCTCCAGAGTCACAGAAACCAGTCAACAACACAGCAATCAACGAGCAGGGAAAGCAGCTCGCCGCAGCATACAACGATGGAGTCCTTGTGCTGGATAGATCCATGTCCAGCGATCGACAGGACCGCCTACACCTTTAAAACTCAAATCCCTGGCACTCTGACTTCCAGAGCGGCTGTCCTTGCAGGTTACAGAGTCCCTTATGGTACGGCTAGCGGAGACCTGGTCCTTTATGCCCGCTCTTGGGCCCAAGTGTTTCCTTTGAAGGGTCACAGAACCAGATGTGTTTGGAAAGCAGCAGGTACTCAGTGGACCTGAAGATTCCCTGCAGCGTCTCTGGGACTTGGAGTTCTCTCAGCAGGAACACGAGATGTGCTGTTATAAGGTGGTGAGACTGAATAGTCGATTACTGCCCTGTCAGGGAAGATCCAGCTGAGAGGATTCCCAGCTCTCAAAGAGAATACCCAAATCCTGTACGTAGCTGCTCAGACTGACAGGCAGCAAACTCTTCTCAGCATCTAGGTCTGATCTTAAGGCATCCTTACATCTACGTACACTGTCGAGGTATCACTGCTGTCTAAGTGAGTGAGTGCTGTTAACACCACTCTGACACTAAATGTAAGTCATAGGAGGTACTTATCTACAGCTTATTACTGCTCATTTAGTGGTGTAAGGCAGATAACACAAATCAGGGAAGAGAACGAGCCGACACAAATTGGCAAGAGCAACAGACGGGGTAAATTGGGCCAGATCAGGAGAATCGAGTAAGGGCGTAAAAAAGGTGATGGTGCAGGCTGGATCAATGCTGTTACTCTTTTCCCTGACAAGAGACCACGGATGTGTCTGAGCTACCCCGTTCTGTAGGTGGAACAATGGGCTTTTGTACAGCCATAGCAGGGCTCTCTTCCCTGCACCGCTTCACAAGCTGGGGGTTTATTTTGTGATACCTCCCACCATCCTTCCAGGATCACTCTTGCAGAAATCTTTATTTACTATCTCTACTCTTAAGCACTGAATAACCACTGAATACTCTGACATATCTTTACTTCAACTTGTATTTACCAGCATAACAATCTAATCCTAACCACCCATTTTCAGCCCACATCTCTTCTAAAAAGCATTTGCTGTGCTTACTTCTCAAAAGATGATACGTACTTCTACACAGGGACGCTGGATCCGTCCACTACAGTCTGGGATGTCACAAGTCGTACGTAATTGCGAAATGCTAGCAACAGCGAGAAAGTCTGTACTCCTTCCTGTATTAAACAGGCTCGTAGCATCCTTCGTGGTGTAAGGAGGGAAACATGCCACACAGCAACAGTTTGTGTGAGTATCAGAACAGAGGCCAGAGTACTGAATCCGGAGGCAGCGTGCCGGCACGGTGACCGGAAGCTGCAATTGCAAGACTAGAGTGGGAGTTTTCCAGCACATTGTAGAGAAAAACATTCTGGGTTCAAATACCAGCAGTGAGTTTAAGGACAAAGCAAGAAGGGTCTCCATAAGCTTCAATTTGGTCTGAAGACAAACAAGCAGCTTGGCTTATTTTTTCCCCCTCTCCTCCTTGCTCTTCTCTTACCGAGTTCAAACCATCTGGTGACAAGGAAACCTTTGAGCAAAGTGGCATATTTTAAGGCAAACCCTACTACACAGTAAATGCTTTATCCTGCGCTTGGTTTCCACAAGTGCCTCGCTGGCTGGCCAGCGTGCACACACAACCGCCAACGGAACTGTGCCGCCTGCACACGGATCTGTTGCAGTAACAGAAGTCTGTTATAATTTGTGAGACGCTTCCCCGTCCTGAGAGGGCCCCCCTCGGTATAACCCACCACAGAACATCGGGGCAGCGTGAGTGATAAAATCCAGGTAAAACTCAAGCAAGCACCAGTACAAGCAGGGGAATTCCTCTGGGAGCCCGAGTCCCACCAGCAAGCGCTCTCAAATCCGTTGGGCGGTGTAAAAAGCAGAGATGAAGGCGACAACCCAGCGCAAACACCCAGGACTGAGCCCGCAGGTTTCTCTTTCGACCCTTTGGCCTCAGCGTCCCAGAGCTACAACACTGAGCACCCCTGAAAACTCCCTTATTCAGTCTGCTGACACCTTGGCTCCCACGTAACTACGGGCTGTTACCACAGGAATAACCACATCAGGAGGTTAAATAAGGAAAAACCCCAGACCCACCCGGTTCCCGGAGCGGGCTCTCCAGCTCGGCGCGGACCACCGGCCGCAGCCCGCGGCCTTCCCGTCCCGCCAGGACCACCGGTTCCCGGCACAGAGGCACGGGGGACTCAGGCCGCCACCCCCTCAGGCGCCCGGCCCGGCTCCAGTCCCGGCACCCCCAGCCCGCTACCGACCGCCACCCCCGAGCGGGCTCCCCCGCCCGGTGCGCGCTCACTCCG
>VWZZ01005339.1:24586-97386 GCA_013399095.1 Psophia crepitans | reverse complement strand
GGCCTTTTTCCCACTCCCCTGCACCGTGCGCCTCTTCCGCATCGCGGCTGTTCTTCTCCGGTACCGCGGTCATCCTCCCGGGGGCCTGTGCCTCTGCCCGGTACCGTGCCCCCTCCGTGCCCTGCACCGTGAGGCCCGCCTTCCCCAGCACGGCGGTGCCCCCCGGGGCCTGCCTTCCCCAGGGCCTCCGCTGGTACCGTGTGCCCCTCCCACCCCGGACCGCTCCCCCTTCCCCGGTGNGACGCGCTCTCCTACTTGGACCAGGTGAAGATCCGTTTTGGCAGTGACCCCGCCACCTACAACGGCTTCCTGGAGATCATGAAGGAATTCAAGAGCCAGAGGTAAAGCCCAGGGGAGCTCCTCAGCCTTTGCAGAGGTCTTTCTGCCTCTGTGGGGTCTGCCAGCCTTCACACCATCTTTCCACCTCCGCAGGCACACAGGTCACCCTGCTGGCCTGTCCCCCAGCAGTGCAGTCCCTGGACACTGGAGACGGAAGGTCTCTGTCTTGCCATTGTTTTCCAGAGACAAAATCCATGGGAAGAGGCAAATCTGGTTTTATTCCCTGCTCTGAAACACAGATCTGGAAAATAAGAGAAGAAGTTTGAGTGCAGAGCCTCCCTGTGACCTGCCAGCCCTAGGGGTGATGGCTGTCTCACCCATCCGGGGTGACCCGCACACTCGTGTCCCCTCTCTGGGGACAGCGCTCCCAGTATGAGGCTGCAGTGGGTAGCAGTCATTAGCTCGGACTAATTTCTAGGGCTGAGATTCCCAAAGTCACTTGTTAAAAAATTGCATCAGCAAAGCCAGATGCTTCACGTACCTCCGTAATTTGCTGGGCTTAACTTGCATTTCTGATCTGGACACAAGTAACAAACTCTTCTCAATTTTTAGCATTGACACACCTGGAGTTATCCGACGTGTTTCACAGCTTTTCCATGAGCATCCTGACCTCATTGTAGGATTCAATGCTTTCCTCCCTCTGGGCTACAGGATAGAGATTCCAAAGAATGGGAAGCTAAGTATACAGTCACCTTTGAATAGTCAGGTAGGTTCTAGAGCTCGAATTCTCTAAATAAATTCTGTACATATGTCACCATACACATCCCTTGCACAGTTCGGGCTGTGTAGATTTACGTGTAGCGCATGTTGCTGAAGTTTTTACGTGGTTTTCAAAGTCTGTGATAAACATAAATGTAAATATTTATTCCCAAGCCAGTTGTTAGTTAGCATACACAATTCGTGCGTGAAGTGCCGCTTCAAATACTTCAGGCAGGTTTGAAAACTGAAATTGTAATTGGCTCGGCACAGTTGCTCTCCGTGTGTGTCGTGACAAATTTATAAAAGAGATCTTGGAAGAATCACATTTCCAGGCTTCCACGGAGGAACCGGGAACTGTGTTTAGGCGATAGGCAAGAAACACGTCGGGTGTGAACATCCCGCAGCGAAAGACGTCTGCTGCGTTGGTGGTGCTGCTGTGTGGTTGTGGAGGCTGAAGCAGAGCTGTTACCTGAGTTCTGCTCATCAGCTTGTGGTTTAATTCGTAGCAGTAAATACCTTTTAGATCCCAGTTCCCTTGGATCTCTCTGTTGCTTAGAAATTTAGCATCTTTAAGAGTCTGGCACTTTAATATGTTTCTTAAAACTGACAGTTGCCCTGAAATAAAACAGTGGTAACAGAAACTGCAGTGTGTGGTGTTTGGCCCACCCTCTCCAAGGTCGGGGGATAATGCAGTGGCAGTCCGAAGCGGTAACGAGTCAGATGGTTCATAAGCCAGATACGACTTAGGGGATTTTTTTTAACTGATGGTGTTAATAAACTAGGTAGGGAAATTTATGGGCTAATTAAATCTTCTTTCTTTCTTCTTCATGTGATAATCTTTTTTTAGCTAAACAGCTTGAACATCAGGATGCTGGGTTGTTGTTGAACTTGCACCTATGTTTCTGTACAAGTCGCTGTCTTGTCTTGTGCCACTAGGTGCCCTCCGAGCCTGTTCCCAGCGCTCTCCCTGGCAGCGGGCTGTTGTTGCATTACTCCCAGGAGAATTCCCACAATCACAGTGACTGCTCTGAGGAGTTTAGGCAACAGCTTCCATACAAAGAAGAGAAATCCCAAATTCCTTTGGAGTCTGATTCTGTGGAGTTCAATAATGCTATCAGTTATGTGAATAAGATCAAAACACGTTTCCTTGACCATCCAGAAATTTACAGATCCTTTTTAGAAATT
This sequence comes from Psophia crepitans, assembly GCA_013399095.1. NCBI lineage: Eukaryota > Metazoa > Chordata > Aves > Gruiformes > Psophiidae > Psophia > Psophia crepitans. The sequence goes on along the minus strand of VWZZ01005339.1, from coordinate 95,163 downwards.
CTTCATACTTACCAGGTAAAAAATCTTCCACGTAAGAGATTGTGGGTTTGCACAGAAGTTGTCAGATGAAATGTCTGCCTATTGAACAGGCTTATACAGTTCCCAGCCCCCAGCCTTCGTCCAGCAAGTGCCTCACAGATTCACCTAAAATGAGAGGTGTGGAAGTTGAACTTCCCAGGCTCTGAGGTGTAAAGGGGTCGTATATAGATCTGTCTTTACCAGCCTTCAGTTGGTTTATTGATACTCTGTGTGAAAAGATGCACTGGAAAAAATATAGAATCACAGAATCGTTTGGGTGGGAAGGGACCTCAAAGATCATCCAGTTCCCACTCCCTGCCATAGGCGGGGACAGCCCCCACCAGCCCAGGCTGCCCAAAGCCCCATCCAACCTGGCCTTGGGCACTGCCAGGGATCCAGGGGCAGCCACAGCTTCTCGGGGCACCCTGTGCCAGGGCCTCAGCACCCTCCCAGGGAAGGATTGCTGCCTCCCAGCTCAGCTCCAGCTCCCCTCCTGCAGCTTCAGGCCCTTCCCCTTGGCCTGGCCCCCCCTGCCCTGCAACCAGCCCCTCTCCAGCTTTCCTGCAGCCCCTGCAGGCACTGGGAGGGGCTCCAAGGGCTCCCCGCAGCCTTCTCTGCTCCAGGCTGGACAAGCCCAGCTCCCTCAGCCTGTCTCCAGAGCAGAGGGGCTCCAGCCCTCGCAGCATCTCCAGGGCCTCCTCTGGCCTCGCTCCAGCAGCTCCGTGTCCTTCCTGTGCTGGGGCCCCCCGAGCTGGAGGCAGCACTGCAGGGGGGTCTCAGCAGAGCGGGGCAGAGGGACAGAATCCCCTCCCTGGCCCTGCTGGTCACTATTGACTCTCTGATAGTTATTTCAAGTTTGTGCTGCATAAGGTTTTTGGCTGAGTTGATGAGTTTTCTTGCCTAGTGAGGTATGGTTTTGACTCCGTTTAACATCTGTGCATATCTTTTTTAGAAAGAACAGCTGAACACTAAAGGCCGACCCTTTCGAGGCATGTCAGAGGAAGAAGTGTTTACTGAAGTAGCAAATCTGTTCAGGGGACAGGAAGATCTGCTTTCTGAGTTTGGACAGTTCCTCCCGGAGGCTAAAAGGTCTTTGGTACGTGGTGCTTCCAGCAAGGCAGAATGCTGCACGCTCTGTTTGTGTGTTGAATACATAAAGAAGCCTTAGGAATGGAAAACGTTATGGAAAACGGTACAGCGAGTAGAGGAACTTTGCTCCTCTTCATGTTTGGAATTTCACAGAATGGGTGACTTAATTGCATGCTCTGTGTCCTGTGCAGATACGTGGGATTCTTTATTTGTGCCAGTCGAGAAGAGAACGTCAAAGTCATTATTTATTTACTTCAGTTCACAGGAAACGGACCATGTGAAGTGAACAGCGTCCAAAAAACCGAGCATGAGAAGAACCTGGAACACAGCAAAAAGCGATCCAGACCGCTGCTGTTGCGTCCTGTTTCTGGCCCAGCAAAGGTATCTTTTAGCAAGTGAAAACTTAGAATAACCTGATACTACTCGTTGTGTTTAGATAATTGCTTAGATAAAGTTGTAATGAGTAACGTCTTGGGGGTATGTAGGTGTTAGGTAGGAGAAATAAAATTCACAAGTTATTTTAAAAATAAGAATTACTGTACAAAAAGGGAATTTTTAAAGTATGCTTAAACGTGTGTGGTAACATGTTGAATACTAAATATCAGGACCTTCTGTACTAAGTATTCATGTATGTCAGCGAGGTGGAATTTGATAGCATTTGAGTCACAACACTTTAAATATAACTGCTGCTTCTTTTAACAGAAGAAAATGAAACTGCGAGGTACCAAAGATCTGTCCGTAGCGACAGTGGGAAAATACGGAACCCTGCAAGAGTTTTCCTTCTTCGACAAGGTCAGTATTTGGCCTGCTCTCACATTCTGTGGACTTATTTTTAACCGTTGGTGTGGGTATTACTCAAGTTCATTTAGCCATTGGTGTGTTAGCAGCAGTTAGCAATTCCCTGACTTTTCATGGGGCAGAGAAAGACCAAGAAAAGAGAAAACAAGTGTGTTTGGGAGATTAATAGAAACCGATAATTAACCTTTTCCTGCACGCTTGCCTCTTACAGACGTTCTTTTGTCTGTTTTTCAGTGGTGTTTCCTCATGCTACCATCTGTAGTTACTAGATTACTGCTTGAAACTGGGCGTTTTTGTGCATATTCTCTTTTTCCGTTGCTACACAGACAGAAGTTTGTCACTGTACCCGTGGTTCAGAACACTTAGAATATGAACTAAATAAAAGTGGGGTTCCAGCGGTCTGATAATTTCTCTCCACACTGTGCTTTAGGTGCGTAGGGTGCTAAAGAGTCAGGAAGTCTACGAAAATTTTCTCCGTTGCATTGCTCTCTTCAACCAGGAGTTGGTCTCTGGCTCTGAGTTGCTCCAGCTAGTTACACCGTTTTTAGGGTAAGTTACTAAATCACAGAGGACAGAGAATCTCATGAATTCTGGAGGGTGATCTCTGTTCACACCCCCTGTTCTAAACTCAAAATAGAATACAGGTATGAACATGAAATCTTGGGGCAGAGCTGTGAAAGGAGAAATAGTTGTAGCTCTGATGAGAGCCTCTTGTGCTGTTTGGCATCCGAGAGAAGAGGGAGAGTCACGTGGTGAGGATCGGTGGCTCCTCAGTCAGCTAAGGGGAGTATTCCTGAGGTTGTGAAGGGAAATTCGTTTCCCGCCTTAAGTCAAAAAAACAAGTCAAAAGTAATTCAGAGAGAATGTTAACAGAAGTGAAATGTTGGCAGGAGATCTCTCACTGCAATGCTAAGCTGGTTTTATATCACACATTAGTCACCCTAAAACTGGTAGAGTGAAATAACAAAATACGCTTACTTGTGTTTTTGAAGGAAATTTCCAGAACTCTTTGCACAGTTCAAGTCCTTTCTTGGTGTGAAAGAGCTTTCTTTTGCTTCTCCGCTGAGCGACCGATCTGGGGATGGAATGAGTCGGGAAATTGATTACGCTTCCTGCAAACGCATAGGATCGAGTTACCGGGCTCTCCCCAAAACCTATCAGCAGCCAAAGTGCAGCGGAAGAACAGCCATTTGCAAGGAGGTACTTTGGGATCCACGTGCTCAATCCCTGAACACACACTGCACTTCCAGAACGTGAAGTCGTTAGTGCTACAGCTTCTGCATGTGGATTCCCGTCTGATGCTGAGCAGCCAGCTTTAATCTCACACCGGTTCTCCGTGCGCTTTATCGCAATGGGGGTACCCACGGGCATTTTAGTAATTTTATCTAAACCCATCTGGAATTGCATCTTTCACCTGAATGTCTCTTGAGTCTATGTGCGTACACAAATTTATCCTATAGACAGAAAAGAATATTAAATGGCCTGAAATGCATTTTCTAGCAGTGGACCAATATGACCTTTAGAAGCAGTTTTTCTCCTGCAGGAGCCCAGTAAGCCAGTGTCTTAAGGCCCGTTCTGAGTGAGGACAGACTTGTGCAGCGTAGGTGCACAAGCTCTCGCTGTTGTTGGCAACTCTCTCTCTTTACTTAGAGTTGCTGGTTATGGCAGAGTGAGCTCTGGTTTGTGAGGTGATGGGGAAGGTGCTTTCGAGGTTTCTGAGCACAGACCTCTGGTCTGAGGAGCAGTTCATGACAGTGCCCTGTGACCTAGGTCTGCAACTTCCAATAGAAACTTGGGGAAGAACTGTGTGAAAAATAAAGGGAGAAGTATCAGAGCCCATTAGAACAGCTCCGGGCTTAGGAGGCTCTGTTCAATGCCATGTCTTTGCACTGTTGCAGGTGTTAAATGATACCTGGGTTTCATTTCCATCCTGGTCTGAAGACTCCACTTTTGTCAGCTCCAAGAAGACTCCTTATGAAGAGCAGTTGCACCGCTGTGAAGATGAGCGGTTTGAGGTACCTCTGCTACTGAGCTTCCTTTCTGCGTGTCTGCCTCCTCAGAAAGCAAAACTTCTGCTTTGAGGATTTTGACTGAATTAATTGGTGCCCAGTTACTGAAAGTTCTCATGGTCTTTGTTGGTTTGAGCTAGAGTTTTAGTGTTTTCCACTTGCTTGGAGTCTAGTAGTTCGTTCTAGGCATGAGTCCAGTTCTAAAAAGCACCTTTGGGACAACTGGTGGGGGTTTATTTTCCAGTAAGAAACCTTGCTGATGCTTCGTAGCTCCACCCAGTGGGACTGGAACGCATGTCACAAAGCCGGTCTCCATTTTCTTGCTATGCCTGTTTTTACACTGCATCTTTTGTGAACTCTTAACAGTTGGACGTTGTCTTGGAGACCAATTTAGCCACCATACGTGTGCTGGAGAGCGTGCAGAAGAAGCTGTCACGACTGACTCAAGAGGATCAGGAGAAATTTCGACTGGATGATTGCTTGGGGGGAACATCGGAAGTGATCCAGCGCAGGGCCATCTATCGCATCTATGGTGATAAAGCACCAGAGATCATTGAAAGTCTTAAGAAAAACCCAGTTACTGCAGTTCCTGTTGTTCTTAAGAGGTAATTCCCGTTGTCCTGTGCTCACGTGGGATCTTTAAGAAACTAGTAGAAGATTGTAGAGCTTGTTTTTTTCCAAAAGAAAGTGACTTGGTTTTCGCTTCCTTAGATTTTCGTGCAGGGCAGAAATAGGAAAGAAAGTAGTTTTTTGTTAAAGTGACAAATGTTTCAGCAGATTCTTAGAAATACCTCAAAATATTTCAGTAGGTTATTGAAGATGCTTCTTTCTAAAACTATTTTAGCCCCTTACTGAAAATGCTTCATTCTGTATTGAAACCTCTCAGACTGTGCTTAAAGCAAACCCACAATTTTGGGTTAGATTTGGAAGCGAACTGTTTTTAATTCCAGCATATTTCTCTGCATTTCTGGTAGGTGGTTATGAGTACTTCAGTTATCGTAAACAAAACAAAACAAAACCAACACAACACAAAAACCCCCTCAAAATAAACCTCCAAAACTCTTTGCAAAGTTGAAAACTTCTGTGAGAGGAGCTCTAGGGAGAAAGTTAAGGTGCTGGAAACTATTGTGGATTTCTAGACTTCCTCCTGAGCATTTTTAAACAACTGCTTTCTGTACGTGTTGTTTAAAAAGATGACTCCAGTGGTGGTGCTTTGTGCTGCTTTGTGTATTCCTTCCAGGAACACTGAAAAGTTTTTGGTGCGTCACAGCTGGCTACGTTAAAAATGCTTTGTGTGTATTTCTGTGGTTTTCTTTTTGAACTGAGATGGGTGATACGTTTACGCAGGTTGAAAGCAAAAGAGGAGGAATGGCGGGAGGCCCAGCAGGGCTTCAACAAAATTTGGCGGGAGCAGTATGAGAAAGCTTACCTGAAGTCCCTGGACCACCAGGCCGTCAACTTCAAACAAAATGACACCAAAGCTTTGCGCTCCAAGAGCTTGCTGAATGAAATTGAGAGTGTCTATGATGAGGTGCGTATGGCAGTAAATAACCCATCCTGTGTGTCCTTGGTTTACAGTATTATCTCGATGTTCACGTAGCACCTGGGACCTTGTTGAAGTGGTAGTGCTCTGAAGAGTTCTCGGTCGAAAACGACTGTCCCAAGCAGAGTGTTAATACTGGCTTATTTCTTCTGGCAGGAATGGCTCTTGAGCATGGATTGGAAGGATCTTTATCTGTTTGTCTCTTGATTACAGCATCAGGAGCAGCACTCGGAGGGGAGAAGTTCCTCCACGAACGAGCCTCATCTTATCTTTATCTATGAAGATAAGCAGATTTTGGAAGATGCGGCATCCCTTATCAGCTATTATGTAAAAAGGCAGCCCACTATCCAAAAGGAGGATCAAGCAACTATCCGGCAGATAGTACATCACTTCATACCTGAGCTGTTTTTCTCTCAGCCTCCTGAGCACGGTATTTCTGAAGAATCAACAGATGAGGACAGAGAAAACCATCAGGGGCAGAACCTGGATGCTCCCGAGCTACGGAAGAAACACGTGCCTGGGCCCCCAAGTAGTCCTTTGGAGGCAAAAGCAACCTTCTGTGATGTTACAGCTGCTGAGCCCCACAACACGCTGGATGATGTTTACAGTCTATTCTTTGTCAATAACAATTGGTATTTCTTCCTCCGCCTTCACCAGACTCTGTGCTCAAGGCTCTTAAAGATTTATCGTCAAGCTCAGAAGCAGCTTCTCGAATATCGGACTGAAAAAGAGAGAGAAAAACTCCTTTGTGAGGGAAGAAAAGAAAAAACCAACGATCCAGCCATGGAACTAAGACTGAAGCAACCAAGTAAGAATAACCCGGGACATAGTCCGTTTTTAACCCAGGTCACTAGTGCGCTGTTGTGTGTATCTGAATATCCGAGACGAGCTGACAAGTCTGTAGAGTTACAGCCCTCCCCCCTATTTGTGATTTGTGCCTAAAGCTAATTTAACAGGATAGCTAGTTTGTAATTTATCTTTTGAGGGATCTCATGCGTAGGTCATGGAGACTTCATGCAAGCCTGCTGTTGTCAGATGTTCTCAAGTGTCTCGTTGTGTTAATCCGTTCAGTTTGAAATGTAAATGGCTCCACAACAAAAGGCAGTTATGGAAGTGCGTGAGGTAAAACTGTCTCCCTAGAGAATTGTCTGTCTGCAGGCACGGTCTGGTTACGGAATGTCCCGTTTCTCGAGCAGTGCTGTCCCTTGTATCTCTTGAGTTCACTCCACCTCTTACGTGCCCCAAGTGACTGCATTTGTCCCCTGCCCAGGTGAGGTGGAACTGGAGGAGTACTACCCCGCCTTCCTGGATATGGTGAGGAGTCTGCTGGATGGAAATATTGACCCAACGCAGTACGAGGACACTCTGAGGGAGATGTTCACTATCCATGCCTATATTGGCTTTACTATGGACAAACTGGTGCAGAATATCGTCCGCCAGGTAACTAAGTTGATGGCTGTGCTGTGTGTTTGGGGGGCCGCTCATCTCCCTTCTGTAGAGAGAGGTTTCTCTCAGTACCCGTAGTGCAAGGACTCGCTAAACTTAAAGCAAATTCATAGGAAAGGTTCTGTGTGTGGGGAAACACTCTAACAGAAGTTCAGTGAGATAGTTCAGCTTCAGCACAGGCACCGCCTGAGGGGATTTACTCTTCCTGGCCTTTTTCAACATTTTTTGAGTTCCGGTCTTTTCAAAATTCTGCCATTCCCAAAATACATCTAAGGAGAAAAAAAAATAAAGAAGTCCAGTCCTTTTTACTCAAATCTCTCTTCTAACTGTAGTTTTACAGTTAAGGCACATCAGCCCCTCGTGCTTCTCTGTTCCTTTTATTGCAAAAATAATGAAAAAGAGTGTGAAAAATGGGAATTCTCCGGAGTTAAAACTTTGCTGCTCCGTCTGCGGTGTGATGCTGTGCTGAGTTTTGTGCTCCTTTCGTAACGCTTTACTAGTTAACTCTTGGCCCAGACTTGCTCACCGAATTCCCCCTTTTTTAATGGAAGCTTCACCACCTAGTGAGCGATGACGTCTGCCTGAAGGTTGTCGAGCTCTACCTGAATGAAAGGAAGCGAGGTGCTGCTGGTGGTAACTTGTCCTCTAGGTGTGTCCGGGCAGCAAAGGAGACCAGCTATCAGTGGAAGGCTGAACGTTGCATGGCGGATGAGAACTGTTTCAAGGTAAGAAACTGCCGCTCAGAGGGACGTTGACAGGCTGGAGAGGTGGGCCAGCGGGTGGAGAATGGATGGAGAGCAGCCCTGAGGAGAAGGACTTGGGGGTGCTGGTTGATGAAAAACTCAACAAGAGCCGGCAGTGTGCGCTGGCAGCCCAGAAAGCCCCCCGTGTCCTGGGCTGCATCAGAAATAGTGTGGCCAGCAGGGCGAGGGAGGGGATTCTGCCCCTCTGCTCTGCTCTTGTGAGACCCCCCCCTGCAGTGCTGTGGCCAGCTTGGGGGTCCTGGGTACAGCAAAGACATCGAGCTGCTGGAGTGAGTCCAGAGGAGGCCACAAATTTGATCAGAGGGCTGGAGCACCTCTGCTCCAAGGACAGGCTGAGGGAGCTGGGCTTGTTCAGTGGAGAAGAGAAGGCTGCGGGGAGCCCATTGCGGCCTTCCAATACCTAAAAGGGCCCTACAGGAAAGCTGGCGAGGGGCTGTTTGTAGGGAGTGCAGTGACAGGACAAGGGGGATGGGCTTAAACTAACAGAGGGGGGATTTAGACTGGACATTAGGCAGAAATCCTTCCCTGGGAGGGTGCTGAGGCCCTGGCACAGGGTGCCCCGAGAAGCTGTGGCTGCCCCTGGCTCCCTGGCAGTGCCCAAGGCCAGGTTGGATGGGGCTTTGGGCAGCCTGGGCTGGTGGGGGGTGTCCCTGCCCATGGCAGCAGTTTGGAACTGGAGGGGCTGTGAGGTCCCTTCCAACCTAAACGTTTCTATGATTCTAAGAACTTGCTGCCAGGGAACTTCATAAAGTGACACTTTATCTGGGAGAAATGGGTTTGGAAGCTCCAAGGCTTTGGAAGCCTCTCCCCAAGGCCACAATGGGGAGAGAGAGCAATGTGGAGAGAAGGCACCAAAACCAGAGCGCAGCCAGCAGGGTGGTGTACTGGCTCCCTGCTGCTTACTCCTCTCCCAGCTCCTACGCGTTGTCCAAATGACTTGTGAATATACAGCGTTTTATTGTGAACCTCCCTGGCCAACGTCTTGTGCCTGTAACTTTATTACAGGTAATGTTTCTGCAGCGGAAGGGACAGGTGATCATGACCATTGAGCTTCTGGATACGGAAGAAACCCAGACAGAAGATCCTGTGGAGGTCCAGGTAATAGCACAGTGACCACGCAGCCTGCTGTACCGCAGACAAAGCGGATCTCTAAGAATGCTTTCCCACTTCTTGTGCCCAAATGTGAGGCTTTGCCAGGAGGAGAAGTTTACCTGGGAGATGGGAAGATTACATGTGGGGCTGTGGTCGCTGAATAGAAATGGGTCTGTTATCAAAGGGGTTTTAACATAAATCAGCGTGGAGTTGAGTGAGACACCAGCAGCTTCAGAAAAAGCAGCTTGGAAATAAACTGATTTTTTTCAGCGGTGTCTCTCTTGGTGAGAGCGAAATCTGACTTGAAATCGGTCTCTCTTGTGTAGCACCTGGCTAACTACATGGAGCAGTACGTTGGGGTGGAGGGAGCTCCAAACAACCAGAATGATGGCTTCTTACTGAAACCGGTCTTTCTGCAGAGGTAAGCGTGTCCTCTCCTGAGTCACACCTGCAGCAGCTGGTGCTGCTTCCTCTGCGCACGTGGCAGTGATTTTAGGTGATACAAACAACTCTAGGGACATGCACTCGCCTTTGAGGCCCAAAGCGGTGCTGTAGTCCAGCACGCTGCGTAAGAATGCCGAAGAAAAAAAAGTCATGATCACTGCATTGAGGTTTGTTCATGAAACTGTGTTTAGAATGGAGTGGGACTGTCTAAGCAGCCTCTTCTGGGAGGAATTTGAGCTCTAATTTGTTCCCATTTCACTAAATATTTGTCAGTGGAATGGAGAAAGTCTGAAGACTAAATGTGGAATACAAATTTCATATCTCTGCTAGCTTAAGAGAACGGATAACCGAGTGTGACACGTGCTTCCTACTCCTCCTTTTGTTTAGAAACCTAAAAAAGTTTCGCAAGTGGCAGTGTAAGCAAGTGAGAGCTCTGCGCAGCGAAGTGAAGAGCTCCTGGAAGAGGCTGATCGGGGTGGAAAGCGCCTGCAACGTGGACTGCCGGTTCAAGCTCAACACCCACAAGATGATGTTCATCATGAACTCGGAGGATTACATGTACAGGCGGGGAGCGCTCTGCCGGGCCAAGCAGGTGCATCTCCTGTTACTCTCTCTGCAGCTCGGGCAGTAGCAGAGCTTGAGGATGTGAGCCAAAAGACAGGTACTGGTAAGAAGCCTTGTGGCTGAGTTCCTGCAAACTACCCGCAGAAGTTACTACTCTGTGTTGGATGGAACATGGAGGAGAGCTGGTAAATGCTCTGTACCTTGGTTTAGTTTAGCAGCCTTTACTTCCCAGGCAGATTTTAAGAGGCGGTGGCAAACATTAAGAAACAGAGATCTCTGAAGGCAGGTCCGAGGTTTCCTGGTTTCCCGTTTGTGTTGTGCTGTAAGGTGCGCGCACACGCAGAGGCAGAGGTTGGTTTTTCGCTCTCAGAAACCTCTCGGTGATCTTTACCCTCCTGCTTTCAGGTGCAGCCAGTGGTGCTGCTAAAGCACCACCAGCAGTTTGAAGAGTGGCACAATAGGTGGCTAGAAGAGAACGTGACCATGGAGGCCGTCGATGTAGTTCAAGACTGGCTAATGGGAGATGAAGACGAGGAGATGGTGCCCTGTAAAACAACCTGTGAGACGGTGAATGTCCATGGGGTCCCGGTGAACAGATACCGAGTTCAGTACAGTCGCCGTCCAGCTTCCCCGTGAGCAGAGACTTGTTCCTGGGACCAAGACGAGCAGGAGCATTGCTGGTGAAACACATTTACTCTGAGAATAGTGGTGGGAATGCAATGTATGTATTAATCATATTTATCCAAACAGCATTTTACTTTGGATTATGATGTATTTTCCATATGGCATAGACTTGTCTCCTTGCGGTGTAATCCTCCAGCCGTTGTGAAGAGACTTCTAAAAGCTTTATGAGAAGGCTCTCAGCATTGCCACGCACCTTTTAGTAGTTCCGTGGCTGTAGGCGGCTGCTGACCAGCCGGTACCAGGCGGCTGAGTGAGGGGGTTCTGGGCGAGCTACCGCTTGTGGCTTTGTTGGAGATGGAGCTGGGCTGGTGTTCGAGCAGGTGCTGGCAGCTGCTTCCGCTCCGAAGGGTTTCACGTTGCCCATCTTCCTGAATTCATGTCGTCCTGGAGCCTGCAGAACTCTTCAGTGTAACCTCCGCGTGCCAGCGGGGCTGAGTGCACCTTGCACGGATCGCCGGCCCCGCCACGGGCTGCGTCGTTATCTGCGCGTACTCGCAAGGCGATGGACGCAGTATTTGTTACTGGTGCTCTGGTGAGAAAAATGCCAAAACTGAGGGAAGGGTGAGCGGCGTCCCGAGCGCTCTAACTCTCCCTCATCCGCGCAGTATTTTGGAGCGTGAACTGAGGGGAAGGAACTCCCTGGGCTGCAGCGCCAGGCAGGAGAGCGGTTCCACAGCGCAGGACAGCCGGGGCCGCAGCTGCCCCTCTGCCGATGCGCGCCGCGTCCCGTGTTGTTGCATTGTGAACTTACAACCTGCTGCAGACTCTGCCTTCTCAGAACCAGAGCTGCTTGGAGCGTGTGTGTGGGGAGGAGCAGCCATTGTGGGATCTGGCCGTTTGGTTTTTTTGTTGTTGTTGTTTTTTTTTTTTTAAATTGTATTTTGCATGTTGATTGGCAGCCTCTGGAGACTGCGTTCTGAGGCGCTTCGCTTCCCTGTGCGTGCCCGAACTCCGCGGTTCTGCTGGGCTGTACCACTTGGGTGACATCAGTAGATGGAGCTCTGGCAGCACGCAGTTTGCGCTGCATCGGAGGTTTGTCCCACGGACTTGGCCGTTTCTGCTGGGTCAGCGCAGATGCTTTATTTGCAGTGACACATGGAAATCTGCAGTGGGCACTGTTAGATCCAGCCACAACCATCGCAGACAAGCTTCTTCACTGAACCGTCTGTACTTTAAGCTTTTTTGAAATGAAACCGAACAGAAGACCCTACCCCGAACCATGCAGAACACTGTGTCAATTGTCTGACTTCATCTATTGAAAAATCAAGAAACTTCGTGTCTGTCCTGCAAGCCCACTGTCACGTCGGTCGTGTTCCTCAGGGGCCAAGGGCCAGCACACTGTCCGGGGGGTGTATCACAAACATTGTGTCTCAAGGGAGGTCCAGCCTCTTTTCAGCTCTGCTCCCAACTTTTTCCTGGCTTTTGGGGGAATAACCCCCCCCACCCCGATATTTTCTGTGGCTTTGATTTTTAGGGTATGATTTCTGCCAGACCGAAGTAGCAGCCTGTAGGATTTGTCCTGGGTTATTTCCACTGTACCACAGTTGGTTTTGCAATTGTCTCACTTGGCAGCAGGAAAATTGGCCTTTGGGGTACATTTAATAGAAAACTGTACTGACTCTTGGTCTTTTTTTTTTTTTTTTTGCAAAATAGTCTGTAGGAGGGAAGGAGGGAGGCCAGTCTTTGGCATTTGTGGCCACTTGCACAACCGCTGCCAGCGGAGGGCTTTGCATCGAGAACTCGTGTTCTCATCTGGGTGTCTGTTAAATTTTGGTTGCTGAAATGGGCCGAAGGTTCTTCCCCTGCTCTTGTTGCGAGTGATAAAAGACACCGACCGCGTAGCTCAGTATCTCCCTCAGTCTCCTCTCACACCCCAGTCCCGCTCGCGCCTCTGCTGGCTTCCAGCGGAGATGACAACTGTGCCAAATTTTGTGGTTATATGATACAGACAAATGTTTGCTAGAAAATAGGTTGCGACTTGTGGCTTCCAAAGCGTTCGATTCCAGTGGTACCAAGGTGGAGGAGGGTGACGCGCCGGTGCACCGTCCTCTTCCATCTCCCCATTTTTAAGTGTACTTCAGGTATTTTTAAGCATCCTTGTTTTGTAAACCTTAATTTATAACCTGAACAGATTTAGGTAAGACTTTTCACCCTTGACAGTGCTATTGTCTGAAACCCGACAGTGGCGCGTGCCGTGAACGGAGAGAGCAGGCGGCGCAGGGCTGAGAGGGGCTGGCTGGTGGCTGGGAGTTCCAGCTCAGCCGCTGTGTATCTGCTGGCACGGCCTTCACGCGAGAGTTTGTTCTTCCATTTTTTTGAAGGATCTTTGCTTTTTGGCTTGTAATTGCTTTGCCAGCTCTTTGAATGTAGTTTTTTTTAATATTTATTTGCACATTCAAGTAAAATAAAATATTGATTTTAAAAGTCTGCAGCTCTCACTGTTTTAAGGTTGGTTTAAATTCATTTAAACTTTCTGACACCCCCCCAGAATTGATTCTTGCACCTGAAACTGAATTTTAAATGGCAGAAAAATGCATTTGGGAAGTCAGATGAATTTCCCTCCAGACAGCTGCAGGACAGGCTGGATGTCGCGATGTAGATGTGTGCCAGCTCCCTTCCAGCGGGCAGCGAATCTTTCACCTTCCCCACAGGGAGAAGCCAGTGCACCGAAGCGTGCGGCAGCTAGCGCGCTAGCCAGCGTGAAAGGGAACGGAGTTTCTCACAGGAGATCCCAGGCGGGAAGGTCGTTCCTGCGACTCCAGACTCAGGCGTGCGCTGTCCAGACGTCTCCTGGAGCAAAGGGCCACGGCTGGACAAGAGCAGGGAGCCCGGGGGTGCCGGTTGCTGCACGCAGGCGTAGGGTGCAAAGGGCACCGGGCTGCAGTGCCAGCAGCGTGCGGCACGTCTCCCTGCAGGTGGGCGTGTTCCCGTAGCAGCACCTTTGCCGCGAGAACTGTGCTGCAAAAATACGGTCCGGGCCTGGCCCCCAAGTGCTCGCCCGCGAAACACGGCAGGCGTTGGAGAAAAGTGACTGATTCCAGTTCCGAAATCTGTGAGCACATCTGCTACAGGTTAAGGCAACACAACTGCAACCAGGAAAATAACCCTCCTCCCGCCTCTCCCTCAACCTCCCCGAATTCCTGGGCAATAACATGTTTAACTGTGGTCCCCGCGAGCTCCGCACAGCACACCAATGTGTAGATTTTGCAAATGAAGCTGTAGTGATGTGGCCCAGATCTGATAGGAGTTTCCTTTGCATCACTCTCAACGCTTCCCTTGCCATAACGAAAGGCAACTCCGCGTTCTGTGTAGCGTGCGACTTGCTCACGGGGAAGCGAAGTGGTGTTCTCCTCATAACAATCCCCTGATGCATAAATTGCACGGGATAATTTGATTAAAGTGCTGGTGGTGGTGTCTCAAGGGACACAGTCTGCTTCACACAAGCCTTCTTGTAGAGATCTTGGACTTCTCACAAAGAGGACGCTCCTTGCGCTCAAGGGGAGGGACAGCCAGAGGGGACATCACCCAGGAGCGGCTGGAGACCTCGGCAAGCGGACAGCTCTGGCAACAACAGCCAGCTTAAAAATATCCTTCAGGTTTGCAGGATGGAGTAAGAATTAATGGTTTTCTTAATTAAATTAAGAATTGCTAAAGGGAGTACCTGAATTCAGTATTTCATATTCCAGGGCTATTATTTTACATGTCTCTGTGTCGCAGCGATGCACGGGGGGAAAGCTGGGGCTGCGGACGGGTGAGAGAGCCCAGAGGTTTGTGTTGAAGCACGAGCCGAGTTCTTCCTCCTGCTTTAGCCATTCCTCTGGATTAGAACGAAGTAACTCAACCCTAATGAAACTAGAGGTACGCCCTACCTTCCACTCGTCAAAATTAAAGCCTAAATTAAAGTCTCTCAATAATAAACTGTACCTGTGCTAAAGGAGGAATCCAAAAAGAATCATCGGATTCTTTGAGCCCCTCTGCTCAAAAGGGGTGATGGTGTCTGTGTCAGGCAACGTCTGTGTCATGATCTTGCTGAGAAAGGACCAAAAGAAGCTATTCCAGACCAGCTAGTGGGTTGTTGTGATGCTAATAAACTTCTAATATTCCTGAAAAATGGCTTCAGGTGGACTTCCTACACTCTGAAGTGAAAACTGCCAGCAAGCAGAAGAGCAACTCCAACCCCCCCATCTCCCCCGACGTATTACACCAGCACAAGGCTTATAAGCAGTGAGGAGACCGTGAGCACAAAAGGTGTGGTGTAACCAAGGGAAACGATTGGGTGGGAACCCAGCGGAACAGGAGCACCGCGGAACGAGCAGAAGAGACGACAGCAGGGAGGAAGATGCCCTGGAGCTGTGGAGAGAGTCAGGGTGACGGTAAGAGGCCCGATGAAGTGAGAGGAAGGGGAACTGGTGTGGTGGCGAGGTCAGGAAGAGCGCCCAAGGCATGAAGCCTGCAAAGACAAATCTGGGGTGGGGAACCCTGCTTCCAAGGGGCATTCTTTCCACAGTCGGTGGCAGTTTCCTGTGCCTCGTGGTCCTGAGCAGGCTCAGATGCGTGCCGACCCAGCGGCTGGGAAAGGCAGGGCCAGCGCTGCGTTCGTGGAAAATGTGAGGTTGTGCTGACGCCGGTGGAAATGCCTCGCGCTGCTGGCGCTGAGGCAGAGCTGCTGCCCCCGTGGGCAGCTGCCTCGCGTGTCCGCATCGCAAACGCGAGCTCAGCCTGGGGCGGTTATTGAGATTTCGCTAGGCACTGGGATGTCTGTCCTCACGCCTGCTGGCTTGCTGCTGAAGAACCCTCCGGAGCGGCTGGAACAGAGCAGAAATAACAAGCTTCATTGTTCGCCTGTGACAGTTTGCTCTTCCAAGCAAAGATGTATGGGACAGGCCAGGTGGTGTTTGTACCCTCCCTCTGAGCCTCAAAATCCCTTGCCTGTTATCCAGCATTACATCTTCTGGGTTCAGAGCCATGGAATTAAAGAGCGCCTTCTCCCAGGAGATGATCTATTGCACAATGAATTACTTTAAAACCAAATTGTTACCCCACAGGGCAGGGATCACACAGCTTAAAGAGATGTTAACAAGCCGTGACAAACCTCTGGCATCAGAATTTTCAAGCAAGCTGTTCTGCATCTAAAGCAGTCACTAAAGATCACACAGCATCTCAAAAATGAAAGATACAGCCGTGAGTAACCTCCCTCTGCTCCGCTCCAGAGACCCGGCCATAGGAAGCAAGGCTGTGATTTGCACACTATCTGAACCTGATTATGTTTAATTTTTTGCATACAGAGCATGGAAAGGATCCTGGTTGAGGCATGGAAAATATGTGGCCAGATGAGTCATTCTGTAATGGTTCATAAATCCTGAGAGAATCACAAAAGCAAAACATCTAACACTGCATCTTCCTTTGTCCCTGCCAGTGGAACTCCACCTCTCGACACGCTCGGCACAAGGATGTGGGAATATGGTGAAAGCAAAGGAAATAGGATCATTTTCTCCTTGGAATAGAAGAATCCCATCAAACAGCAGCCAGGCTCAGATTTGCAGCCTTCACAGAAGAGGCCATTCATCAGCCGAGGAGAAAGAAATGAACTGCTCCTCAGGTTGCCAAACCAAATTCACAGTTCCTACTGCCCGGACTCCAGCTTCGGCCTTTCCTCCCTTGCAGAGCCAGGCAGGGGACTGGAGAGCAAAAGCTTAAAATCCAGCAAGCTCTCAAGCCATGACCTGCTGCCCCACTCGGTGACCGTGGGGACGTGTCACGCTGGGGCTCTTAGGCAGTGGGAGAGGATTTGGGAGTTCCCCTCAGTGCTGTGCAAGGCAGAGCATGGAAGGGCCTTACGGTCTCAAGGAGTTAGAGAAGGGGGGACCAAGCCAAAAAGGATCTTAAAGGTTCAGGTAACACCTGCCATTATGTGAGTTGTCCTCTCCGTGCAAGCGGCAGGTACGTGGCAGCCGCGTGCCGCTGCTCCAAGCGATTAGCGAAGGCAGAGCGCTCAAACCTCTTGGGGGTTTACTGGGTGGAAACTCCACATCTCTGGAAAAACTCTCCTTGGGCAAGAGTGACTGAAGTTCACCATTATCTACTCAACAGCAGAGACTTCCTGCGCACCCCTGTCAGGCCCCTTTCCTGCTGGAGGGAGCTGCTCTCCCTCTTCCCGGTAGTTTATCGGCGGAAGCACAGCGTCTCCGCCGGGCTGCGAGACCTCGGCACTTACCGTTCGTACGTTACGGCGCTCCGGGCTGGGGCTGGGGCTGGTCGTTTCACACACACATAGCTCCAACCCACGGGACTTCAACCAACCCCTGCAGCGAGGTGCAGGAGGAAGGTGCAGGAGCTTTGTGCCCTGTTGAGCCAGGGAGCAGGAGCCGAAATAAAGAAACAAGAACTCTGCAAAGCCCAGCAGGATCTGGGGGCTGCGAGGCCGAGATGAGAACCCCATAACTGCCCCAGCCAGAGGCTGCGGGAGCCCTGCGTGCCCCCCAGGAGCTGGGCAGGTTTCTCTGGGGCGCCTCCTTTATGTTCCTGTGAGCAGACGGTGTCGTCTCACGCCGCACTACCAGAGCGTTTTGAACCAGTGTGTGGGGAAAGCCCAGCTCTCACACAGAGCCCTTGGGGCTCTCTTGGGTGGAAGGATGTTTGACGCAGAGGTCAGAAGGTCAGTTTACACTCTAAACCAAACTCAGACTGCATCAAATCTGACTGCTTTTGTTATTTCCAGGAATGTTCTGGAGCAGGAAGGAGGCCCAAGTGAGTCACTCGAGCCATCGTCTAGCTCTGACGATGAAGTACAGCCCCAATACCGTGGATCTGGACATGCCTGGCCCCCCCCAGCCCCATGCCTGGCGCTGGAGCTAAGCCTCTGCACACTTGTGCACGTTGTGACAGCCCCCCCCATGCCTCATCCTTTATGGGCTAAGCCTGCTGCTTCCGTGAGTTAAGGACTAGCAGAAGGAAATACATAAGCAGCGTCACTAACGAGGCCTTTCCCACACAGCTCCGAGCACAGCAGAGCACGGGCGGGTCCCGCACCGGGATGGAGACCCTCCGGAGGGGATGGCTGTTGCCCGGGCTTGTGCTGTGCTGTGCCTTCTGGGGACCCTGCCTGGCCTCTCCAGACTACGATGGTGAGTACGTGGGTGAAAAACTGCTGCTTCTGATACTACTGGATGCTTGGTACCCTCATACGATCACTGAAAACTCACTGAGCTTTTAATGCTGTTACATGGGAGCTCGTTCTAACCGCGCTTCATGCGCGCTGAGCTGCAGCAGGATGGGACAGACGGTGGGACGGAAGAGAAAAAAAACTGGGGTGGAAGAAATTAGAAAGAAAAATTAGAAGTAAAACAGAGAGCACTTGAAACCCAAATCTTTCGCTAAAAGCCAGACTCCCACAGCCGTGACTTTACCCTGGAGCGGCCCCAGGTCAGGATTCTTTTGAACGCGGGGCAGAGGAATGGCTCCCTGGTTTCCCAGGCCCGCTGGCAGTTGTACAACACAGCAACGGCCTGTGAGCTGGGGAAGCCACACGGCAGAGGCATCGTGCACGGTTTCAGTAAGGTCGCTGATGGTTACCCCTGCACACCTAATTCTGTCAGCCAGCTCCTTCTGCTCATCACACAGTGGCATTTTATGGGGCACCCCCACTTCCAGGGACCCCAACGTAAAATGCAAACCCATGGCCTTTGGGGGGCCCTGCTCTGCGGAGTTCGGGGTAACCTCCCGAACGGCAAGTAACGGCCTGCCTCTCTCTGACAGATTACTCTCAGAACAGCACCATCGAGCAGGTAACGACACCGGCGATCACACCATGTCCCCGAGCCATCCCTGGCGAAAAGGAAACCATCGGCAATGTCACGTACCTGCTGATACACGAGGCCACACGCTCTCAGCTGGGCAGCATGGTCACGGTGCGGATCATTCCCTGCCTCTACACCCTCGTCTTCCTGGTGGGGCTGCCTGCCAATGGGCTGGCCCTCTGGGCCCTGGCCACCAGGGCCGAGAAGCTGACCTCCACTGTTTTTCTGATGAACTTGGCTGCAGCAGACCTGCTGCTCGTGTTGGTGCTGCCCTTCAAGATTTTCTACTATTTTCTGGGGAACAACTGGCCCTTTGGGGAAGGCCTGTGCCGGCTCACCACAGCTTTCTTCTACGGGAACATGTACTGCTCAGTGCTGCTGCTCACGTGCATCAGTGTCGACCGGTACCTGGCTGTGGTGCATCCTTTCTCCTCACGGTCTTTCCGCACCCCTGCCTTCGCTGCCTGCATCTGCGCGGCCGTCTGGCTCTGTGCTGCCGTCCTCACGCTGCCCCTGACTCTGCAGCAGCAGTCGTATCCCCTGTACGGAGCAGACGTCATTCTCTGCCACGACGTTCTCCCCAGGCATGAGGATGACGGGTATTACTTCTACTACTTCATCTGCCTGATCACGTCTGCCTTCCTCGCTCCTCTGGCAGTGATGCTGTTCAGCTACTGCTCAGTACTGCGAACCCTCCTGGACAGCGGGAAGCGGTACTCCTACTCTATGAAGCTCACAGCTCTCGTGCTGTTCACGCTTGTGGCCTTCTACACACCCAGCAATGTTCTCCTCCTTGTTCATTACTCCAGCTATAACTCCAAGCTGTATGGCAACCTGTACGTCACCTACATGGTGAGCCTAGCTGTCAGTACCTTTAACAGCTGTGCTGATCCCTTTGTATACTACTACGTTTCTGAAGACTTCAGGGAGAAGGTGAGGAGGAGACTCTTCAGTCACAGAAAACAGAACACCACATCCGTAAAAACCTCCAAGGAAACGCTCCCTCAAAAAAGTTCCAAAGATTCGCTGGTGTAAGCCTCCATGGCAGCTCCCTGCTCCCAAGACTCACGGCATACGCTGGGATTTGATGAAGACACCACCAGGATCCTGTGAGTTTCAGCCTGAGCAGCGAGCAGTATTTCCCAGAGGAAAGGTCCCTTCCCCTGCCTGCACAGCTAAAGCTGTAAACCTGGACCACAGCGTTGGGAGGTGTGGAGTCCAGGCAAGGTGCGGAGTGCTGAACACATGTAGATGTGTTACGGGGACACATGCAACATCTCACCTGGTCACGTGTTGTCAGTGATGCTCCTGCCAACCCCCCTAGGTCTGGGTTTGCTAACAATTGCTCCTTGCGCTCTTTTTTCTGCTGCTGACTTGCTTGCTGTCCTTGAACAAGTTCCCTTCACCTAAAACTGCAGAAGAGCAGGCCTTTGCAAAATCAAGTTTCTGAACATTTCAAAAGCACTAGGAGGTACCTATGTGCAAGGTACTGTCCTGAACTAAAATATCCTGTCAAGAAAACGGAGAGCACTGGCGTTTCTAACAGATATGTTCTTGGCTTGATTCACAAGCAACACCACAGTCATGGCAGCCAAGCGGTGGTAGGAAGAGTAACCGTCCCCTTCACTAATCCCTATTTTTGCAAACGACCCTTGGCACCTATAATTTCTTTGGGGCAATAATAGTACCAGTGGATTTTTATTTCTTTTTTTTAAATTATTCTGTCCTTTGAAGGAAAATATTAAAGAAGGAATTGAGAAAACTCTCACTCTAGAACTCTGCAGCTCCTTTGTGTTCCCTCCACCACCAAGAGCTGGCTCTTATGAAACAGGTGACCAAGCCCGTTGCTTCTTGGAACCTGTTGCAAATTTGACAACATGCAGCCAGCTCATCTCTCAGCCACAACTAGGGCATGGCCCAGAAAGCAGCAAGGGACAAAACGAATGATAAACCTCCTCAGAGGTCCTGAATTCCTTAATTTTACTGGTACAGACATGACTTCTGTCCTATGATCAAACTTACAGCCTACAACATGAATAAGGAGAGGCAGACAAGATTGTCTTAAAAACCAGCTTTTAATAAAATTTATCAGAATCTAAAGTAAACCCTTTTCTGGACTCAGACTTGCTAGGATTTGTGTGAATGAACCAAAAATGTTCATAGAACTGTTTGTGTGTACATGTATGTGCGGGGGTGAAACGCAGGTGAAAAACTAGAGCCTATTTCCTGCGGGTGCCGTACCGCACGTGCGGGCAATGTGCGAGGTACTGGCCACAGGAGACCGGGTGTGGGCAGGGCTACGGCCACTCAGACAAACAGCAAGTACTAAAAAAACAAAACAAAAAACCACCAAAAAAAAAACCCAAAAAAACCAAACCCCAAACTGAGCTGAGGTTTTCCAAATAGGTGATCTGTTCACGAAAGTGAAACGCAGGTTATTGTCCATTAAATGTCAATAGTCGATGTCAGCAAGTGCTATTGTTTCAACGATGTTCTCCGAGCAAGCTGGACGTTCTCCTGGTATTTGTTTTCTATGAAGCTGATAAAGAAGGAGGGAAAGAGGCAAGACCAAAACACGTGGACAGAAAGAACAAGGGAACTATTGCTTTAAAATAAATACCATGGTAACGATTACGCTGCATAATGTACAGTTAAAATACATAAATATTAATTTCACTGAAAGGATTGCAAGCAAAAAAAAAAATCACTGATAACTAGCACTGCTGCAGCTACTCAGTAACGTAACGTGCCGTACGCAGGAATCGCTGTGTCCTACAAATCCACTGACACTTTTCTCCTTTTGCAGTGAGGGACCATCAGAGAAAGGAAAGGCGAAGCATCTCTCTGGCAGAGGGATGCAAACATCTCTAAGCCAGAAACAAGTCCAAGCCCAACGCTGCCGCAGGGCTGCTGTCCTCGCTGGCTTTCCGCCACCCAGTTGGTCTCTTCCTTGGTGGGGGAAAAAATAAATAACAAATCAATCCCTTCTCTCCAAACGGTGACTGGCTGGTCTTCACAAAGTCGGAGCCCAAGTTTTCAGTGCTGAGATGTCCTTGTGTTCTCAGGGACAGGAATGTGACTGATAAGCTTCAGAGTCAGAACTAGGCCAAAGCCTTTGAATAACATTGAGTCTGATAAGGCTCTGCTGTGTCCAGGGGTTCCCGTGGACCTGGTCCTAAGGAGTTTCTGTATTCTGAGTAGGATGTTGAAGAATGGAGGAAAAACAATCTAGGAAAATTTTTTGGCTAGATAATAATTAACGATGATTACCAGGAAACACGAACAACAAATGCGGGACAGGGGAAGGCTATGAGCCATCAGCAGGGGTGGAGAAGAGGGCAGAGACCTGCTCCTTTACTCCTGTGACAGGTGAGAAAAGGCAACCACAGCCATTAATTCCAGCTTCCTTTATTCAATTCCTTAAACAGAATTACTTGGGTTTAACTACAGAAAGGAGCTAGGGTGGTGTGGCAAGACTGGGGGGATGCAGAAGCTGCCAAGAGCAGAGACACTGTTTTCCCTGAAAGCGCCAAAGCCATGACGAAGCACCCAAGGTGACGTCAGGCTCCAGAAACCCTGGTGCATTACCTCACTCTGTCCTGTTCTGTTGAAGGACGCTAAGGCTGCTCCACCTTTGCTTTCTGAGGGTCCAGGTCTCTCCGGCTTTTCTTCTAGTTCAGACAGAAGCAAGACTCCTCTGCCTCAAACGGGTGAGTGCGCTGGCAGCAGAGACCCCACAGAGCAAGGCTGCAATCGATGGGCTGGCACCACCAGGAGGAATTATTTAGCTGGCAGCAATGGAGAAATGTCTGCATCCTGAATTAGTACAGCACAGGTACCAGAGCCTGAGGAAAGTGAGGTTTAATACTTGGCTGAAGCTCCCTTCCTTCACCCCCTTGTCCCCAGTGGTGATGCTGCCTGGCCAAGGATCCATGAGAGGACCAAGCAACAGGAGATGGATTCAAATATCCACCCAGAAGCACACAGGGATGAGACCAGAAAACCGAAGCCAGAAAGGGACAGAGGACAGGAGGCTGAAGAATCCAGAACATGGGTCCCATCTTCTGCAGGAATCTAGTCAGGCCTTGCCAGGGTGACTGACCGCCTCATCGTCCCAGACTCAAAGCACTGAACAGCTCAGGCTGGAACCAGCAAGCAGCAGGGTTTGTCCTGTGCAGCTTTGATAGTTAGGAAAGGAAAAAAACCCCTCTCGTTGCAGCTCACACTAGGTCTGTTATTTACCCCGGGGATAAATATTGACTCAGGCCTGTGTGTGTACACAATAGCCAGTGTCTGCCAGGCCAGTTGCTCACAGGAGATGGAATTCAGTTTAGAGGCATTTATTTACCTGCCAGGCAGGACTGCAGCCGCCAGTGCTTCTGCTGTGCTGTGCGGACAGCGAGGACGCCGTCTGTGCGTGCACGCTGAAGAGACGTGGCAAGAACCGCTGCTGAGAAGCAGTGGGTACAGATGGGCAGGAGCCACGTTGAGCTGCGGTGAGGAGAGCTCAGAGCAGCCGCGAAGGAAGGCTTGGAAACTTGCCTGCAAAGCAGTTCTGAGATTTCTGGGAACTTCAAGACCCAGACCTTCATCATGTCAACTGCGTTCTGCAAATATCTGGCCCCAGACAAAAAGGACTAGAAGCTACTTGTGCCCAGCTTCTGGGATACCTCCTGTTTTGTCCCCATGTGGACATTTTTCTGGAATAAAGTTGCCTTTATTCTGGAATGGAATGTCTATACTGGGATATATTCTTGTCATGGTTCCTGTGTAAACAAGCCCTAAAAAATGAATGGAGCTTGGCTTTTTCCTGTTTCTGTTCCCCAATAAACACCCTCAGAAGGAGTTTCTACCCCACTCTGGGTCCTGGTAACAATAGAAGTGGGAAGATAAAATATTAACACTATTTTGCAATTGCATGTAACTCCTCCACGAGAACAATGCTGCTCCAGGCAGGAAGGGAAACCAAAAAATCTTGGCTCCTGCACTTTTGGAAACGCAAAGCTTTTGTTTTTAGCTTTACCGCATAGCTCGGGGCAGGTCAGTCTGAGGGAGCCCAGCCCCTGGGACACCAGTGATTTGGACTGGCCAGCAGATCCAGGGCTGATGCCCAGATCACCATATCCAGAACAACCCCTCTGCGGGGATCCTAGTGGGAGCAGAATAAAAGCGGTAGGTGAAGTCAGGCAAGCGTTCCAAAGGGCTGGGCCTTGGGTCAGCTTTATTTTCACACCAGGGTTACAAGGAGGAAAGGGGCTGAGGGGCACACAGCCCTTATCAGCACGTAGTGCAACACAAAGAGGGCTCCCCCCCCTAATCCCTGTCACTGCCATGGCTGGCAAACTGCCCCCCCCGCAGCCTGCAGGCACCTTTCAGCCCTGACAGCGGGTTTCAGTTTTCCTTTGAGAGGTTCTTCCCAAGAACTGCCCTGGACACGGAGCCACTGGGGAAGTTTTTCTCTTGTGGGACACTGGTGTGGGTGCAGTAGGCTTATGGGCTGCGGAAGATGATTAGCCTCTTGCTATGTCATAATTAGCAAAACACACTGATTTTTATTATGATTTGAGAGAAAACTTCTCAGCCATCTTTCCTCAAACAGCAGTTCAGCTAAGCACAAGGCCTGGACTTAGCTTCTAAATGTAGCTAGGAAATGGCATTTGCAGTATCCTGATAGTAGAGAAAACACTTTGAAATGGTCTATAGGTTGGAATTCCAGTCCCTATTTTCCTCACCTAGAGGGGACAGCATATCGGTCTCCCATCCTTGGAAGTACACCAAAGAGGATGCACAAAAGGCAGGAAAATTGACAGAAAACACTGAGTGTCCCCCTTAGCGCTCCAGATCCCCCCCACGGGGCAGCAAAGCCTACAGTTCTGAGTGCATCAGGAAGTAGTCATCATTCAGTTTCTGTTCTGCAGCAGGTCGTCTGTAGGAACAAACTCATACGTGAGTTGATTCTGAGCCTCTTCTCTTTATTTAAATTATATATTTCTGTTGAAGAGAGAACATAATGAAGAAAAGTCACTTTCTCATTATATATTCTCTGTGAAACATCCCTGAGGTTGGGCAGAGAAAAGCTTAAAAGGTCACTTTTCATTCTGCTAGGGATGGAGACGTTCAAGTCACGAAGACTTTTATATGTTGCTCTCGCAAGATCTTGTTCCTAGTAACCCCTTGCTAGAGAGGTTAGCAGGTCAGTTGTCAATGCCCCTTCTGAGGAATCGAATACATTTGACCCAACACATGAGTTAGTACATTATATGTTGACTCTAAAACCAGATTCATGATCCCCCCGCTCTCCGGCTCACCATTCTACTGTGGTCACTACTTCCTGAATCTTGTCCACTTCCTTTAACGCGCTCGCTGTTGTCAGTTCTGCCACAGTCTCAAACACGTCGGCTTCCGACGCGTAGGGGTCCGGATCGTATTCGTAGGAGTAGTACGACAGATCTGTCTGTAGCGGAGGGCCTTCCTCTGCTGGAAGGGAAACCACAGAGTCTCAGGTCTTCAGCCAAAGAAGCTGCATTTTGGCATCACATATTGCACACAGAGAAGTGGAATGACGTAAGAGGAAAGGAACTTTAATCAAGGAGGCAAATCCGGGGCCGAATGAGTGCCTTGCGTGAGTAAAGGAGGCTACCCATGCCAACGGACCTGCACATGCAGGCTTACGTTCACATGCAAGGAGAAAAGCTGCTGTAAATCAGAATTTTCCATTTCCCAGCCTGAGACCTGGGCACTGGAAAAAAATGAAAGGAATTATAGGAGAAAAAAAAAGAAAAAAAGAAGAGGGCCATGTAATTAAAAAACCCCATCAAAGTCTCATTTTAAAGTATCTAATTATCTGAGGTGCTTAAGTTAGGAACCAGTTCACCCTGAGACCTGTATATAGCAAGATAAAAGTAAGAGGTATCTTTGGGAACACCAGAGGTCACAGCCGAGTTACTCTGCACCCTGACAATACCTCTCCCTCCTTTGACCAGGTCCGACCCAAGCAGCTCACTCAAGTAGAGACCGATCCATACAAAGACGTGCAACGCGCGCTCTCTTAAGCGCCGTTTTGTAGAAGTTAGTTACAAAGCCAGAGGGGAGACTGCTGGAGCAGTTGACTTGGTGCACGTCACGGAAGAGCTCAGAGTAAGCAGCTAGACTTCTTCTGAGCCCACCGAGAATGAAGATTTTTGGCACAAGAGGCCAGGAGCCTACACCAAAGCCCTTCGCTTCTCCCTCAGCCTGAACCAGCAGTAGCTGAGATACATGTGCTTCAGAACAGTCACATCCCGCCGAGAAACTTCCACGGTTTAAGATGGGAACAGACACGCCACAGGTGGAGAGGGATGTTTATCCTCCTTCCATTCACTCCAGTGTGTACCAGGACATCGGCAGGTCGCTCACACAGCGCATACCCGACGCCAAACAGGCTGTGCCTCTCTGCGCGGGGTGATTGCTCACTGTCCAGAGGGTACGACTGCAAGATAAAACTTCCAGGAATATCAATAGGTCCCTATTTTCTAAACCGTTCCTTGAGCCAGCCCAGCTGTCCACCTCTCCCGTTTGCTTTCTGCATACACTGCTCCAATCCAAACCAAAGCAACCACTGAAACACAGCCCTTGTAAAGAGGAAAAGCCCCTCTCCTTCCCCTCCCCCCCCAAGTTGGTCCTATTTAAGGAGAACGCTCTTCAAGGCCTTTGAAAATGTTTGTTCTCTAGAAACAAAATATCTGAAGGCTCTTCCCTGTTGCCTCCCACACCCCTAGGCAAGGGAACACTTGCCTCAAATCGGAGTCAGTCTCTGTGTTCACTTCTCCTTGGCCTTCTCCACATGAGAACCTGCCAGATCATGAGCTCGTTCTATGAACGGATGATTGCTGCCCACCAGGGACAGAACTAACATCACAGACCTCACTCTTCCCAGGAATGCAGCGCTGGAGACAAAGCAAAGACGACAGGCCGATGTTTCCTGCTGCACACGGACCACTCCCCCATCTCCAAACGTTTGTGCCTAAGCCAACGTTTGCTGAACAGTGATGGGGTGAAAGGAAAAACGCTCCGTTGCCAGTTCAATCAGTCCTGGAGGAACGGTGGTCCCGTGAACAGCGCGCCTGCCAGGCAGCGTTGTGCGATGGCTCCACCTGGAAGCACGGCTTGCCCCGACGTTCCCGTTAGGAGCTAGGGATGGGTGGTGGCATTTAACTTTTTATTTTTAAAAAAGTAACACCACCACCAAATAAAAGTATCATAATTCCACCAAAATTTTTCTCCCAGCTACTGGCCCTTCCAACTGCTAGAGGAGAACTACAAATGTCGTGGCTCCCGCTGTGGGGAGAGGGCTGGCGGGGGTCAGACAGCACGAAGCTGGGTGGGCTGCCCATTCGGAGCAGCGCAGAGCGCAACGCCACCGCAGCACCGAGTGCTGCCACCCCACGCTTGGATACTGCTTTTCTATCAAATACATGCAGAATCATGACGTTCCCGTGATATCAACACACTGCCTCCCAGCCGGCAGCTATACAGTTAGCGGTTTTGGCAGAGAAGGTGTAGGCAATTTCAGAAGAACGTTACTGATCTGTGGAAGCAATCAAAGCACCACTTCATCAGAGAGATGGTATCAGAGCTACTGAGGGTTCCTGAGGCTCCGAAATCTGTATCTTTGCAGCCTAGTCTGACAATGCCACAGACAGAGGCACTCGAGATATTGATACTCCAGTTGGCAACCAAAATCCTGCTCCAGGCGCTTTCAGTCTAAACAAATATGACCAGAACAGGCTGTGAAAGCACACTTGAAGGGCTTCAATGCTTAGAGGCAGAGGTGGGTCCGTGCTAGTCATGAAAAACCTGTTCCATCCTTCAGCCTCAGTAATTCACCTGTGCGAAAGAACAGCTGAGCAGGGGGATTCAGGCATGAGTTGGTTCAGTTGAGTCCTGTCACCCTGCACGCTTCCCTCTCAGTCAAGAGAATATTTCTAAAGGTGCGAAGAGGATCTCCCCATCCCGACAGAAAAGGCTACAGCTTTCTAAGGCAGAATGGCTGAGGTTCTCTCTTACTTGCTGCAACATCTGCTGCAGACTTTTGAAAGGCATTTGTAATGCTTGGACAATAGCTAGGTGCTGCAAGCAGTGCGGCATCCTGGGGGTTGACGACCATCTAGGTACAATCGCCTACCTTGAGTAGCGTAACTCAACAGCGGCCGTTTATTCTAGCAAGCTCGCTGATCTATATGGAGCTGCACGTCTGTATTTGCCAGAGCGAGCCCGGACCCATTATGAAGTTCCCCACTGTTTGCTGGAAGGAAGCTGGCGCTCATTGTTTCCATCGCTGGGGTAACACAGACAAGAGCTAACAATGGAAGCATCAATCAAAGCAAGCTGAGCCTGCACAAGTCATATGGCAAGTACAGGAGGATTTCAGACAATATAAACACCACGCAGTTCTCCAAGAAAGTGGTATTTCCTGAAGATTAACATGCTGAGGCAGTTTCACCAACCTGCCCTAAGCTTGATTTGGCTCCCGGAGCTTTGCATCCTTTTAGGAAACCCCAGGTTTAGACATGGCTCATCAGAACCTTCACTGGAAGCCCAGAGCACCTGAGCCGACTTAACCCAATCACATGCTTCAGTGCTCACAAACCAGGGAGCCCAGCGAGGCCCGCGTGCCAGGAGGGATTCATTCATCTGTTCAACTTTGATTCATGTACCGTGTGGTTGACCTGTGAGGAGCCCAGAGGATTAATGAAAAATCACATGCTGGGCGCTTTTCCTGACGCAGGATTTAGGCAGTTTTATTCCTGAATGCTCGCTCTGCCGTGGCCGCGCAGAAGTACCTGCCTTCCAGGCAACTCTCATCTGAACGCTCACAGGTCCTAGAACAAAGCCAGCTCTGAACACTTGTGCTTTGACAAACATAGCTGTGTGCCATACAGGTTTGCTAATCTGACATCTGTATAAAAATGCGACACAGAGAAATAATCAGAATTTCCAGTTTTGCTCTTGTTGTCAGCCCACTGAGCCAACACCGCTTTCGTCTGCTTAGAACAGAAACCAGATGGGTCTTTTTCTTAGACAGATACTTTAATGCAGATTATGTCAGAAACACTATCCTGAAAATTTTGGGATTGTGAACTACCGCCAAAGGCCCACAATTTTTTTCCCACGTAACTATATTTTTACTATCAATTTTTTATTTTAAAATAGTGTAATTGCAGTCCCGTTTTGTAGACCAGCAGCAAAACACTTCGCATGGCCTTGCATACCAGCGGTGCCCGACAGAGCCGTTCGGGAGTGCTGCTTTAAAGGCTTCAGACTGCAGACAGACTTTCCATCCTGAGCACACAGCATTTGCACAGAATAAAAAGCAACAAGTATCATCTCAGTTATTCTACCAGACAGCAGCTGGATTTATATATTCACACTAAGCTGAGAAACAGAGGGAGGGAAAATGGGAGAGACATTACACGCTGTAAGATTGAACGACCGATGGAATTAGTCGCAATGGAATATTCACCAAGCTTTTACACCTTAATGAGAAAGCTGTCCATCAGCTTCTGCAGAGGAGAGGAAGAACAAAGCACAGGATGGTCTCTCTCACACTGGACACACACTAGTCAGAACTCTGGTGCACAAGAAGGACGTGAGACAGCACAGAGTCTTGAAGAATTAACTTGTTCTACCAATTTGTTAGGAGAGTTAGAGGCCAGGGGAAAATTAATGAGTGGAAAGCAGCCAGGAAAAATCTAGTCCAGTTTATTTACTAGAAACAGCATGAAACAAACTATTCTATTGACCCTCCACTGCTTCTTGGTGAGATTTATTGTGAGCCATGAGCAAGTTCAACATGAGTCTTGGAAAAAAAGTGTATGAATATAAGCACCAAATAAAATGAGCAGCCAAATTCCTAGCTACTCCATCTACTGACCTTAACATTTTTGCTCACTAAGGCCCTTTATTTCAAACAGCAGCTTGGAGAGAATCAAGACTGCCAGCTCAATTTTTGCACAGAACTGCTAGAGACAAAGTTAATCCACCTGGAGTCTAGTTCCTGCAACAGTTTGGTCTGTTGTCACGTCCTGTTCAGTTGTTTGTTGAAACACATTACATCAGCCTGGATATAAATGCGGTCTTTCCAGCTTAATATTGAAGAGAAGATCACAGAGTGGGTGTTGTTCAAGCACCCCAAGGCTGAGAAGACAGGAGGGTCACTTGCCCACTCCTGTGAACAACTACTTAAATCTTGCACGTGCACTGAATACAGCAGGTATCAGCAAGATTTCCGGAAAGGAAACGGACCAGAAGAGCTAGTCTCTGGTTGAATAGTTATCATCTTACGTTTCCTTGACCTCTTCATTTTTTTTTCTGATTTCTGAATGTTGTGTCTTTTCTAAAAGATGAAGAAATTCAACATCCTTACTGAAACGTGCTGAAGAGCCACATATACTTTTATGCAGTGATAAGCTAAGCTTTAATCTTGCTGAAGGCAGCAGCCTTGAATAAATGCAGAAGTACAGTATTACCTGCTGGAGTCTGTTGAACACTGGGTTGCTCAACTGTGTGGGAGTGTGTCTCCCTTTCTTCTGGCAAATTCTTGGCTGGAAACGAAAAGTGTATCAATTGGTCACAAAATTTATTACTGAATCTCTAGAAAATGCTTGCACTTCCAGAAGCGACATACTCCACTCACTGAGCTATTACACCGCATGTGGTGAAAGCCCACGCAGAATCACCAAAGAACGTTACCTTTCACGGGTGGCATTTTTATCTAGCATTATTCACTTCAGATCAAACAGTATCACTAGTTTTCTCTGAAGTCCATTCCGATTGGAACAGAAAATCAGTTATTCTGAGCTAAGCAGGAAGGCAGCTGCTCTTATAATTTAATCCCCTGTAGTACGAATAGCAAAATAATACACAGGAGGTTCTGAATTCTCCTCTTTTCCCCACCACTCACATGCAATCATCATTTGCTTAGATGAGTATTCGTACCGTTCTGCAACAAGATTGTAACAGAAAAGGGAATCGAAGGAAACCTACAGGCAGAACACCGAGCCATGGGCATCTGTTCTATCCTTGTATTATTCCTGCACGATGCTACTTCCATCTGGCAGTGGTTCGGGTAAATCTGTCCATCTGATCCGCAAACAGGTTCCCCATCATAGCCGCAGTCTCGTGAACACATGCACTGCTCAAAATACTCATCCTCCAAGCAGCCAAAAATGTTGTTGCACGGCCCAGAGTGAACAAAGCCTGAAAAGTAAACAAAACCACCCAAAGCAGTATTTTCACATGGCATGGGGAAGGGGAAGACTGGGTGGCAATTTTCTTCTATTTCTCTGATGTTTTCATGCTGAATTCCTTGAGACTTCTCTTAGGAATTCACAAACTTGGTAGAAGAAAAAGCCCCAGGAATAAAGCTGTCTTTCTGGAAGAACCACATTGCAGCGGATTCAAATAGAGGATAAAGCAACTGTTTTGTATGACAGAAAGGAACACACAGTTTCTGGGGAAATTTATTCCTTTCACTGATGCATGAAATTGTTTGGTCTTCCTACAGGTCATTGTGGAACTCTATAGCAAGATATTTTAGAGAAAGAAAAACCAAATTGCATTTTAAAGATTTTTAACTTTATGTTTATTAACTCATCTCACCTTGTGCAGGTTCCTCCAGAATAATGTATTACATCGCGCCTCTGAAGGAAGTAACAGTCACTCTGGTGACTGAAAAGCGGACGACACAGGTTTGTTTGGGCTGTCATTAGTTTAATACTGCTACTCCACAAACATTTGTGAAACTTCCACTAACACAGAGGGTGAAGTAGAGCATTTTTCTCAATATAATCTTGAGTTGTGAGCTCCTGGTAAGTATGTCTGTGGGCTCCATGTAAAAAAACCAACCAACCAAAAAAAAACCCAACAAACCCAGCAAAACCCAAACCTGCTTGGCCTTGGTGCAACTCACCAACCCACTGGCTAGCTGAGCTTTCCACCTCATTGCACGTTGGCCCGTCACAGAGCTCCCGAGCCAAGGGACTGTTTTCACTCACGTTGTAGAAACGAGTTGCTTCAAAAGCTGCAGGCCAACAAGAAGAAGTCACAACTGAGCCGTAAGCCTACAGCTCTAATTCTGGCAAAAATCAAAGGAAAACAGGCACGTACCTGGCTCGTAGTAATCGTACACTTTGATAGGAACGGGAGCTGTTTTCCCAACTATATGCTCTCTGAAAGCTTGAAACTTTACACAGGTCATGCACTGGCTAGGAATCTGTGGGAAATGATGGAAAGAAACCCACTGTAACAAACCCTGCACTTTAAGTGAGGAGAGAGACGAGTAAGCGTAATGTCTGCCCCTGATGTAACATGCTGCGCTGGACACCTGGGGAGAATGAAGGTACCTCCAATCCTAGGTATTATATAAAGATAATGAATAAAAGACAAATAGGATGAATTAAAATACAGGATACTTTGCTGGCCTTTAAAGCACATACTTGCCATACGACAGCGTCAGGAAGTCAAACCTGAAACTCAAGCTGTATTCTCTGGCTTACCTACCACCACTTTGCCATCAGCCAGCTTCTAATGCAACTAGCTAACAATTTACTGCTGATGACCCAGCCAGGAGAGATCTCATCTTCCACTCGGGGATGTGCTGCGAGATCTGAGTTAGACTGTATAATTACTCCAACCTTTTAGCAATGTTAGTTGTATAGCATCATCGTAGAATGGTTTGGGTTGGAAGGGACCTCACAGCCTACCCAGTGCCACCCCCTGCCATGGGCAGGGACACCCCCCACCAGCCCAGGCTGCCCAAAGCCCCATCCAACCTGGCCTTGGGCACTGCCAGGGAGCCAGGGGCAGCCACAGCTTCTCGGGGCACCCTGTGCCAGGGCCTCAGCACCCTCCCAGGGAAGGATTGCTGCCTCCCAGCTCAGCTCCAGCTCCCCTCCTGCAGCTTCAGGCCCTTCCCCTTGGCCTGGCCCCCCCTGCCCTGCAACCAGCCCCTCTCCAGCTTTCCTGCAGCCCCTGCAGGCACTGGGAGGGGCTCCAAGGGCTCCCCGCAGCCTTCTCTGCTCCAGGCTGGACAAGCCCAGCTCCCTCAGCCTGTCTCCAGAGCAGAGGGGCTCCAGCCCTCGCAGCATCTCCGGGGCCTCCTCTGGCCTCGCTCCAGCAGCTCCATGTCCTTCCTGTGCTGGGGCCCCCCGAGCTGGAGGCAACACTGCAGGGGGGTGTCAGCAGAGCAGGGCAAAGGGACAGAATCCCCTCCCTGGCCCTGCTGGTCCCGCTGCTGGGGATGCAGCCCAGGACACGGGGGGCTTTCTGGGCTGCCAGCGCACACTGCTGGGTCATGCTGAGGTTCTCGAAACCCAGCACCCTCAAGTCCTTCTCCTCAGGGCTGCTCTCCATCCATTCTCTGCCCAGCCTGTAGTTGTGAAGGCCTGTTGTACCTGAAGCCAAGATAATTTTGATGCAAAAACTAAGTGATATCTGCCCATAAATTCTGCATGGGCTGAAGTCAACGACCCACCTCTGTTGTGGTTTTGTTTCCAACCCAAAACACGCCACCTACCTGCTTCAAAAGAGGCTCAAGCAACTGGCCAGATAAAGCTGCATGGTAATCTGCGAGGGATCATCAACATCAATATGCTCTGTCTATGTCTGATCCAGTAATCACCTGCCTTTCATTGAAAAGCAACATAATTATAAGTAACAAAATCATTACCTCATCAAAATAAAAAAGGACTTTTCTTCCATCCACTTCATATCTTTTTAATCCAATTTGCTTGTTCATCAATAACTGGGGGGAAAAAAACCCAACACATCAACAGGTTTAGTTTCAGCTCATTTTACAGACAACAGTTTGAAATTAGAGAAGACTGACCTTAGACTGCTTAGAAAACTGATCAGACAGTAAAACCTATGGACTTCTTTTGCTGGAAGAGGATGTTTCAGTAAGAGGAAATACAAAGACGACTGCAGTTGCTGTCATACCGCTGAGGATGAAGCTGTCTGTTCTTTCTGTGACCTGATGAGGAATGCCTGCAAGGTGCACACTGCTGAGCGTTCTGCCTGGTCCCCGGTGCATTTGTCTCCTCAGACTATGTCCGACACATCATCCGTAATCTCGCTGAATAGCTCCCAGACTGTTCTCAGTACCAGGGCTCAGGCAAGACCTCAGAGACCCCAAAACACTCAGTGAAGTCCCTTATTTACCCTCCTTCAGAGCGCCAGGGAATTATGCTGCTGGATTACACTGGGTATTAAAGGTCCCCTTCTCCCACCAGCTGAAAAACCCAAAACATTCTTCTGCCAGGAAAATTAATCCTTACATTTGAAAGGAGCAGCCATTTGAAAGAGCCCTCGGCATCCTCCCTTTTGATGAGCGGGGTCAGGCCAGGCCTCTGCTCCTCACCTGCCCTCCCTCCGAGGCCCAGGGGTCCGCAGTGTGCGGTGTACCCACGGACCACCTCTCCTTACGCTTTTTATTCATGGGGACAATCTGCCTGTCTAAGGAGTACCAGAACACAACCTGAGAGTAATTCCCACGTCTGGGCTGCTACTGCTACTTCAGAGGACAGGGCAAGAGCCCTCATTTACGGAGTTACTGCACCACCTCAAAGAACCCAGTAACTATGTTAGACGTGGTACTGAAGGACATGGTTTGGTGGGTAATAGGTGGTGGGGGGACGGTTGGACTGGATGATCCTTGAGGTCTCTTCCAACCTTAATGATTCTATTCTATTCTATCTCCCTGGTGCAGAATGCTAGTGAATCACTGCCAACATGGAAATGCATCTGATACACTTCCATAAAGTTTTATTAAAAACTGCAGAAGTTTTATTAAAAAATTATTCCAAAAGAGTCACTCCTATGATTTTCTTTATTTGGAATACCATTATAATATTATAATGACCGTCATGCTGTACGCACTTGATCAATCAATCACTACGGGGTTTTTTTGATAAATTGTATTCAGAACACATCTATCACGTGAGAAATATTTAATCCAGAAAGTGGGGAGGATGATGGTCTGTAGAAAAGGACTCTTGGGTTTTGATCCCAGTTTGGGGAGTGGAGTAAGGGCCGGAGCAGACACTTCAATTTTATTCTCCAAACTGTCCCATTTAACCTGTCTGTCGGACAATCCTGCTGGTGACGCAGGGATAATATTTCCTTGACTTGCCTTTTTTTTATATTTCTAAGTTATTTTTAAGATCTTAGAATGAAAAACTGTGCAAAGGAGAACAAAGCATTGTTATTATTATGTATTAGAAAGAATCACATGAAGCAAAAAGCATTTCTACAGAAATTTGCCCAAACCTGTTACCAACTGTGAATTTCTTCAGCAGAGTGCTTCTAGTTGTAAAACCCTGCACACAGCTTCCTGCTATTACTGTAACAAGCAAAGGAACATGTGTTTAAGTCCCACACAATATGGAAAGGGCCAATTTAATTTGTCCTTATAATTTTAGGGGCCTGATGGTGGCTGTTATTACTCAGCAGTAGATGGCTGCAGACAGTCCTTTTATGAGGGCTTGGAGAGGCTGGCGCCACCAGGAAATGCTCAGCTCAGCTAAAGTCACATTTTTCTGGTGAAGCTTGATATATACCAGCCTGCAGTGACCTGCTGACCTTGTCGACACCCAGCATTATTAGAAGGATTTGTGGCTGCACAGCCAGGGGGGCTGCCCTCAATGTGCAACAGAGCATTCATTAACCATGGCTGCCCCAGAGCTGCACGTGGGCCCGCTCTGCGCACACTGCTCCCTTGTGAGGGCGAACAGCAAACAAGGAAATCTGATTTACAGCCCTGCCCCTCCTCACCAGGGGGAGAGGGAAAGGGCTAGGGTCACAAGAAAATGCAGCAGTGGGAATGACAGGACTTGCCTCTACCGATGGTGGTATCCAAAATAACGTAACCAAACCAGCACTGGGTCCTCAGTGGAAGAATTTCACTTTTGTCAGCATGATTTGGATACACATTTGATAGCCGTGAATAAATCATAGGCGTTGTAGCTGCATCTTCACTGCCTACCTACATGTATGTTTGTTCTTCATCCCTACATTTCATTTTTACAGACACAAAGGGTTTCTGCAGGAAGAAAGATGGAGTTCAGCTTTTCAAAGGGAGCATCCTCCCTTGAAGATGCAACATCCTTCCCAATTTGGCAAAATCTCCTCCTGCCCAAAGGAAGCAATTCCGTTCTGGTTATGGGAACAGACTGCCCAGTACTGGATCCCGAGCGCAGAATCCTCTCTCCAAATCGAGGCACCAACTACAGCCTTTTGCCTAAAGAACTTCCCAAACAGTGCATTTTGAACCAGCCCTTTTGTACCTGCCGAGCACTGAAGCAGCACACGCTGCACGAAGGGTCTGACACCCCCCTGGGATTCGCAGGGACTGAACTCCGGTCAGCTCAGTGCTGCAGGAGCTCGGCCTTGGCGGTTAAGAGCGAGCATCAGTTCCCCCTCCCGTTACAACGGGGGGGAAGGAACACAAACCACTTGCTGCTCTGTGCCTGGAGACCCCAACAGATGGGGCTACACCGGGACTCTGGTGCTTCTCTACCCAGAGATGCAGCAACGCGAGGTTCAGAGAGGCAACCAGGTGCCGCCAGGGAAAGCACAGCCGCCCGGCGCGCCGAGTGCCAGGGAGAGCTCGTCCAGCTTTGAGCAAGTAACTCCTGTGCAGTAGCAGGGCAGCTTGCTGTGAGCCTCCGGCTGCCTCCAGCCAGGCCAGGCTCGGGGACACGACCGGGCGGAGGAAGGGGGCGAAGCCGGCACACGCTGCTTCCCAGACATTGATGCATCTGACACAAGCAGGGGGGGTGAATCTCCCTATTTCTCTGCTCTAGTTTCCCAGGGTTTGTTTTCGATTTAGGAGTGCCGACCAACACCTGATCACTGAACTAACAGGGCTGAGGCAGCGGCAAGAGGGCACTGAACGTGAGACAACGACTTCTGAAGCCGTGAGAAACCAAAGACAGGAGGCAGGCTGGTGTCACACAGCCCAGGGTTATGGTAGCACACTAGAAGACAAGAGAAAACAGAGGTACTGCCAACAAAAGCGTTTTGAAACATCATACAGCTAGTTCCTTGGGGAACCAGAATCGGAGTTTCCTCGCAGGGTGTATATCCTGACGCTAATCATACGTTCACCGTTGTCTTCAGAGCTTCCTCTGCTTACAACACGTGCAACATGCCTTGAACACGTTAACGTAACCCATCAGAGGCAGCCCAGGAGCAGATTGCTGCATGCAGCAGCCTTTTAGTAAGAACCAAACACCAAATAAGCATGTTTGGTTTACAAGTCTATCTGGGACATCCGTCTGGCCCAGCCATGTAAACAAGCCTCGTACCGGAGCACCAGCTGCCTTGGCAAAAAGGGAGCAGAGCTCAGGGACTGGGTGACTGAGCTGTGCAGTCCCTTGGAACACTCGAGCCCACGGGGCCTCCTCAGGACTCTCGGCCAAGGAACCCCTAACTCTTGTCTCTTGCTGAAACTGGTGGAGGAGATATTCACCCAGTGCCGCCTGGACAGTGGGAGCTCCTATTCCTGTATTTGTTCTTAGCCTGTTTCACGAAAAATAAGGAGTACAGGGATTTGTTACTTAACCTAACTTTTCTTCTGTTCTTCTGCAATGAAACCCCCTTTGCACTCTTTGTTTCAACTCTTCCCCACTCTTTACTCCTCCTTTTCCTCTGCTGATAAAATATTCCATGGGTTTAACACCATGAAGATAACCTGTTGTTCTCTTCCTGTCCATTTTGAGTTCTCTGGTCCTGAGCCAGGTTTCCATCCGTATTTTTCTGCCATTATTAACATAAACTACTACTAAAGAGAATGTATTTGAAAGCAGTACAAACAACTGCCATTCCAGCACCTTCAGCAGGAGGACATAAAAAAGTAACCAAACCCACTACAGCCCCCCCCCACCCAATTTTCCTCCTTCCTCGTACCACAGGGATACAGGAGACCTCCTAACAGCGGTCTTCCTTCATCTGAGTAGCCATACTCAGTTTGTTGCACCATTGGTCGCACGTGAGAGAGAATATCATGCTCAAAAGGTCAACAGGCAAATAAAAATTGACACATTTTACACGCACGAGTTTGAAAACCGAATTCTCAACACGCAGCTAGTAAACAGATATAAAATAACTTTGGTATTTCTCCTTCCAGGAATAATTTTGTATCTGATCAACACATATCTCTGCATAAAAGCATTCCAGCGCAGATCCCCAGCGCTGAAAGGATGCAATTCTCTTCTCAGAGACTAATACACAAGTTTCTCTGGCTTCAGCGACAGCAGTTTTTGACATGAATTGTGAGCCCCTGAAGAGGAAGATACTGGTTTCTTTTTCTCCAAGAAAATGCAATGGTGTTAATATTATAAATTAGCCAAACTGAGTGAAATCCTAGAGAACACAAAGCCACGTGCACTTTTCCTTAAATCAGGATGTCAAATTAGACTGCTTCGTCTTCACTATGATTCTAGTTTAAAATTCTTTCCCCAAATCCCGCCCCCTCCCAGTATAATGAAGAAAAAGTCATTAACAGATCTTTTAGAAGCAAAATATGTTTTAGCTCTTTAGCAGTTCTCAAGAATGCAAAAATTTTACACCTCTTTAGTTAAATAGTCCGTAAAAAAACCATTTGCAGCATAAAACCCACCAGTGAATACACTGTAATGCTTCCACAAAATGTAAAGCAAAGCTAAAGATTACAGTTCATCTCCCCTAGAGGGCTGGCTGGGTAAGAGGCACATTCTGTCCACCTCAGTTTGGCTTGCAATAAACATGATGTTCTCCCAGAAGGGGGAAAAAAAAAAAAAAAAAAAAAGAGGCAAAAAATTCCAAGACACAGAGCCTCCAAAGAAATGGAATCCAGATGTTGGAGATAACACAGCCCACTAAGAAGCCATAAACAGCTCCTGTTAGAGCACATTTTCACTTCAGCGTTTCCAAATAGGTCTCATTTAATTACTGTGCACTGTGCTCAGTAATAAACCTTCCTCTGGCCATGTTCGGTAAATTTGTTAGTCTTGCTCAGAACATCTGTTTACTCATTTCAGATAAATATTTTTTGACAAGTGAAATCTCTTGGGTCACGTCCCACCCCCCCTTTTAATTGCGTCTTTTTGGACAGTGCTCTAACATTCAACGGCATTTGCTTCCTATTGCTCCCTGAGGGGAACCCCTGCCAATTAGAGCGCCAGGTCCTGGCCCAAGATCACGCCTTGCACTCTCGTTACAGCATCTTACCTGCTCTAGGCTCTCAATATCTGCCCGAAACCCTGAGAACAATGGCACTTCCAGGACAGCCATGTTAGAAGATCCGGAGTGCAGCCATCTTCCCACCAGAACAAAAAGAGAGAAAGAACGAAAACAAACTCAGGATCCAAGATAACAAACGGTACATGGACAACTCAGGATGGAGAACAACTACAACAAACTTCAGAAGGCAAAAAAATAATTAAAAAGTTCTACTCTTCTTTGAAGGACTTACTGAAAGCCACAGTCTCCTTGGCTTTACAAAATCCTCTTTTCTGCTTTTATTCAACAAAAATTAAGCACAACTCACAGAGGGCAGAGATGTAGATGTCCAGGCGAATGGAGGCAGAAAAGCAGAAGGAAGGATGTAGCCTCCTGTGGGGCTGCTTGCCTCATTTTCCAATTAATCTCTGAGAAAATGCACTTAAAAAGGGAATAATTCCTTGGAGTAGGAAAGAACAGAAGTTTCTTCTAAGTGGAGGGCTGTAAATGGGTGGTGGTGTAAGAGGAGGCCGACTCATTCAACCCTGGGGTTTCATAAATGGCCATTTCCCTCCAGCATCTAATTAACACTGAGAAAAAGGGTCTTTGCTAACGAGTCAGTAAACTCGCTCTCTAGTTACTAAAGTTAAAGGATTCACTGCCTACATCGTCCTCCGTAATATCAGCCGAGACTCCAAAAAACCAGTGAAATTCAGAGTTGTTACCGCTGCAGGGTACATTAGAAAAAAACCCACAGGGAGGGGTGGAGGGAAAGTTGCAAAAGATTTCAATTTCTTGCAGCATGGCAGAAGAGTCCACGC
Source organism: Psophia crepitans (assembly GCA_013399095.1). NCBI lineage: Eukaryota > Metazoa > Chordata > Aves > Gruiformes > Psophiidae > Psophia > Psophia crepitans. The sequence continues at coordinate 55,857 of VWZZ01005339.1, read as the reverse complement.
AGTAACAAAGAAGCTCCTGCTAATTCCAGAACAATACTCCTTTCCTCTGCATTCACACCCAGCCAGCTCTAAACCCCCCCTCGCTGGCAGCGTACCTGTTTGCTGCTGAAGTTGCGCCACAAAGACAACGAGCTCGGACCCAGGAGGGCTTATTAGCTCATGCCCAGCACTCAGAAAACACAGCACGCGGCTTCCAGCACCAAAGTTGCCAGATATGACCTGGCTCCTGCAGGGCTACTTGGAGGCCTCTCTACGGAGCCCTGCATAGTGAGGCTGAGTGGGTGGGTGGGTTTGCTGACGCTCTGTGGGACCCAGCCTCCAGATGGATGGAACGCCACACCCAGGCTCATACGCCCACGGTAGCATGGGATGGTCTGGGGACAGATCCAGTTGGCTCTGTAAGACAGTTCAGGGCTGACAGGCTCCCAGAGACATCAAGCCTTGTTAATCTCGACCCAACTCCATCTACCATACTCCCCAAAACATCCCATAGTATCCCTTTTCCTCCATTTTCCCCATTCCTTGTTGTATCACAGCCCTTTAATTCCCACGTTTTTCTCCCTAACTCCTCAGAAGCGCCCCAAGGACTTCACCGAGCACGACAACACTGAGAGCAATTACAGTCTGCAGAACACACCCACTCCAAAGTATTTCAGATGTCATCCTTAGGTGCACTCCTCTATTCGCATTGCCTAAATAAGATGATGGAGGAGTTAAACGAGCATCATTACGGGAAGAAAGGGAGGAGAGGGAAGATTTAATTTGCTTTTATTTTCTTTCCAAGCAATCTATCTCCCTGGACGGGGCTTCCTCTCAAATTTCTGCCTTTGCTCCAGCCATTTGCAGGGCAGAAGTTTCAGAAATAGCCACAGAAAGGTTGTGTTGATGCGGGGCAGCCCCCTCAGTTACAGGCACCTACGAGGGACGGACAAGACTTCTTAGGCCTGCCTGCGCAACAGAACCCGCAGTGCTCGGGCAGCGGGAGAAGAGGTTGAGAAAGCGATGTGGTGTTGCGACACAGCCAGAGCGACCCCAGCAAACTGCTGCATCGATGAGTTTGAGTTCCTTGTCACCGGCTGTTGTTACTAGGCCCAAAAATGCCTGGCCCGGGATTTCACAGGCAACGCATCTGCCAGCAACGCGGCCACGCGAGCGAGGGACAAGCGTGTTAACAGAGATAACGAGATCTCGTCTTCGCCTGGGGTCACTGCAACTGTTTTCGGGGCTGAAGTCACTGTACGGCTTCGCCTCTGCAGGAAGGAAGGAGGCAGAAACTGATAGGGGAGCGAAAGTTTTCCATTTCCATGAATTACATCTGAGCTGTTCGCTTGACTCCTGCTGTCTGAGGTCAGTGAAGCTGTAGCCCCATCACCTGCCATGCTCCTGGACGCAGATCTAGCTAGGAAATTCTTGGGAATACTTTCTTCCATTATGCAGTAGATGCTGGAAGCCTTCCTTATTTACTTTTGTTGTGGCTTTCAGTCTTTTGGGCCCACTTTCCAACAACCTCCTTAAAAACCAAAATATTTTGCAAAGAGATCAGCAGCTCCTGATAACAGCAGCAGTACTGATGTGTTTAAACAAAACGTGAAACGGGTTGAATACAGGTCAGAAACTCTTCTTGCTGCTGTTTGTCTAAAGGCGAGCTGTTTTCTCCGATACCTTGAGTTTCCCAGTCTGTAAATTGAGATGGAACTGCTAATGTCTTTGCAAAGTGCTTTGAGAGCTAGGAGTGAAACTTCTGGAGCTTTATATCACACCATCTCTAAAAATTGTTTAAAAATTCTTTATGCAGAATAAGGAGGTGATAAGCAATGAGCTTTAGAGAGCGTATTAACAAATACCTGCATAACTTGTGCCTTTACCATAGGTTGCAAATTCATACCATGGCAACAAGCATCTTCTGTTAGGTTTCTGGTATCCACTGAAGAATAAGCAACTCAAACTAATATTAAAGTCAAGTCAATAATATTTATAAAACTATTGACATGTTTAAGGTACGAGTTAACCAGCTGAAATTACCTAGCTCTTTCCAAACTTTACGGAAAGCCCATTACTGAAGACCTAGAAAATAATCCAGAACTATTCTTTTCCACTGACAGAAGCAAATGACATTCAATTTGTCCTCTTCAGGGCTTGGAGAGGCAATAGTGAAACTCAATAAAAACCCAAGGTGCTGCCCTGTTTGGAAATTATCTTCTTATTTCTCTACCTTTGACATACACTTAGCACTAAAATTATTAATGCCAGCAGACAATGCTCATGAATACCCATGCAATAACTCTGTCCTACAATCCACAGTTATGGTTGAAATTCTGCATTCTGCAGGCAAGGTGTTCTGTCTTACACTGCTCGAGATACAGACAGTGCAGCAAGGAAGAGTTTGGTGGTTTTCCTGTATCAGTACAGATGAGCTGATCAGCAAACTAGACGGTCTCCGAGAAACAGGCAGGGCACGAAGCAGACCGGCATTTCCTACCTAGTGCACGTCTCCAGTATGACTTTGTATTCCCGATGGTCCTGATCTGAAGCTGGATCATCATCATCCACCAGTGCCCTCTCTCTGTGCAAGGCTTCAGAGCGATTCTCATCTGGAGAGACAGACCGCAGGGGATTTGGAGCCTGGAGATGCTGCTCTGACTTTGGCTCCTTCAGGTTAACCAGGAGCTGGAAAGCTGGTTTGGCAATAGGATCAGGTACATTGTAAGTGACATCAATCTGCAGCAGAAAGGGGGGAAACCAAAACAAATCAGGGCAGTTTATTAGAGCCCAGCATTTCATAGCACCTACCAGTGTTCCCTAAAGACCAGTATAAACACCACATCTCTTCAGAGAGAGGTCATGGTGGGCACAGAGGCAGTGGAAGCTTTACAACAGAGTTATATATAGGTAAAGCTGTACCAGAGCAGATTCGCCCTAGTACAATCATGAATTAAAGCAACACCATGCTGCATAACTACTTTGAGAGAAATTCAGAGCTTATGTCCTTCCTCATAGCAAACTGGGATTAAACAAGCAGCAAAGAGACTCTGAGTTTAGAGATCACCTGCTCATACTTTCTCCAGCCCCACGGCAACTTTACCTGCATCAGACAGCAGCCTTCGCCTTTGGCACTCACAAATAGCCCCGTTGGAATACTGGGGATCTGCGGAGAATCCACAGTTAAGACACGGTGCTCAGAATGGAAACAAACATCAAATTTAGCTTTATTGAGTACAAAATCTCTTTCTGGCTATAAAGCAGACCGCAGAAGTGAAGTGAGTACGGCTGACTCTTTTCAGCCACCTGCGTTTAACGGTAGAAACAAGCGGCAGCACAAAATAAGCACCAGGCACTAGATATGATGAAAAATGCCTTTAACCAAGAGCTGCCCCCTCCGCATCAGAGCCCAGCCATAAAACTCAGAACGTCCCAAGATCTCAGTGTTTAACTGATGCTTTTGCAATTCCTGAACTTATCCGAGTTGTAATTCGGAACCCAGCTCACGTGGATTGCTTTAAACATTTGGCTGCATAAACACAAAACCACCTACCACTGCAGTCTGGAGGACTTTTTTATTCATCTTGTTAAGCTCAAATGTCTCCTGGTAGTCTAGATTAGTAGAAGCCAAGGAAATGGTAAGGTTGACTCCTCCAACATAAGAAAGGATAGCATATTCAGCCAGAGCCTGCAGGGCTACACACGTGTCCTAGTGATCAGAAAAGCTCGAGATCAGAATAGTCAACAACACAGCAGCACACTAAAAACGTACAAACAAGCACTGTGCTGTACAACCATCAGCTTCTGGTAGCAGAACTTTCCTTGTTAATTCAGATAGCAAAAGAAATAGCAGGTTTTGTTCACTTTTTCTGTCAAAGACCTCTCTAAGGACAAAGATCCTTTCAAACCATCAGTCTTGGAAAGAAGCAATAAAGAGCACTGGAGAAATTTTCTTCTTACCAGCACACAGACAGTTTCTGTCTAGACAGAAACTCTGCATCAACCATCCCTGCATTAATTATTTCTACAACTGATTTCAGAGGCAGCCCACCTGAGTGGATGAGAATCCTCCAAGCGCATTCCTCTGCTGTGAAAGCCATTTTACTACTGGGAGCGCAGAGGCCACGTCTCCTAGGAGCGTGTATGTCAAAAGGGCATAAGATGTCATTTCCACTTCTGCAGAAACAACTGAAAGAGAGGAGGGGAAAAAAAATATTACTATCTAGAAGTGAGAACCTGGGCAAGTCTAGAGATAGTTCTACGACTACTCATTAAATGAAAAATAAAATAAAATATTAAAGAGTCCATAGAAGTAGACGCAGGAGAAAAATGAAGTTAAAAGATGTCTGCACCCAAGATGCATCATCTTCCAAAGATATCTCTGCTTCCAACTAAGCTCTTCCCTTCATACAATAGAAAACCTTCTTTCTACTTGATTGCCTCCCATAAATAATTTCTCTCCCACTCAAGTTCTACTTTGCTGCTGCTCATGCTGTATTCCTGTCCTAGAAGCTTTCAAACAATATCCAGTTAGATCCTTCCAGAACCTTGGTGCTACCTACATCAGATCAGAAGAGACAATGGCTTTGACTTGAAAATTACAATGTTGTTCGCTGTTGCTCTGGCTCTGATAGGCAATCAGCTGAAAGGCCAGTGACTGCCAATAAATGCTGGGTATATAATCCCTAGGTCCATTTAAAAACACAAAGCTAAACCGCTCTAAAATTAAATGTATTTGAACTTTCTCAGATTTCCATTTCAGATTCCACACTGACAGAATCCCACATGGCCGTCACTCTTCCGTATCACTCATTGTCTCTATAAAACTGGAGTGAAAAATGGTGAGAAAGCTGGGGCTGAAGAGACAGTCCTGTCTTGACCACATCTCGTCTCTCATTTGCTCTTAACCAGCTCTCTCAGCCCGCGTTACCTGCCTCTGACAGCTCTCGTTTTGGCCAGACCCTGCCCTGACCAGCTGCCGTTCTCAGAGTCCTTCGTATCATAGAAACGTTTCACTAGAACACGTGCCATCGGTGGCCTGCTGTTGCAGCCCATTCCCTTGTCTCTGTCTTTGCAGAACAAGTACCTGATTGAGAGAGACCATCATTAAATCCCATGAAGGTATCTTCATCAGTAACGAGCGTTCCTGTCAAGCTCCAGTGCGTAAAGCCGTCTAGAAAAACAGGACAGTGGAATCAAATTCTGCTTTTGCGTTGACTCAAAGAGCGGACTCGTGCCCTGAACTGCACTGTCCCTCCTTTCAGACAAGCATCAACGTGACAGAGACATCTCACGGGCTCTACGCCCTCCAGTAACTCAGACAGCCCGTCCAAGCTGCCAGGGCTATTCGCCTGCTCCTCTGCGAGCACGGCGGGTTCAGGGACGTGCCAGACGGGACCCAGGAGCACAGTACCTTGTGTAATAGCCATGCTGTTCATTTTCCGCAGCGTCACAGCGGCGGAGGGACTGTGTAGCAGTGTCAGGGCGTACGCAATCAAGGCAGTGGTGTAGGGGTCTTCTGCTGAATACACATTGGACTCTAAGAAGTGTTTTGCTTTGTCAATAGCTGTTTGTTCTTCCTATATTTAGGGGAAAAAGCCCAGAGATATTACCAACCTCTATACCTCAGAGGTCAGAATCACTTTATTTCTCATTACTTTGGGTCCATTAAAGAAACCAACACCACCGAAGAACACACCGAGGGAGGACGCGTTTTGCTCTCTGCAGAATGACACTAACACTTTCCCTAAGAAAAGCCACGCATCACAAACTGAAGGAAAAAAAACAAACCAGGAAATAGCATAGCAGGAACAATCTAGACTAGCACTGAGACACATTTATGCCCCCCTAAAGCTGAAGAAATTTCAGGCCCCTGCAAGGCAGCGCATGAACAGAGCAGAAGCGAGCTCTCTCCTGTACGTTTGATTGCGTTCCTGACACTCCGGAGCGTCTAGCAGACGCCAGAGGATAATAAAGGCCAAGGTTCCCAGGGGTCCCTGCAGCCAACAAACATGTTTTATTAACTCCCTCAATGACCTCACCACGTAGGAACGTGGCTCTGATAATTTATAGAAACAATTTAATTGGACTTGATGTAATTTGGTTTCCTTTGATTTCCCTGTGGCACTAACCTTCCCCTTCCTCGTTTCCTAGCTAAGGTCATTAGTAACACTTGCAAATCTCCTCTAGGAAAACCAGTAGATCCACGTAAACTGCATTTCAGCAAATAAAAATGCTAGTGCTGTCTTGACACACAGCAGCCCAGAGAGCATCACATCACTGCTCGGAGCAGGGGCACTGCTGACAGGGCAGCAGAAGTTACTCTATAAGCATTAGAGGATTTTCTAGGTTGGTTTTTTCGGGTTTTTTTTGGGTTTTTTTTTAACATTTTTAATAAGGTTGAAGGTCTTCCACTCGAACAGGAACTGGGGGTTAGAGAGTATCTGCTTGCAGCAGCAGCCTGGTCTCACTCTTCTGCAGGGATGCCATCAGAAGTGCTGAGATTATCAGTTTCTGAATAGATACTGCTGTTTGCACTGGCTGTTTCAAGGTCTGCATGAACTCCCTGGGTTCTGCCTGCATGGCAATCCTTTTGTCTGTGTACAGATCACCGAGACGCTGCAACATCCACACCTCCCGTTTTAACCTTCCAGTTCTGCCTGCACAGACCTACTCACCCACCACCACTCTTCCCCCAGGCTGTTGGAGAGCAAGTGAAGAACTACTCACAGCTTGCTCAGCACATCTGCAAGCAGACTTCTTCCCCGTCGGAGTTAGTGGGAATGTTTAACTATGACGTTATCCGCACATCGAGCGAAATCGCATGCAGGTAAAAATGCAACAGAGGAGAGGAGCACTGGTTCTACCACGAGTTTTAAGAAGGAATCTCTAAAATGCCAATTGTATTGGCCGCGATTTTCTTTTTCCTGCTTCAAAAGTTATGCAGCAGAACCGCACACTCCCAGTAGCTATTCTTTTTTCTGCAGTGTTCCTGTTCTGTCTCATTACAAAGAAGACAAACGTTTTTCTTCAGAGGCCTGAATCCAGCACGTTACAGGAGCGCAGCTCTCCAACATACTGCAATCTAACAGCAGTAGCATCTTGGCCACTGTAGCAAAGGCAGACCGCAGAAGTTTTCTGGATCCCCGAAGCCCACGCTGCCCTAACCAGCTGTTAGCACTAAGCTAGCTAAAGTTTTGGGGTTTTTTTGAGTATATACAGGCAAGCTACCAGTACCTGCACAGGTCGCAATCACACCTTGAAATTACAAAGCATAAAACATTTTTGCAGCCATTTCTGGGAAAGGCTGAGGGATGGGGTTGCAGGGAAGAGTTTTGCTCTAGTAGAATAATCCTTGAGCTGATGGTTGATGAGTGGAGGATCACCCTGGATAGCTTCAGAATAGATACCTTACTCTAGAATAATCTGAAGGCTTTCAAACAGCCCCTGTTACCTGGATACTGTCATTCTAGTAAGCACAGAACCTTTGAAATGAACAGCAGTAAAATCAAGTTAAAAAAAAAAAAAAGAAGAGAGAGAGAGAGAGAATTTATAGAATGCGTAGAACACAAAAGCTATTTTAACTAAGTTTTTGTTACCTCAGAAGTTACTCCTGTTTCCAGAAGAGATGCAACCACATAAGCTGTCAGGGAGATCTTACCATGGATCCCACCCTGGAGGGCAACAAACACAAAAGACCCCTGGATGAAAACTAGAGAAAAGGATACTGGATAAAAAGACTTCCCAAGCAAGACAAAGAATATGTTATAAGAGAAGCTGTGACATCCCAGAACTTCTTTTCCTTTGCTCATAAGGAATATGAAATTTAGGAGCCCAACCCAACACCGTAGCTTCTTTCCCCAGCGACATTGTGAGAACACACTCAATGCACAGACCTTCCTACTCTGAGACACGAGCCCGAAGTGTTTTGCAGGACAACTCGCTTTCCATTCTCATGGGACAGCGCCCAGATACGTTCCAATAGACCTTTTTGTTGGCGTTCTCCTGGATCTTCCTGTATTACTCTAGCTTTTCAAGTGCCATATTTATATTAGGTGTAAGGAAACTGCACCATTTTGTGCTTTGATAATAACTTTAAAAATGCACTTATTCAATGATTTTGAGTCTGGATAGTTTTTACCTGAATGTCCTTATTTAGTATCCTGCCCATAGCAGGAAAAGAACCATCTTCTTTCTGATGCTGGATGATCCAGTCCTTGGCAGCTGTTAGTTCTTTCGGGTCGATGAAAATAAACCCACGAGACTGTGCAAAGGACTTGAGGACAAAAGCTGTTAGCCTGTAAATATGAATTTATCATCTTTACTGAGAAAACAAATTCAGGACAATGTATCAGTAAAGGGAAAACAACATTCTTAACACAAATTCTAAAAATCTTGTTGGGAAACACTAAACATTGTTAAAAAAAAAAATCAATGATACATAAAAGCACCTGAACACTGTCCAGTCATCTGGGTAAGAGCAGGATTAGGGCTCAACAAATTAAATTGAAAAGTATAACTGGAAGATATATTTGTATTAATTATGACACACACTGAAATTCAGTTCCTTTTTATAGGTGCTCATCTGCTACCCAAACTATTAAAGCTTTTAAATTAAGAATCAATAGCCTTATAAATACAGAATTATTTGTAAAGAAAAGAGTGGAGTAAATTTTCCAATTTGTTACTGTCTTAACTAAACAAATAAACCAAACCAAACCAAAAAACCCACAAACCCAAAAAAGAAAAAAAAATAAGTCCAGACTGAAGTCCTAAGCTGTATTAGACTCTATACAAAAAAAAAAAAGGCTTAAGAAAGCAACAGAAGTGGTTTTGGAATTCTAAACCTCTGACATGCAACAAGTGTGAACTCTGGCCAGCTTTGGGAGATTGAATCATTTGTTTTACAAGCCTCTGAGGAATGGGAGGGTAGAAAGCATGCTGCCTGGCAGGGGATTTTTCAAGTGTTAAGTAATTCCGTGTCACCATATTTTACATCTAGGGACTGCGAGATGCCAGATCGGAGAGAAAAGTTTACAGTCTTAGAAACAGTGAGACAGCAACATCATAGAAGTGGTGCTTCCCTTCAGATGAGTTCATGAAGAAAATCAGTTTAAAGCAGAATACAGAGCAGATGGAGAAACCAAAAGACAGCACAAGCAAATGAATGAAGACAAGAATCCACTGTATCTGAGACGCTGTGCTCAGCTAACAGGTTAATGCGATGTACAGGCCACGGTTTCCTAAGGGGGATATTAGTGAGACGAGCCGATTTCGCGGTTTCTGGCCGTCATACTGTTCGACTCTGAAAGGTTCCGCACTTCAATTCTCAGGCCATAAATCCATACTTGCCATTTCATCCACGAGGCGATATCAAAGCGCTTGGGAGAAAGACTTCGTTGGGGGTTTCAGGGTTTGGTTTGATGGTTGGGTTTGGCTTTTCCCCCTACCCTGCTAGAAGCCTCTGCCACTTCTAGAAACAGCAAGTTTCTCTCTGCGTGCTTCAGGTGGAGCTCCATTTCCTAGTGGAATTAGGTGCTTAAATGCCCCACACATTGCTACTCCAATTCCTGTAGGCCAAACATGACCCTTAGCTACAGGTTCTGTGCCTCAGGCCTGGACACGCTGCTAGATGTGACTATCTTAACTGCCCCCAAGTCCTGAAACAACTATAAGAGTACGAACGCTCGGCAGCATTGAAACAGTAAGTCTATAGTCATCGAGTATTATTTCTGTTCTCCACCTTGTGCGATATCATGATGGAAGCTGGGAAATTGCTCTTCTTTCCTTGCCAATTGTGTATTTTTCCCATTTAGCAAACACTGAATTTTCTAACTCTGTTTTAAATAGCAACTCACCACATACTCCCCGAGGAATCCCTCTCGCCAAACGCACTGTACGAACCATCTTGTCTCTTGTAGGTCAGCTGGCGCTGGTAGCCTGGAAGTCACAAAAGAATCGGGGGAGTCCAAAATCCTCACGCAGAGAAAAACAAGTATTTAAAGTGAATGAAGACTCAGACCATCTGGCAGTAGTGCAAGGGATCCTGCTGCCTCAGGCAACCTCTCATTTTGCTGAGGGTGATAGAGCCAGCTCTGCGTACGTACGCTGTAGCTTGTTCAGAACGTCTGTAGACTACAACTCCTGCATTTTGCCAGTAGAAAAGTTAAAAATTTGACACCCCTCTGAAAAGATGCTGTATTAAAGGAAAGATTTTTACTTAAGCATACAGCCATTCTCGTTCCGTTTTACTGAAAGCATCATGGAGACAAACATTTTTGTCCTTGAATGTTACAACTGGATTCAGACTTTTCTCCGAAGCTGTTGCTTGGCACAACCTAATGTAACACAACAATAACGGTTGTGATCTTACCATGCACCAACGCTTCTGAGCTACCAGGGCTGTCTTGTAAGGCTTGCTTTAGACAACAGTTACTAATAGTTTGAATGCTGAAGATAAGAACTCCGCTGGAATGTCTTTCGAGATTGAAAATAAAGATAGTAAAAATGCTCTTCCTATTAGGAAAAGAATTTGCTTCTCAAATCTGTTTGTCTGACAACCATGAACCGCCCATCCTAACAAAGCACTCTAAGCCTCCTTCCTGAGGAATACAGAATATACACTTTGATTAAGCTCTGAAACACCCATTGGGATCAAACCCTTCAGAATCGGTATTTTTGCTACGGAGATATGTCAGACCTGCCAGAAGGCCACATCAAAGGCATCTAGTGCCCACTTAATTCCCCAATACACGAACAGACATTTTCTTCCACACCGCATGACGTTTTTATGGGAATAGATTACTTTTTCATTTCCGCAGGCGAAGTTTCTTTGTTGTCCTCTCCAGATACAGGCAGCTCCACAATCCCGAGAAAGGGGGATTGCAACTCCTACGCTTTCTCCTGTTGCTCTAAAGCCTTCCGATGCTCACAGGGAATGGAGACAGAATCGTTTCAAAAATGGGAGGAACAAAGCTCTAAAGATTAACGATGCTCTTGTGGTAAAAACATCCTTGTCTGGGGGTTCTGGGATATCTACAAGTCTGTGGCAGAAAGCAGAAGTAACAGTGCTATTTTTCTCCCTGTCCCCCAAACAAGAGGTGTTACATGAAACTAGAATAGTTTTCTTCTACATGGGCCTCAGATACAATTCACTATTGAGCACTTTGTCCTTAAACTGTCCCTAAGCGTTCACTTCCAGTGTGTTAGATGGACAAATTAAATATTCTTATTTTTTATATCAGTCTTATAGTTTTCCTTGTTCTTTTCAACTCATTTTGAGTTGACTTATGCTTCATTGCTCTTACAGTTCTTCTTTGCTTGCTAGGTTGATAGTAGCACAGACTTTATGTCTTGCTCTTCTGAAATCTTCTGTTTTCTAAATGCTCCTCTAGATGCTTGGACTCACTGGAGAGGTTCACCTTTCTACTTTTCCCCTGTTCACCTGCTTTTGTAGAACTGCACTGGGGGAAAGTAGAAAAATTACTCACTAGTTCAGTTCCAGCCTCTTGTAAAGATTAGGGAATATACAGGAATTGTTGGGCATCAGCACTGTCTGTGATGGATGACTAAGTGATGAAAAGGTTTTCTGGTTTGGTGAGTCACAAAAGCCTTCTCGAGTGAGCAAACAGACTTTCCCATCTAAACCTTACACTTGGCAGGGCTCCAACACACAGAGAAAAGTGTGAATCCCTCTTGGGGATTTCTTCTGTAAGGGTTAATTAGCAGGCAGAGTTTGGAGCCAAAAACCTGGCAGGTTTGCAGATTCATAAAAAGAAACAAAAAAAAGCAAATATTGCAAAGGAAACGCTGATCCAGGCTATTAAAAAAAAAAAAATTCCCTTTGTCTTACTGCTATCAGCAAGCCCAAAAAATTACAAAGTGAAACAGCTGCAACAAGGCAAAAGAACCAGCACTGGGGTTTTGCTGCTGCATACAAGAAATATATTACATATTACATTTTATATTTATATTTTCAGAGGAGAACCACCTAATCCTGTCACTTCTGATTTCATGACATGACTATTGTCTGACTCATACACAAGACAGCTTTGTCCTTTTGGGTCATTCTTGTTTTTAATGATCTCCGAATTCTTACTTGTCCTGGGAATTGTATTTAGTTACAAACTGTTTTGCACGTGGCTCTTCCCAAACAAATGTGCATAAAAAGATAGATTGCTTTGAGCTGTTTCGTGAGATTGGACACTGAAAGGACAGACAAAAGCCTTTGTTATATGCCTCTACGTTAAATATTTTGGATACTAACTTTGTATTTTGGGTATACTGTTACTAAGAAAATACTATTAAAAAAGAGAAAGTTCTTCGAAGAGCCATGTAGTGACTAAAGGACAGGAAAGAATTTATGAATAATGCAAAAAACCCCCATGCTCCCCTAAATTTACAGATATTTACTATATTTAATTTTCTTTGACTCCCTGAAATGTTTAAATGTAGAAGTAAACTGCCTAAGGAAAAAAAGATCAAAAAAATATAAAATCAATAAGCATGCAAACTAGGAAGTGCTGAGGGGAAACACAGGCCACATATCAAGGGAGACCGTCTTTCTGTCAGAATCTGTTACCCTGTGAAATTATCCTACAAGAAATGATGAATCCTTATCACTTGGGATACTCCTGATTAGAAAGTACAATGTGATAATAGTAAAATTCTCTTCTGACTTAAAATTTATAGAAGGAGAAAAGGCTTGTAAGTGCAGTAAGTTACCTTGAACAAGGTAATCAGTAGCTTCACTCTCCACCTCATGACTGAGCTGTTTGGTTTTCTGCAGATATTTCAGGACAAAAACATTAGGAGCAAAATGGATCATGTTCTGCTCCCCACATCCAAATGGTAATCGCAAAAGATTGTCCAAGTTGTTCAACGTAGGACCCATCACATCTCCTGTTTGAGAAAAAGCCGATATGCTCAGTCTCAAGGAATTATGCTTCACTTCCTTTTGATCTCCTATCATTAAATCCCACCCAACTACAGGAATTCCTACTAGCTACACATAGTCAGCTCAAATAAACTGTGTCTTAAGTCGGAAGTCCTTCAAATGTTAAGTCGTAGCCCTTCAAGCTCTTGCTGGGATAAAGAAATTCCACATTTCACAGTTTGATTATCCATGACTCCCCAGTTTAGACAGCTAGATTAGAACACAGCACAACTGTGATGATGATGATGATTAAATTCATACTATGAATTCTAACAGACAGTGCCTCTGGAAAGCCCTCAGATGGTATCAACTGTTGATCAAACAGGGTTCAAACAAGTGAAAAAAAAAAAGTGAATAAATTATTTGTCCCAGAATTAAGCAGCATGTACCTTTGTAACTGCCTATGACTAGCTTATCTGGTCTGTATTACTCAAACACTGGTCAGGAGCAAGTAACAGCTGGAGTATCTCTTCATGTTTGACAACTGGTACCTAGTGATACCTCCTCATAATTGATACCTATTATTGAAGCCGTAGCTCTTTCTGATCCTGGAATTATGTTGTGGGGAACTCCAAGAGTAAATGCTTCATTGTGATTTTCATCAGTCTCTTCTTTTCTCCAAATTTTAAACTCTCCCATTGACCCCCAGCCTGTGGAAAAGCCAATGTACTTCACCTCAAGCTGTTTGGGGACTGTCCACTCCACAATAATAGACTCATTTAGCACCCGAGTACCATGGCCAACCTGAAAGGAACAAAAAACCATGTAGTTCCAAGAACCCACACATATAAAGTCAGTCTGCCAGGTGCCCTTGGACATCCTTACGTGTGCATCAGAGAACATTGTAGATGGACCAGTACCTTTCTCTTTTCCACCCACCAAAACAATTCAAGGAAGTTTAATGAGAATTCCACAGGCTTGACCTCCAAGGCTTTCAGCACACAGCACTAAAAACACTGAGGTCCTGACAACATAATATGGCAAGCAGGTATGCTCCAGCTAAAACAGCCCAATCAAAACTTAATATAGAAAAAGCAACAGGAACAAAAGCTTTCACCTTCTACAACAAGGCTAACGAAAAATCCGCCGTATGTGTGCTCAAACGCTATTTAAGAAAGCAAGAGACTTCCAGACCATTGCACAGATAGATTCACTACCTGGATAATTCCATTCTTCCAGCTGATCCAGAAGCTGCGGAATTCATCCCAGGAGAGGATACCAGCTGTGTCCCTGCTGACCACCGGCTCACCCATTTTGCTTATGGAAATCCATGTTTTAGTATTTTGATGTCCACCAATAACAATCTCAGTCATCTCTGCCATATCATGTGGACCAGAGGACAAGGCCAGGTGAGCATCGTTGTGTGCTTTCACGGCAATGTCAAAGTGTGTCATCTGGGCAGGTTTCTGCATGTATTGGTACTCATATTTGTTAGGTGTAGAAATGTGTATTTTCTCTAGTCAGAAAAATAATGGAATGTTATAAGAATTCGGGCTTAGCTCACATACTTCAAAAATAACCCACAGCTAGCTACTAAAATTTAAACAAGCAGACCATTCTTAAGTACACATTCTTTTTTCCAGCTTCTTTTAAACTATGAAAGTGTATGTGGATGTTTCTTCCCATCTTGTATTTATATCCCCTTTCCAATACAGAAGATCCTTCAATTCAAACTGCTCAGCTGGATTTCTTATGAAGTCTGTAAGTGCTTTTTCAGTTCTCATCTAGTGGTCAAAAGCATCTCTGTTTAGCTACTGGAGCCAACTTTGAGCTATCCAAATCTCAGGCAGAAAGGACATAGTGATTCCAGAACTGAATTTTAAAACATCAACTGAGAATATAGTACAGGCACAGTTACTGTCCACAGTGCTGAATACTTAAACTGTTTCATAAAGTAAAGGAATTTAATTGCCATTTCCAGAAATCACTTGGGCAGTTAGAGCAAATTCATAATTAGCCAGGCAGTTAAAAATAAAGACTCTTTATTCAAATGTTTCCCCTACACACCATAACACATCATAGACAAATGGAAAAAAAAGAGACTTTTTTTTTCCCCGTGAGATGAAGCCACATGTTTCTATTTATAATTAAATCAAACAATATTAATATATCTCATTCAAATCATGAACTTACCATTTGGGCAGAAGAACACACTATAGGTGTATTCTCTGGACAGTCCCTCTGGCTATATAAAGACAGAAATCCATACATAAAAACACAGTGCTTGGATTAGCAGTAACAGCTATTAAGTTTTACTTATAAAATACATAACTAATAGTCTGCTGCTGTGCAGTATTTTATATCCTTTACAGAAAAGTTATTACAGTGTATTCTGTTAGCTAGAGATATACTAACCACTGCCAGCGAATCTCACGTCACAGCAGATTTTAGACGACAGGCCAGTCATATCCAATAAAATTTCTAACCCTTTTTTTTTTCTGAGCAGTATTGAAGATTCACTGGCATGAACTCAGAACCAAGTGGGCCCTTTCTGTACGTGCACCGCTAAATTGGATTATTTTCAACCACCTAAACCTACCATAAATGAACTTGAAGATTCGTATAAAGCTACTCAGATGTGAATAACTACCTAAAAAATTTCATGACTTGCCAAAGCATTTATAACTCTTCTTTTTTTTTATTATTATTACAAATTCTTACCTCAATAATAACACTACTGCGAACATAATCCACTCCCACTGGGGTCCTTTTGTCCATGTAATTGTCCTCTGAGTGCTTGCCGTTCTTTAAGGTCTGCATCCCATCCTGACAGCAATTAGTTCCACCATAAGCAAAAGCTTTTGCTAAGAAACAGAGGGGAAATGAAGCAGAGATTTCATGATAGGAAGATCTTCAGGGTTCAAGTGAAGATAATTACTAATTAGATAGAGTTGATTAACAATACATCAAGTGTTTTGTAATTACAGCTCTCATATCACCTTTATCCCATAAGTATTTAACAGTCCCATCTAAAATTGAACAATATTTGGACAGTCACAGGTCAACAGAGAAATTCTTTCCTAGCTTCCAGTATTGTGCAATTTTTACTGCGACTGTTTACTTGAAAGATGTACAGAATTTGTTGTTATTCTCTTATTTAAAAATCTCCACTGATCTCTTCAGGAATATTTAACAGGTCTAAAAACTTTACACAACCACCTATCACACAACAGGAAAACCGATGGCTGGGGAGTTACAGCTACAGAAACAAGTGAAGTCGAAAAACAGCAAGTGGAATGAAAGACTCCACTTTGGGGTGCTAGAGAAATAAGAACTTTCTTCTGAAAGAGAAATAAAAAGAAACACTTGTAAAACTCCTTCAAGCAGCAAGCTGTTTTTATTTCTATACTACCAGTGATGTTGCTCAGTCCAAGCTCATTGAAGGACAAAACGATAGAGGTAGGTTTAGCTTCCCCAGGGGCAACGCACTTCTTCCTTGTCAGATGGTGCTTCCCAGGATGCCCAACAAACTTAATGCCTTTTGGAACAGAAATCTTCACGTGGACCTGTGAGAAGTTTTGAATGCCATTTAGTGCAACTTTCAGCTGCAAAACCGACATAGGTGAAAAACCTGGAAGCCACAAAATGCTCAATAAAGTCATAGTATGAACAGATTGTTCATTCTTCAAACCTTTTCATAGTACATTTGACTGACAGCATAACTTTCAACTCAGCAAGGCTACAAGTTCAGAATGATGCGACTGGAGGTAGACAGATCATAGAATCACAGAATCACTAAGGTTGGAAAGGACCTCTGAGATCATCAAGTCCAACCGTCAACCTAACACCACCATGCCTACTAGACCATGTCCTGGAGCGCCACATCTATGCAGTTTTTGAACATCTCCAGGGACGACGATTCAACCACCTAATAATGGGTTTGAGGAGAAAACATCTAGGGAGAGAGGATTTCTTGGAAAAAACCCAGCAAACTACTCTCAGCAGCTTTCTGATTATGAAGAAAATCATTCTCTGTGGTTCAGCACAAGTGTCCTAATGGTCATCCCTCCATTTTTCATTATTTGTATTTCTGAGGTTGCAAGACGCTTGAGACTACTACAGTTGTTTCACACTAAAAGTAAATAAAGCAACGACATTTATTTATACTGAAAAGCAGTATTTTCATCTTGTTTCAAGGATTTATGTTGAGCTTATCCCTACGCTATCCCTACACCTTATCTACTCTAACTGGCAGATCGCTCAGGAAACGTCGATGATAAGACAATTTAGTGAGTTAGAAACCGGATTAAAGGGAGCTGTTACCTCAACGCAGACAGCTAAGTAATTGTAGACGGTCAGCGGGATTTTGGTCTGTTCTCCCCGGATGACGTGGTACGGCAAGGTGAAATCGATGAAGAAAGGTTTAAATGTCTTCAGTTCTGTTTGACTGGCAATGCCCAAGCCCTTCTCTTCAGACAGGCCCACGGCTTCAGTTATCCAGGTAGTGATGGAGTCTGGCACCTCCACACGCAGCTGCGCTTCTCCCGATGCATTACTGCCAAAGAAACGGGGAATACCTTGGGTTGACCGGACTGACGAAATGCTTTCGAATGAAGCTAAAGCACACCGAACCAAGCACTTGGGGGAGTTCCCTCCAGACCCAAACTTACAGGAGAGCATCACTGGCTGCTTTGAACAGCAGCTGATGAAAGGCTCAATGTTTTCTATTGGTTTTCTTGACATCTCTGCACATTTAAAAGGAGCAGAACAGCAAGTAATGGCTTCCACAAAACACAGTCTAACGTACAAATTCTTACTTGATTAAAAGCTTTACAGGCATTTGCGGCCTCACTATAGAGCCACTTTTCTTATAAGCAAATGTCTGCCCTAAGACAAACAAAAAAAAAAAAAGGAAAGAAAGAATCCTAGACTGAGGTTCTGAATAAAAATATAAAAACGGTTCAGCAATAATTTAACAGCTAGTGAAATGAAAGTAGTTTCTGTTGGAACCCCTTGTCCCTCTGTGCATGGCCACATCGCAGACTGTACTTGGACATAAAAGCCAAGGAAAAATTTTCCAGACACCAAGTTCAGCAACTGCTTGTCCAGGGGAGCGTATTTTGATTCAGAAACATTTTGCTTGGTTGGTTTTTGGAATGCCTGACTCAGAGGGTTTCCAAACCCAGCCTTTTCTTCCAATGAGGATTGAAACTAATTATTAAAAAGCAAATTTCTGTTCCAAGTATTTAGCTTTACTGTGCATACCACAACAGGATACCATAAACCCAGTATCCTCTTCCATGCTTTACAATAACAGAAATTCAATTTTGTTCTGCAGACTTCGTTATTTCCCTCCTGCAAAGAAGCTTTGGCCTCGCCTGGAACAGAAAATATTTCCTCTAAAGCAAGAACAAAAGCTATTTCATGGCTCAACTGGCAGGATGATTGGTGCAGTTATGAGTACACCCTAAGGTTGTTTTCTCTCAAGTTCTTATTTATTCCCCAGAGCTTGATACACATGCCGCTAGGTCTGTAATCTTTTGAGCAATGTGCATCCTGGTTGGCACGCAAAACGAGACAGCAAGATCTTCAGGGTCAGCTACGCCAGTCTTCAGCATAACACGCTGTCTCTCAACACGGCAAATACCTCCTGATTCACACCCAGGACTAACGGAGGAACTGAGCTTTCACTGCTTTCCAACAGAAGGGTATTCATACTCCGGCACCAGCGCAGTACCTTCACCTTCATCTTCTGCATGAACTGTTTGGCATTCTCAAAGACCCCAAGCTATTGTAGCTGTCACACCTAGGCAGGTGTGTTACTGCAGGAAAAGGATTAAAACAAACAGTTTGAGAGAAAACTAGAGCTCACTGTGCCTCTGGTGAGCTCGGTCAGCCTCCAGGCTCTCTGGCCCGTGAATGTGGTTCCCCGGCTCAAACTCCAGAGCGGAGAGCCTGGGAAATGCACTTGGCTTCACAGCGCCAAGGCCTTTTAATGGCTTTTAAGCACACTAGCTTCCTAATATTTAGGTCTCCATCCTAACTGGAGTTGGGTAGCTGGTACCTGCAATAAACTTCAGCCCTGAAGAGTAAGCAGAAGGGTGTCCTAGCTCCAGAACTGGCAGTATTCCAGTCTGTTTAACCGGACAATTTGTTGCAGCTGATGTTCTTTCCACTGGGATTTCAGCCCATAACCAGCATTAACATTATTTTCACACATGAGGGCACTTACTCTTCTGGGCGGGGGGCCAAAGTACACACACATTTCCAGCCATTAGACCCTCCAGCCAGGCTCTAGGAATTTTTAGAATCAGTTTGGGAAGTTGACATTAGGCTTTTGTTTCTTTTTTGAGGATTGTATATGATAATTATAAATGGTAGAGGGGAAAAAAATAAAATTCTTCCTGTTCAAGAGAGTGGAAATCAAGGAATGCTCAACTCAGTTGTTTCTAATGAAGTGAAGTGGAGAAAATGCAATCTGCAATTTTTTATTCTACACTCTCCCACTTATAATTAACTGCCCCAGCTTGCTGAGGCCCAAACAGGCACTTCTGGAACTCTTTGTGCATTTCTACAAAGCGTATTTTGTGCTCAATTGAACAGATTTGAATACACTTGCTGCAAGTTCCTGTCAAATTTAATTTATAATTATTTACTGAGAATGAAGGTTACTTGCAAACCTGGAGAAGCCTTTTGATAATTGCTTCAAATTATCCTAGACATGCTGTTTCTAGGAGAGATTAGTTATCTGATTTTTTTTTTTTTTTTTTAGTTCCGGTTGTACCGGGTGGAACAGACTATTTATTTGGCACGAAATGAAGGCTTGGGGGAGATGCTTCTGCAACAGATGGAAGAGAAAGAAGGGCGCTGTGAAGTTTAAAAAGTGGCGGATATAGAATACTCACCAGGGCATGGTGAGGCTCTACCAGCATTTACAGCAACAGCTACTCTGCCTCCATCTCCTCACCCATATTAACCTGGGATCATTTTACCGCTAAAGCAGATGCAGAAATTGATGCTGGAACAGGGGTGAAAGGAAGGAAAACACTAGCACTCGCTGAAGCTGATGTTTCTGGATTACCCTGGGGTCCAAAGACAAATCCAGACCCAACTCATCCTCCACTGTGAGGCGAAACTGGTACTTCCGAGGGGCTGGACTTGCCTCTTGACTGTGAGCTCTAGCAAGATTTCCGGACACTCCTCGCTCTCGCAAGTGGTACATGGAATTCTGGTTCATATGAAGATTTTAGCATAGAGATACAAGTGCATCATCACTTTATACCTTACAGCCCCTTTGGATTGCAAGAGCAGCCTGACTTGCATTAATTTCCAGGCAAGCTTACGCAACAGGTAGTTTCTCACAGCAGCTAATCACTGCAAACCTACAGCCTCTTCAACAAGTCGTTGATACACCCTTTCCATAAGGGAGTAAAATCTAGAAATGCGTTCAACCAAACCACTGCTCCTTTTCTCCCCTGAAGATACTCCTCTGCTTGTGACACCATGGTGACTTCCACGGGGGTCGCAATGTAGCCACAGCTGACGGGTTCCACCAGAAGTAAGCAAATACACTTCAAGACCAGATGAAATGTTAGAAAGCAAGATTATTGATTAGAGCAGTAACAACAAAAAGCAGCAACAAGAAAAAATACCAGAGTATGCCAGTGTAACTCCAGTTCGTTTTAAAGAGCTTTGTTTTCTGCAGCTGAAGAGGATACAACCCTCTGGATATAGTTAAGGGAATTCCCTGTCAATACCTGACATTGAGGCAGTGCCAAATCCATGTTTCAGGAAAGAAGGTTCTTTTTCTCTTCTCTGCTCTGCTAGAATGAGAAATAAGTCCTTGGCAATTAATTCTTTTAATAAGACAGTTTTAACAGTAACTAATAAATCAGTGTTATCACCTGAATGCAGCTGACATGACCAACCAAAAGTGTAGCTAGTACAGAGCCATTAAAAAGTCAATGGGTGTATCGTTCGTAACACAAATTACATAGTCTTCCCAAATGATCCCACTGTGCGCACACACAAACAGTCTGGAGACATAAACAAGAATCTAAAAAAAAGTATAAATAATCTTAAAAACTAATGTAAATAATGTAATTAAAAAAAAGGTTTTATGATCCAAATTCTTTCAAATAAAATCAAAGGGAGTACACAGAGCACGTGACTTCCCATGATATCACGACACAACCTTACTATTAGCAGTGGCCACCATCTCTACTCGATATTCCCTGGTTTCATCTCTTGGAATTGCCTTGATCTCTAACATTTTCATAATTTGCTCCATTTTTCTACACCTGTGATGCTTCATGATTTTTTCTTAACTAAGTTTTGAAACTAAGAGGCCACCAGGCAGTTCAGAATACAAAGGGAAGACACAGCCTCAGTTTACAGCACAGTCATAGCACTTCACAACTCTTTCTTCCTGCAGTCCCTCATTTTATTTATTTTGACCATCAACTGAATGGTCAAAATAATGAGCAACTCTGCAAAACAAGGGCTAGCTTGCAAATATTGAGAAGCAGCAACTAATTTGCAGAAAACTGAGATATGCAAAGAGTTTCAAATGAACCTTCTGAAAGAATATCACCTTGTGTTTTTCCAGAATTAATTTCAATTTAACAGAGCGTCAGTTTTAATTTTTGTTAGGCCTATCAAGCCAACAGAAGAGAGTTTCCCCACCACCACCTTGTCTAAACCAAGCAATCTCCTGGGGGCACGGAGATGAGAGACAGCTGAGAATATAGAAAAAGAAATAGCTAGAGTATCACAGACAATAGGTGTTACAACAAAAGTGTTACCTTGGTGCTATTTTAGAATGCATCGTAGCCACCAGCGTCCCAGTATGCGGCTGAAAAGCTGGGACAGCCTCGTCCGTGTACATGCCTCCGTTCTGTCTGTGGTTTAAGCTGACTATATCAGTCATTACAACCAAGCCAGTTTCCTAGACAATAGAAACGATGACCACAAAACAAAAACAAAAACCAGCAAGAACAATAAAAGAAGAAGTAAACATGTACCAATAAAAACTTTTCTGAACAGAATCCCCCAACGTTTATGGGGTAAATTTCAACTGAAACTTGAGGATTTTTTAAATCTGTACATAAAAATTACCGTTAATGTGAATACGTGTCGGCACTTTCTAGGCAGGGCACGTATGAGAAAGCTCGTTTGCTTGGAAAATGCATTTAAACCGGTATCTAACATTACTGGGCACTTGTAACTGTCAGGCAGCTACAGGTGAAAAATTATTACACATATTTTTCCCCTAGAACATTACATTACAGCTTTTTACCCTTCTTAAAAGTTTCCAGTGTGTCCTGCTGCAGTTAACAGGCAGCGCTCACATCAGACGTCACCAATTCTGCACTACCAGGAGCGCCAAGCAGAATGGAAACTGTCCACACAGCTTCACAGTAAAAACCAGAGAATTCTGTATTAAGAAAGCTGTCTGCCAGCGCTGTCCCCTAGACGCACTTATTCATACGAGACAGCAGGTCCCAGGCACCAAAGGGGGCACGAGCTTTGCTCTCTTTACGTACACATCCAGGTATCACAAAACAAGCTCGTGGCAAGGCAGACACACCAGCTATTCACGTACGTATCTCCTCCTCAGAGTTTATGCCTCTCAGTAAGGAAAAAAAAGCACCGGAACAAAAACCCCAACGGATCACAGGGAGAGAAGCAGCAGTGACTCCTGCAGCAGTGGACAGCAATGAGGATTTGGAGTTTATGATTAAGAGATTGAGGCACTGGGGGAACATGCGGGAGCCTGTGGGGCTTAGGGTAACACAATAGAACAATTGAGCTAAAACGGCAGGAAGGACAAAGAATGAAGAGGCAGAGCACCAGGGTAACCTGGCCAAGGACACAGATAAAACATTACTGAGCTTTCACACAGATGGCCACAGAAGCTGCAAGACTGGGGCAGGAAAGAGGTTTAAAGGAACACTGAAGGATAGGAATGTTGAAGGACAGGCTGAAAAGGAAAAGGCTATAAGGAAAGACTCACATTCCACCTTCCTTCCCTGACAAAGTAACTGCAGAAGACATCTGCATGCTCACCCATGCCTGGAGGAACCTTCTGGTCCCCCAGCTGGTTCTCCAGAGCATCAGCATGAATTCCTTCACCCAACTGGATATCTGGCCCTCTCCTCAAGATAGGCCAAGATCAAAGCACTTTTCTCCAACATCTTTGTGGGAACAGTGTACTCTCTGTTCTCAGAAATTACTTTTCAGCCTACCCCCTGGAGAAACAGCTGTGATGTGAAAAAAAAATAACGGCCTGTGGAGCTGAAAATTATCCTGCAAACATAAAAGTAAAAAGGACACTCCATAGAGAAGTGAGGCTGTTTCTTCCTACTGTAAATGCAAAGCGAGCATCCTTGGTGATGTCCCAGTGCCAGGGAAAGACTGAAGATCTACGGCGTCTACGTGAGGACATGCCTGGCCACCAGAAATGCCCTTCTTCCTTTGGAGCTCCAAAAGCATCAGATACGTCGTATTCTGCAAGCTCTTGAACAACCTGCAGGAAAAGGGAAGAGACTGTTGTCCTTAGGTACAAAGGCTCCTTCCTAAAGGTAAAGTGCGGATAGTGATACTGAGGAAAAGACATCAGTGCCTTAAGCTTCTTTCACCTGGCTGGCTGTCAGCTGAAAACCCGTCTTCAGCAAGTAGACGCTCTTATCCACAGCGGCAACGCAGACACAGCTTGATTTTGCAGCTCTGACCTTGATGTTCACAACATCACCAGGCCTGGTCTCGTTTGCTGAAAGCGCCACTGCAACCTAGGAATTTAACATTAAGTCCCATCATCTCGACTCATAATCAGCAGGCAGAACTCCGAAGAGTAACAAGACGTCACCCCTTCCTTGTTGGCAATACCTGATTTTCAAAGGAGGACTGCACAGTGAACTGGAGGCTGTCTGTAACCCCTTCTGCATTCTCCCTGACGTAATACACCAGAAGACGGCCCAAGGGAGCCATGTTGTGAGCTATGGAGAACCGGAGGAATGTCATGCAGACTTCAACCTCTGCTGCAGGGACACTGGTAGGTGCTAAGAAATAAAAAGGACAGGATTATTTATCGAAATCACTCTCTTCCTGCCCCATCCAAATGCTGCAAGGCACAGAACTCTCCACCCAGGACTCGCATCCTTCCCTTGTTCCTGTTGCACAAGTTCTCCTTGAACTCAGAATCAATTCCCTTCCTTTTTCTTTTCCTTGTGCACACCAACAGGCAATTAGCACCCGTAACATAACGGGTAGTAAGGAGAAGGTGGACGAGGAATGACTACCCAGTCTTTTTCCCCCAACACAAAATCCAGAAAATGAATTTCGTTATTAAGCCATTTACAATAAGCAAAAGAGTGTGCCTATTGCTGCAGAATCTGCTGAAAGAACAAGCATAAATAGGTTTGGAAAAGGATTATGCAGTCTACAGAGCATCGTTTCACTAGCAACAGAATCAGAGAGTGATTTGAGTTGGGATGGACCTTTAAGGATCATCTAGTTCCAACCTCCCTCCTATGGGCAAGGGGCATCTTTCAGGAGATCAGGTTCCTCAAAGACCCATCCAACCTGAGCCTGAACACTTCCTGTGATAAGGCAACCACAGTGTCTCTGGGCGACGTGGAAATACAACAGCTCCAAACCAAACTTGTGGAGAAAGTTATTATGAATTCTTAAACCATCAGCTGCCAGAAGCTGGGTGGGTACACCTAGGGAAGTTCCTTTTACTTCTTCTCGTAACTACCTGAAACTGGCTGCTATTGCAGACATGCTACTGGGACAGACAGACTTTTCCTCTGGCAGCTGTTGTAGGCACCGCCCCAAGCACACCATTCTTTATCCCCCGTTCCCCGAATTCACCAGATTTGTATCTTTCTGTTATTCCGTGTACAAACTAGGAGTCCAAGCTTCATTCCCCTTCCCCATGCAACCTGCACGATCTTCTCCTTTAGCCCGATCCATGCTGTCAGTCCATCTCATGTCCGCTTCCTAGTTAAAGTTCAACCAGCTTAAATTCCCCCAAATGCCATCATATGCTTCCCACTCAGCTGATCCCAAGCCAAGCATATTAAGAAAGAGTTTTCCTAACAAAGGAAGACAACAGAAGGACTAGAGAAAACTCTCCAAGAGTTATCCCTCTTGGAGAAATTTATCTTTCTTTTTTTTAATATATTACTACGTGTGCAATGGATATCACTATTTTTCTTGCACAGAATTATTCTGTGCTCTTCAAGGACCATCAAATTCAAAAAAGAGGATACTTTGGTTTCTGGAAAGGTTGATTTACTCTGAAAATAGGGGCGAGTTTGCATTTCTGATGCTAGCTACCTGTTTCTGGGAAGCGTGTGAGATCAATGCTCTTCTCAAAGGGAAAGACGGCTCTTTTGCTCCTCTGCTGGGTGATGTTACTGGGCTGCAGTCCTGAAAGGACAATGTTGCCTCGCGATGCCACTTCATAATGTAGAGTGAAGTTGCAAGGACATGTGGACTTCACTGCAATCCAAGCCTCCTCTCCTACCTGCACCCAGAGACAGAAAAGCAAAAGATCTGGTCTGTTACAATGCATGCTTTTTATTTTACAAAGCACAGAAATTTGGGTTTCAGTCCACAAAAGGTGTGACCCCTCTGCTAAGAAATGTATGCACTAAAAAGTGTAACGCTGTTTTCATGGACTTCCTTCACAATAAAAGGGACCTGTGTTCAGCTCTTCGCTCCCTGCAAATCCAACAGGAGAATGGGCTGGGGGACTGTACGCATCAACGAAAACAATGAAGGAATCTCTGGAATCCTGAAAGTTAAGCCTTTTGGCACAGAGCAGCTGTCAGAATTGGTTGAATTTTAGACACCACTTCAAGTAGTCCAGCCCAAAAAAGAAAGAGATGGGTTGGGAGGAGATGTGCATTTGTTAGTCTTTGCAGTTGAATTGAGATTATTCGTGGTGATTACTCTCATATGGCAAATACTAATTCAAACATAATGAGCGTGGCTCAAAATTACTGGGAATAGATCTGAGGGAAAACGCTTTCAAATTACACAAGTCTTGATAGTAATTTGCAAGTCTGGCACTCAAGGAGCTGTCAAACACACAAATAAATGAGAAGAGAGCTGCTTTATTTATTTTTTTTTTTCCTCTGGGTAAACCATCTGACGCCTGCAACAGGCTTCAGCGCAGCACACCGACTTCCTGCACCGAAGTCCTATGCCTGCAGGTACTCGCTTAGCACCGAACCCCCTGGAGACACAGTCCCCCAAATACCACCAATCCCAACAGAGTAGCTGAGTGCTCAGTCATGGGTTTAGGACTAGGTCGTGTCTGGCCGAGTAACAAGCCTCCCGTGGAGCAGCTGACTTTCCTAGGAACACAAACTTCTTGCTTCTGGGACATGAAGAGGTGCTAACACTTGCGTTGTGTAGGATTTCTGCCTACACTCCTGCTCCTCCTGCCATTTAAACCATAGCAGTGCCCAATTAAGACTGTTAAGGCCGAACAGCAATGTTAAATCCCAATGAAATCTTTTGAAAAAGCCTCTTTTATCAGCACTAACAATGTTAACTTCCCAGAATGTACACACGGTACAAACCAAGGTGGCAAGGACTTGAATACAAGGAGCTGCTAACGGTTAAGTACAGTGAGAATGCCATGGAGTTCAAGAAGTGCCTCATGACATTAAATATTTGAAGTCTTATTCCCCAGTGCAAATGATGAAACAATTCATTAAAAAATGAATGTAGCTAATTGGAACACCCAGTAAGAGCTGGCAAAGCAGGGAAACAGTTCCCACATCAGCTGGTCATCCAACTCCTAGCTTTCCCACAGAAGAATTAGTTCTAATCAGGTTATAATAAGAACAATGTGTTCAGATTAACAGTGTATAATCCCCTTTCCATACCTCAGGAGACTTGTAAAAGATTAATTAGCCATTAAACTTCCATGAAATGCAACGATAAAAAAAACTGCTCTTATTTGGATACAAAGAGTCTGAAACCAACCTGACAGATCTGCTGATAATAGAAACCTCGGCACAAAAATGCCAAAGCCCAAGCATTTTTTTCCACCAAGCAATATGCAGACCCTCAGAGCATCTCCTTGGGTAGAGAACAAACCCTAAACACCTCTGAGTAAAACAACATGCAACAGGAATCATGATTAAATCAGATCTTTCCTTTGGGAGAGAGATCATGACAATGTTTATATGGAAGGCCTACATTTTTAGAGAGGCTCTTAAAAAAAAAAAAAGACAAGATAACTGTGTTCATAGTTCGATAACTGGAAGACTAAGCAGAGCGAGCCAAGATTTAAACTGGAAGTTCTAGTGAGACTACATAGCCCTAATTTGGATCTTCAGTAATTAAGGTACTCCAACTAACACTACTTCCAATCTTTCAACACTCCTTGACTTGAACTAAAGCCTATCATTTTCACCAAACAATCCACACCTGGATGTTGCTGGGGGTGCACAGAACATACATTCAAATAGGAAAAACATCTGTGTTGTCAGTGCCTACGCCCACCCTCTCCCCTGTCCTCACAGCACAAAGGCGAAGGCGATGCTGCGCTGCACTCAGAACCGTGTGCAGCCCACATGGAACAACCACGTGGTGGCTGAAGCGCAGCTACTTCAGCCTTTGTAGCAGAAACAGTAACAGTCCAGGACCTCAGGCAACCGAAATGGCCAACGTATTTAATTCGAACAAAGTACTTCAACCCAAGAAATGCAGTTGTTGCCATGATGGAATATGAAGTCAACATACCTGGAAAGGTTTTTCTGGTGCCTGGAGCTGGATGTGACACTTGCTGGGCGAGTACCAGCTACTGATGGACAAGTAGTTTGGCAGATATTGATCCCCAGACGGTTTCCCATCAATCGCTGTCACTTTGGTCTTAAACAAAAGTTAGATGCGAATGTTACGCGTGCATAGAAAGCCTAACTTGTACTCTCTTCTCACCCTGAATCGCCATCTCCCATTTCATACTTTCCAGCTGTTCATCTCTGGTGACCTTTACAGAGCAACAGTGCTCTCCAAATACGGGACCCTTACTACTTTGTTAAGCTCTATTTGGAGAGGCATCTTTTCCAGACAGTTACCAATATCAATTCTATTGCCAGCAAGAAAGAGAGCGTTTGTTGCATTTAAATCAAGAAGTTGAAGCTAAAAGGCACTGATTTCCTGTTTGTAGCACTGATTTATAAAGTGCAGGTTTGACAAGATTAGTTATATTAAAGCCTGCTAATCCTATAAAGAGCTTTCACGCACCTCCAGCCAGACATATTGGGCAGCTGTAGGGATGGAGGGGATTTCAAACTCCACCAGGCCATTTCTTGATACCAATTCACTTGTATAAACGTTGTCCTTTGGTGTGAGTTCAGCTTTAATTCGGATAGTGACTCTGTCAGCTGGACTTCCATCAGGGTAAGTGACTTCTACCTACACAGCGTTTCATTCACAGAACGACAGGTTTTACATCGCAAGCAATTCTGGTCAGTGACAAAAACAGCAGGTGGGGAAAAAACCCACCAGAAGGTGGTGTAACATCCTGGGACCAAGTCAGTAAAACCTTCTATCAGCCACATGTCAGTGTCTCTACTTTTAATCTTACCTTCCCTTTGTAAGGCAGCCCGGGTTTGAACTGTTTTCTGGTATCCTTGGAGTACTTGATATCGATCAGCTGTTTCTGAACCGGTGTTGAGTCATCAAACGTAACCTGCTTGCTCCCATCAGAGCTGATGACTGTGGCCCAGATATTCACTGTGCCTCGAAAATGTTCCGGAACATCAGCTGGCATCATGTCTTTCACACACACATCGAAAACAGCAGAGCCATCAATCTACGAAGGGTAATGGGCAACAGAAAGATAAGCTGGCGTTCGCATTCAGAGAGGGTCTAGAAGCCAGCTCTAAAGCACAGGCACGTGATAGGAATTTGCAGCAGTATTTTTAAAGGATGGGTGAAGAAAGGAAGCAAGAAAGCAAGTTTCCTTCCCCTCCCTTATCCATGGTCTGGACTAGCTCTGTCACAATCCCTCACCCTCGTGTTCTCCCTCAGCCCCATATGCTCTAACACCAGATTAATACTATGCCAACAAATCCTCATCCCCTCTCAAGTCATAAACATACCATGTAAAACATGTATTATCTTTGTTATGTTGGACCAAATAATCGCATTTACCCGTTTATTTTCTGATCTCCCATCAGTAACATAAAATGGAGCTGTGGCATTAACTTCAAAGAGTACAGAGCCCACACGTTACCGCGGCTGACTCAATGGTCTCCCTCACCTGGGTGGTCTTCAGGACAGGGTGGCCCACTTCATGCCTGTAGTACCCTACGCCATTTATAGTCATATTGACAATTAACCTTCCTGTGACTGGTTTTCCAAATGTATATCTGAAATGGAAAGAATATAATGAATAACATCCAGTTATTTTCTGTTTTCCTGGCGATATCAAGGCTTGTACCGCGTGACCTGCACATCGAGAAAACAGGAAAAAAGATCACAGAAGGTCTTCCAGATTGTTATTGCTAACATGTTTTGTGAAGGCTCTTACATAGGGAAGCTTCTGATGATGACAACCAGAAATCACCTGAAAAGTCTGCAGCAGATGAGATCCAAGCTCCAGCAACCGCACCGCAATCTATAGTAATGAAACTTTATTTGGGACGTGTTCATACCTGGCATGGACAGTTCCTTTTTCACAGAGCGAAAGGTCACGAATGTAGCGAGGGGGGTGAATCAGCAACTCAAACTTTGGTAATACTAAAATGAAAAGAAATACAACAATCTTTTCAAGGAGATCTTATTGTCCAGATTCTAGCAAAAGCACGCACAGCTCCGACAAGATCACTGCTTACGGTCGGATGAGGGCAGCGAAGCTAATGTTAGATGGGACAGCACTCAGCAGAGAATGAATCAACAGAAGTACAAACCAAGACTATCTTGGCAACACGACCTTAGCAACACACCCTTAGATTTCTACTTCTTTTCAGAGGGGTCTGTGTTCCAGGATTTGAGCCCAAGACTTTTTTTCCTAGATATACAGTAAAAAGGACAACTTGTTACTGACTCCTCCACAATACGTTGGGAGTAGAGCTGAGATATTAGCAGTTGTGTCTCTAAATGTTTGTGTGATCAGGTCAGGCGTCACAGATGATGTGCTGGGTGTAACGGTGCCCACCTCCCATCAAACAGAGGGATTTTGAGACTAGAAAGAGGAGTAGCAAAAAAACCCAAAAAACAAAAAAAACCCCCACCAAACCAAAAAACCCCAAGGAATTCAGAATTCCAAGGAGGGCTCTGGGAAAGGAAGGAAAGCAGTGACAGACTGAAAGCATGTTAATGAGTTTTCCAAAGCAAAATTATATCTTTATTACATGAATACACCATGCAATATGGCACTTCATTTCAGGTCCTTTACTTTATGAAGTGTGGAGGACAGGAACAAAGGGCTTGGTTAAGTTGTAAGCATCCATATCCCTGAAGCACACAGCTTCTCAAGAAGTTTTCCTTGTGACATTTCAAATGCAGTATTTCACCTCAAGTCAAAACCTTTCCTAAAGCTTTGTTCTTCCAAATAGGCCCGGGCTATAGTCAAGCTCATTTGGATACAACTCACCGTATTTCTGAACTTCAAAGGATTTGTTGTATGTGTGCCCCTGCATTTCAGCAAAGATGAGCCATTCACCAAACACTGGCTGATCAGACAAAGGAAAACTCATATTTATGATACCTGAAAAAGGAAACAGCATACTCTGAACGCCGTGTCGCTCACAGGTCCTTGTCAAGGCTTCCTGAACACAGCCCAATGTAAGCAGAAGCAAAGGCAAATAACAATGCACCGAGAAAAAAAATATAAAAAAATCTGAAACTTACCACAACAAAATGGCTTCAAATTGCTCCACTCTATCATACGAGACCCTCGAGGATCCTGCGGAGCGGTTTAGGAACGAGAAACATCACAGTGAAAATGAATATCGCTAGTACATTTAACTCAGTTAGCAAAAAAGAACTTTGTTTTGTAACACACACACTTGGCTAACAGCTCAAACGTAGCTACCGCCTGTCCAGAACTTTCTGAAGATACTTTACCGGGGGGGGATTTGCTTTCTAAAATTCAGCGCTCGTTTAAGGGCACTGCTTCTATAACCACTGCACACAAGTAAGCACTGTCAAGCGGCAGATCTTCCACCTATCTTAAGACACCTGCTTTGGGTGGGACGAACCGGCCTCCGAAGACGCTTTCCACTCGCAGAGGGAGCTGTACAACTAGCAAGCCAATTTTTAGACGACAAAGTCAGATGAAATTAATCCCGCTGTTTTTGTCAGCATTAAAACTGTGACTGAATGCAAACAAGAGAAGAGGGTGAATTCTTCTGCTTGCTGGAGATAACACATGGTTTAAAAAAAA
>VWZZ01005339.1:0-12049 GCA_013399095.1 Psophia crepitans | reverse complement strand
CCCCCCAAATAGGACTAAAAAATCATTTGTATGGATAGGTTTAGAGCAGGAGTAGAGCACTGTGCTTAATCAGACGTGGCTGTCATCAAGACATTGAGTAAGAAATTCTGCTCAGCCTCCACATACGACGGATGGAATAGAAGTTTGTGGTAGTCTGCTGTTTGGGGAAAGTTTCATACATAGGGGATCTAGAAAGGCTGTGAAATCTCCACGCTTAAGAATTATTAAAAATTCAGCGAGGCACCTTTAACTAAGGATGGGTAGAGGTGTCCTTTTATGACGCAACTCATATTAATTTGAGAAATTTGATTTTGTTCAGTTAGGCGAAGACAAATTTCTCCAGACAACAGAGCTAGCAAGGAAGGGTTAGGGGCTCTCACCGTCTTCGGGTACTGCCTGTACAAATCCTTATCCTGTCCGTAACGGGCTGTAGCTGTACGAGGGCGCTAACGTTGCTCCACAGTCAAGCTAATGAGCTTCATCCTGGTTTAGCTGGGGATCAGTGCTGCACTCCTAGAGACTACACGCACTCCTATAGCTGTTTACCATTTCACTTACTGAAATAACTGCCTAAAAAGTTCTGAAGAGACACACAACAAAGTCTGACTGCTGAAAGGATTAAGTGCAAAAGACGGAATATCTTTTTGGGTACTAGTCCCAAAACCTCCACTGTTCAATCAGCTGTTTAATCCAGGAGATATTAAACCAAAGACTTAAGTTCTGATATCCCACAGGCTATCTCCAAACACACATTATCTACACAAACAAGAAATAAGTTATATCTTAACGGCAAATGTTATTTGCTTCCCTAATATATGACATTTAAGAAAACTCAGTAGGTCTTGCGTATACATTATCACAGAAACCTTTCCAAAGAAACTGATCGGAGCCTTGAGGCTACTCTGCCAGCCAGGCCTCCATCCCTGCGCTGCCTTTAGGGACCACACACAAACGCAGCGGAAGAAACAACCTGAAATCATTTCTGTGAGTTGAACAGGAACGCTCACATAATCACTGGAAATGCTCTTAATTGGTGTGTCTCAGTGGTGCATTTCAGAGCTGTTAGATCCTCTGCCGCTGTGGAACTCTTTTCATGTCCCGGCAATCACCGCCCAGCCAGCAGTTTGTTTATCATATTCAGTTTGAGTTTCCGGATCTCCAACAAAGTGGTATTTACTCCGAGGCAGGGAAGACTGCAGTAATCCACTAAGTTCTCATTAGCCTAAAATGCAGAAACATCTGCTGGGGTCATGAGCTGCTTATTTGTCGTTGACGAGCACCGAATCAGCTCCGTTTGAAGCTAGTGTGAAGGGAGAATTGTAGGGCTGGGGGTGGTGGTGACGAGGCAAATGGGCCTTGATCATCTCCTGGGCTACAGCTCCACTATAGCACGCAACAAGCAAGAGGGCTGCTCCCTTACGTCGCCCCCTGGTGACCCTATTGCAGGGAGTAGAGGAATTACAACAAAAAATGCTTTGACTCAGCCCTCCTGAGCTGGTGGTAAAAACATGCAGGCAACAGCAGTGTAACTGAAGAGAATGTGGTCGGAGCTCCCCAATACCAGGATCTGGGCAGGGGACTCTGCACAGCGCAAACCCACTTAAAAGTGGGGGGTTTTGCCAATCAATTTTAGACAACTGAGAATTTTACAGGGGATTAATACTTGCATTTCTGTGCTCCTTGCTTCCATCCCAGACTCTCAAACCTAGCTGGCTCATTTCACAATTGCTTTTAATTTTTGGAAGAGAAGAAAAGCTGCCAAGGCAGGTCTCAGGCCAGCAGCACGTACTGGGAGCAGGGGCTGGACGTTCGCCTCCTAGACTGGGGCTGGCCGGGGGCTGGAAGTCCGAGAGAGGCAGCGGTTTTCTTTGTGGGCTTTGCACGTCTAGGCAAGCCCACAGCCCCAGTGCCGGTGGGGCTTTGTGAGGGCCACTGGGGCAGGTTTCAGGCCAGGAGCATCTGTGGGAGCTTGATCTAAGTGGTGAACTGCCAAGACACCCAAAGCGCCCGAAGAGAACCGCTGACTCTCTTGGACATCCGGCCTGCGGTCGGCCTTGATCTAACCAGCGAACATCTGGCCCCTGCTGGCAGACAACAGGGACCAGTGCCCAGATGTGGTGCTGGCCTGAGCCCTGCCCCAGCGGACCTTGCAGAGACCCACTTTTACCTGCGTGCAGCCTAGCCACCCCAACCACCCGCAGAGCGCTGCTTCATTGCTCCGGCCGCTGGTCCACAGACAGCCTTGAAACCACGGATGTCCACTACCTGCTCACGGACGAAGCGTGCCAGTGCTGCCCCACCGGCCCTCATGCAGCCCTGCTGACACCAGGGCTGTGCTGCTGCTTAGCCTCCTAAACTGCTTGCACAGAGCAGGCTACAAGGTAAGGAGGAGGCAACAGGTGAGAACAGGAAGAAGAAAAGGAAGAAAAAAGGAGGTAACTGGCAGAGAGGAAACCAGCTGGCAGGAGAAATCAACAGAGGAGGAAGAGTTGAAGGAAAGAGGAGGCAGCAGAAGGCAAGAGCAGAGCACTGGAGCAAGTGGAGGAGGAGGGGGCAAGAAAAGGGGACAAGAGGCCAGAGAACGAGGAAGATGCCTTTGCCTTTTGTCACTTGTTGCCTGCTGTTGCCTCCAGTCCTCTCCTCTCCCATCAGGTTCTTTCCTATTTCTCCCCTTGACTCCACTGCCTACTCCTCTTACACCTCCTCCTCCTGCCTCCTCCTCCTCCTCTTACTCCCATTCCTGTTACATCCTCTTTCCTCCCTTCACAGCTTATGGCATTGTGTGTCCTCTTCCTCTTTTTCTTCTTGCCTCTATTGGCCTCCTCCTCTTTCTGCCTCTGCTATCCTGCTGTTTCCTCCTGGAGCCTCCTCTTTTTCCTAAGATTATTGCCTCCTGTTGCCTCATGTAGTGTAATCTTGTCTCCTACTCCTTCTTTTCCTGCTGCCGTTTGTCTCCTCCACCTTGACTTCCTCTGACTTGCTGTGGCCTCCTCTTTTACTACCACCTTTTACCTCCTCTTGCCTCCTTCTCCTTCTTGTGCTCGTACTCTTCCTCTGGCGTCTTGCTTCACTCTCCTGCCCCCTACTGCCTTCTCCTTCCATTGCCTCGTCTGCCCTTTGCCGTCTCCTCCTAGGCAGCCTTGTGTAGCAGCCTCTTCCCTCCTGCCTGCTCGTGTTGCCTGCTTCTCCTCTTCCTGCTGTCTCTTGTGGCCTCCTCTAGCAGCCTCCTGCCTCCTCCTCTTTTGTTTCTCGTGCCTCCAGATGCCTCCTGTTGCATCCTCTCTCTCCTCCTTTTTATCAGTTTCTTGGCTCCTGTTGCCTCCTTCTCCTTTTCTGACTTGTGTCCAACTGTGGCCTCCTCTTGCCTCCTGTTTTCTTTTCCTTATTGTTCTCCTGTCACTTCTCACTGCCTCCTAAGTGGTGAATGTCCAGCCCCTGCTTCCAGGCGAAGGGCGCCAGCCCCCAAAGGTGCTGCTGGCCTGAGATCTGCCCACTGGCCCTTGCGCAGCCCTGCAGACAAGGGCTGTGGCAGTGCCTAGACGCCCAAAGAGTTCGAAGAGCGCTGCTGCCTCCCTCAGGGCACTGCTCCTACTTCCAGCCTCACCCCCAATGGCGAACTTGTTGCGTCTTCTCCCAGGCGAAGAGGGCGAGCCCCCAAAATTTCTGCTGGCCTGAGACCTGACCTGGCAGCCCTTGTGCAAACCCAACGGCACTAGGACTTGTGGCCTGCCTAGATGCCCAAACCCCACAAAGAGCACTGCTGCCTGCCTCGAGGCACGGAACCCTGGCTGGCCTCGATCCAGACGGTGAACACGCGGCCCCTCATCGTTTGTCTGTTACCTTCCATTGCTTCCTATTGCTCCCATTGCTTCCTACTGCCTCTGCCTCCTCTTCTTTCCTCCTGTTGCCTCCTGGTTCTTCTTCTTCCCCTTGTTGCCTCATTTTGCCTCCTATAAGATCCCAGTGACTCCTCCTCTTTTTGTTTGTGTACGTGCAGGTTCCTCTCATTGCACTGTGCTGTCTGCTCCTTTTCCTTCTTTTGCCTCTTCCATCTTTTCTGTTCTGTGTCCTCTTTTTGCCTCTTCTTTTTTCTTCTCCCTGTTGCCTCTTGTTGCCTGCTCCTCATCCTTCTCCTCTTTCTTCCTAGTGCCTTCTGTTACCTCCTGGCATTTTCTCATTCTCCTCCTGTTCCTCCTCTTTCCTGCTCCTCCTCCATCTGTCCATGGCATCCTATTGCCTCATCCTTTTTTCATTCCTTTTTCCTCCGTAGCCTCCTGCTTCTCACCCCTTGTGTCCTATGCTTGCCTTCTCTTTGTTCTCCTCCAATGGCCTCATTCTCCTTTTCTCTTCTTGTGCCTTATTACCTCTTTTTATCTCCTTACCCTCTTCCTCCTACCGCTTCTCTTGCCACTTCTTGCCTCCTCTTCCTTCTCTCCCTCTAGTGCCTCTGGTTTCCACCTGTTTCAGCCTCCTCATCTGCCCGTTACCTCCTGCTTTTCCTCTTGCCTTCCTCTTTTTCTCCACCTTGGATGACTTCTCTTGTCTCATTTTGCCTTCTCAAGTGCAAGTTGTCTCCCAACCTTCTCCCAGACCTTCCCAAGGAACAGGGAGCATGAAACCCATGATCCCCTAGACCTGGAGGGTGAAAGTGGAGGGTGGCTGCTGCCTTCTCACCGGGAATAATCACTGTGCCGAACGCAAGCTCCCGCAGCCATAACTCATCAGTGTCCAGCTGGAAGACAGGTCTGTGAGCTGCCAGCACTACTCATTTGCCATGGAACTGGTCCAAGAACAGTCCTGAGTCCTGAACCAGGACACTCTGCCCAGAGAAAAAACAGAAAGGCTGATGAGTGAGTACTTTACAGACAGGGAAAGTGAAAGCACTGGGGAAAAACAACCCAAATGTTCTCAATTTTTTTTTACTTCCCCTCCTCAAAATGTTTTCTCAAGAAGATCCCAGGCAATTCCAGCACAGGGAATACCCCTGGCACTAATTCCCAGGAATTATCCTTGGCACGGACCCAGCATCATCCCCTGTCTCTCTGCTCTGGGATAGCCAGCTCACACAATCTCCTTGCCCGGGGGATGACAGATGCTGCTGCACACAAACAGCCCAGAACCCCACTGCGGTGGCTGTGGAGCTGGGCTGTGCCTCCATTTCAGACTGAAGAGTCCCCACTTTTGAGGGGACTGAGCCATGCCCACAGGAGACTTGGTGCTCAGAGCAGCCTGAGCACCAGGACCTGGCGGTCCGGGCAGCCATGCTGCCCCTGAGCCCGCAGGATCCTCAGGCAGGGCTCTCGCAGCAGCCCCCAGCCCTCTCCAGCCACCCCCACAGCCCAGCAAGTGCAGCTTTCGACAGCCCCACTGCAACCCTTTGGGAAGGAGCTCCCAAACCCCTCACCCTTGGTGCAGAGCTGCAGGAGCACGGGGAGCAAGGAGCTCAGCTCCAAGCTGATGGCCACGGTGCAGCAGCTCTCCACCATTTTTGTTGCTTGCCCTCAGCTCAGGAAAAGGCTCCTCACCTAAAACTCCCCTCTGACGTTCTCCTCCTGCCTGTCAGCCAGGGTCCCATCCCTGACGCTGCCCCTAGCCACAGCGCAGCTCCCAAGCACAGCGGCAGGGAGTCCCTGAGCAGCGCCCAGCAGCACTCCGGCCTCGCTGGGAAGTGCCGGCACTGCCACGGTACCACGGGGGACACCTCCCTGTGACACAGTGCAGCCTCCTACAAGTGCATATGCCACAGGCATAAAACATGTACCAGCACAGATACAGTCAGAGTCACAGACACCATCACATTCACAGCTGCAAGTACAAGTACAGGCACAGGCGCCCATTCCATTACACCTACAGCTCCAGCTGGTGACACCGGGACGGACAGAGGTGCCACTGACGCTGAGCCACACGCAATGAAGACACGCGTTCAGGCACCAGGACCGGTGTGGATGCTGGTGCCACAGAGACATGTTACAGACACTGATACAACACAGGCGGAGACACGGGTACTGACACCACTGCCGGTTCCGTTGCGGATGCCGTTCTACACATCGCTGCAGAGGTCACCGCAGATCCCCTGCACGTGCCAATGCGGACGTGGACAAAACTGGAGGTGCAGAGAGCAGCGCAGATACACCTGCAGACTGAGGGAGCGTTGCTGAGACAGACGCCATTTCAGAGGAAGGTACCTTTGCAGATGCTACTGCAGATGTAGGTCACGTGTAGGGTGCAATTGCAGATGGAGATGCTGTTGCAGATACTTATGCAGACAGCATGGCAGCTGCAGATACAATGCAGATACCAGAGCAGATGAAGATGCCACTGCCACTTCACTGGATAGAAAAGTGGTTGGAAGGACGGGCCCAGAGAGTTGTGGTCAATGGTGTTGAATCTAGTTGGCGGCTGGTCACCAGCGGTGTTCCCCAGGGCTCGGTTTTGGGGCCAGCGCTGTTCAACATCTTTATTGACGACCTGGATGAGGGGATAGAGTGCCCCCTCAGTAAGTTTGCAGATGACACCAAACTGGGAGGCAGTGTCAGTCTGCTTGAGGGTAGGAAGGCTCTCCAGAGAGATCTGGACGGGTTGGATCGATGGGCAGAGACCAACTGTATGAGGTTTAACAAGGCCAAGTGCCGGGTCCTGCACTTTGGTCATGACAACCCCAGGCAGTGCTACAGGCTGAGGGGGGGAGTGGCTGGAGGCTGCTGGTNCAGAGAAGGGCAACGAAACTGGTGCAGGGGCTGGAGCACAGGACTGATGAGGAGCGGCTGAGGGAACTGGGGGTGTTTAGTCTGAAGAAGAGGAGGCTGAGGGGAGACTTGATCGCTCTCTACAACTACCTGAAAGGAGGTTCTGGTGAGGAGGGGGTCGGTCTCTTCTTTCTCCCAAGTAGCAAGCGACAGGACAAGAGGGAATGGCCTCAAGTTGCACCAGGGCAGGTTTAGGTTGGGTATTAGGAAAAACTTCTTCACAGAAAGAGGAGTGAGGAGTTGGAACAGACTGCCCAGAGAGGGGGTTGAATCGCCGTCCCTGGAGACATTCAAAAAACATGTAGATGTGGCACTCCAGGACACGGTCTAGCAGGCGTGGTGGTGTTAGGCTGACGGTTGGACGTGATGATCTCGGAGGTCCTTTCCAACCCTAGGGATTCTATGACTCTATGATTCTATATGATTGCAGAGGCAGAGACAATTGCAGATGCCCACACAGATGCAAAGACCATTACAGAGGGAAATGCATCAGAAATGCCATCACAGATACCAACGTAATTACAGACACGGACACCTATTAAACATGCTGATACAATTTGAGATACTGGCACAAAATACAAGCAGTTGGAGATACCATTATAGCTTTGACTGCAGATGCACACACCACTGCAGAGTGACTGCAGGTGAAGATGCCATGGCAGATGCAGACACCATGTCAGTGACCATTCCAGATGACACTGCAGATGCAAAAGACATTTTAGATGGAACTGCAGATGGAGATGCCATTGAAGTTGCTGACACCATTGCAACTGCTATTGCACAGGAAGATGCATTTGAAGGCGCTGATGCCCTTGCAGATACAGATGCCAGGGCAGATGCAGATACCATTGCAGGTATCCTTCAAGGTGCCATTGCAGTTGCAGGCACGCTTGCAGATGCAGTTGTCATTGCACATACCACTGCAGATGAATATAGCAGTGCGGATACCACCT
Source organism: Psophia crepitans (assembly GCA_013399095.1). NCBI lineage: Eukaryota > Metazoa > Chordata > Aves > Gruiformes > Psophiidae > Psophia > Psophia crepitans. The sequence continues at coordinate 4,350 of VWZZ01005339.1, read as the reverse complement.
TCTCCTCAAATACCATTTCATGCACCACTGCAGGTAGCATCACTGATGACACTTCAGATACCCACATCGTGGCAGGAGCAGAGACTTGTCAGCGCAGACACTGTGGCAGACAGCTTTACCAACGCAGGGACTGAGGCAGATGCAGAGGACATTACGGGTGCTACTGCGTTGCACGTACCTGCGCGTAGACCACTGCAGGCGCAGATACCACTGCAGATGCGGGTAGCAAATGCTGGTGCAGACACCGTTGATGCAGACGTTACCACTGCCAAGGCTACTGATGATGCAGAGAGCGCTGCTGATGCTGTAGCAGTTATAGGTGCCACTGCAGATAGAGATGCCATTTCAGACGCAGATACCACTGCACATGGCATGGCAGCCTAAAACACCATTGCAGAGACACTTGCAGAGGTACGTTCCTCATAGCGCGGCAGATGCAGACACCAAAGCTGACACCTCTGCAGATGCCTTTGCAGATGCAGGTGCTGCTACCGCTGCAGGTACCACTGCAGAGACGGTGCTGATGCCAAGGATACAGGAGGAGATTGTTGTGGTTCAGCCTCAGCCACTGGCTGAGCATCACACAGCCGCTCGCTCACCGCCCCCGGTGGTGGGATGTGGGGAAGAAGACCAACAAAGAGGAAACCTCCTCAGGTTGAGGTAACAACCTAATGGGCCAGCAAAGGGAGAGGGAAACAACAGCAAAGCAGCAGTAGTTACAACGGGATGTAAACAAAGGCGATTTACCGATCAAGGACCAGCCCCACGGATCAGACCCCAGCCCACACGCAGCCTGCCCCTGAGCAGTGCCGACTAGCCCCTCCCCAGCATGCCCCCTCTTACGGGGAGCATGATGCACGTGGTATGGAAGCTCGGCTCACTGGCCTGGCTCCTTCTGGAAATTACCCCTATCCTAGCCAAAACGAGGGCAGAGATGCGGAGGCCGTTGCAGATGCCGTTACAGATGGCATCGCAGATGTCACTGACCACGCCATTTCAGGTACAGCGGCAGATACAGACATTTGCACTTACAGTTACAGGCACAAGATGAGCTACAGACACACGGACACTTTCAATTACACCTAGAGAGACACATACAGACACGGATCGGGTTCCTGATACGGGTACCGTTGCACGTACAGGCAGTGACACACATACCGCTGAAGGTACATCGACATCTGCCTTGGTATCTGCTATGGCCGCTGCATCTTCAACAGCTTCTCCATCGGCAATTGCGTCCAAAATTCTATTTTCATCTACAACGGCATCTGCATGTGCAATGGCATCTGCCCTAGCATTGGCAACGGTACCTGCAATGGTTTCTTCACTGGAGAGCTGCAGATGGCAAGGCAGCTGCACACGCAGCGTTCCAGGCGCAGATACCTTTGCAGATGGCCTTGCAGCTTCAAACGCCATCGCAGGCACCGCTGCAGATGCACACGCTGCTGCTGATAACGCTGCAGATGCCGCTAGCAAAGCAAATCGCCCTGCAGGTGCAGGTACCCCTGCAGCTGAAGAGTCCATTGCAGACCTCATTGCAGACACAGAAACCATGGCAGAAGCAGAGGTCGTTGCAGATATCAGCAGCATCGCACAGACTGACGCAGATACCAGTAGCTCTGCAGGTGCCACCACCACCACTATTAGAGACCCTGCTGTCAGCACGGAGACCACAATGCCCACACGGACAGTCACACCAGCACTGACACCATGAGTACAGAGACCGTCAGAGACAGCCTTTCAGCTAGCAAAAGAATGACTCGTGGGTACAGAAACCACACAGACACCTACAGAAACCACTGCAAGTGGTAACTAGTGACAGGACAAGGGGGAACGGCTGCAAGTTGTGCCAGGGGAGGTTCAGGTTGGAGATGAGGAGAAATTTCTTCTCAGAAAGGGTGGTCGGGCCTTGGAACGGGTTGCCCAGGGAGGTGGTGGAGTCCCCGTCCCTGGGGGTGTTTAAGGACAGGTTGGATGTGGTACTTAGGGACATGGTTTAGTGGTTAATAGGCAGTGGGGGGACGGTTGGACTAGATGATCCTTGAGGTCACTTCCAACCCTAATGATTCTATTCTATTCTGTTCTAAGTACACGTGCAGAGATACCGGTACCTGCACAGGAACGTCGTGTGAAGGTGCGAGCCTGACGTGTGGCTGAGGGAGGCCCTGCTGTTGCGTCACAAGGTTCAGAAAGGACCCCCTTGCTTTCGAAGTTCCTTCTCAGAGAGGAGCCTGGGTACAGCCAGGCCCAGTCTTAGTCCCAGCCTCAGCCAACGGAGGACCGGATTACATGTAGACACATATCAGAGGCCTCGACTCTCACCGAGGCAGCCGCACAAAGTTGCAACAGCTAGAAAAGTTATTAAAGCGACAGATATAAAGCATTCACAATGGCTGTTGGTAAGTACACTTACGCAATAGTGCTCACCACGAAGGCGTCCCTATCTTGGGTGGAGAAGAAGGAGCACAGCCCATCAACTGCCTCTTTGGGGGTCTGCAACTCCCGCTCTCCCCCCAGGGGCAAGATGCGGAGAACAGGCTGGATGCTCCCAGTGCAGCAGTGCCCTTTGGGTGCCCGCAGGGCTGCACGCGGCAGGTCTCAGGCCAGCGGCACCCTTAGGGGCCGGCCCCTTTGCCCGGGCACAGGAGCCGCATCCTTGTCGTTTTGAGGCCGGACAGGGGCTGGTGGCCACAGCAACCGAGCGGCCCCTCCTCCAGCGGCTGAGGGGTCCAGTCTCTTGTAAAATTTTTGCTGTACATCTACTTTTATCGATGTGTTTCTCCCTGCTTATTGTTTCCTTTCTGTGCTGTACCCCGTTGCTTCTAACTTTTCTTTCCTTGTCTTTTTTATCCAGTTCACAATCTTCCCAGTTTTTATTGTTTCCTTTATTTCCTTAATCTTGTTGCCTTTAACATTTTTTCTACGTCTGCTTTTGGCTAGTTTCTGTCCCTTTTTTAACGCTTGCCTCTTGTGTACTCTCTCAGTGTTACTATTCTCTTTGTGTCTCCATTTTAGTTTCTTGTCCTTAGTTTTTTTTCCCTCTTTTAATGCATTCAGTTTTCATTTTTTCCATTTCTACTTTTACCTAGTTTTCTGTCCCTATTTTTAAATCTTTTTTCCTCTCCCTTGCACCCTTTTTCCTTTTAAATTTTCTTTCCATGTCTACTCTTACCAAGCTGTCCATCCCCATTTTTACTACCTTCTTGCTTGTCGCATACCCTGCTGGTTTTTAAGTTTTCTTTGTGTCTTTTGGGTTTTTTTCCCTTCTCTGTTCATTCCTCCTCTAAAGAGGGTCTCCTCAGCACGCTCCTATCTCTGGAGTGTAATTCGTAGCCCTCTCAGTCTGTAAGGACACCTCCTGAGGTCATCCTTCCTCCTTAGAGCAGGCTCTTTGTCCTCTCCTCCAGCTCTCTTGCCTCCAATGAGTCAGCATCTTCCTCACAACATCTGTAATCTGCTCAAATCCCCTCCCGAGTCCTTTTGTGCCCTCGAGCCTCCTTCTGTCTTTCTGGCCACCTTTTGGGGTTTTTTTGTGCCCTTCAGGGTGCTTTTGTGTTCCTGTTTGCAGTTTAGAATGTCTTCATTCAGCTCCTGGCCTCCGGACATCTGTACTTTGTCAAAGTTCCCTTTCGGAGGTACACATCATTATCTCTGAGGCTTCTTTGATATCTTGGGCCCCTTCAGGACTCTTCCACTCCCTTTGTCAAGGCCTCATGAGACATCCCCTACACCCCAGAGCCCTGTTTTAGCCCAAGACTTCTTCAGCCCCTCCAGCCCCTTCGCAACTTCTCTAATCCCTGCAGTGATGCTTCTTGTTCCGTCATGACCTTGTCCGAACCCATCTTTGTGCTCCAGAGCCGTCTTGTTTTCTGTCTTGTAGCATGTCTCTACTTGTTACCTGGTGCCCCAAAGAGGTCTATCTTCAGTTCAGATTGCCTCTTGAGTTTTTCAGAGAAGGCAACAGCCTTAATTAATTTCTGTTGATGCATCTTCCATGGGTTTTTAATATGTTTTACAACTTATTTTTATTTTAGCTACTTAGCTATTAATGACATTCTTCATAGAGTTTCTGACACATTTCTTGTATTTCCACATTTTTTTGGTGTTTTCTGTCCTTTGAGACTCATCCAGTTCTGTTAAGGGAGTCAGTTGGACAGAGCATCCAGGCTACTTGAGTCATCAACAATTTACAATAAATAATGTACTTTACAACCAGAAATATTTTTGGGAGAAGATTCTTACAGGATCTATTTCAGCTTTGTCATTCAGCCTTATCTAGAACACAGATCCAGTAGAGGTTAGATCATATGCATCATCTTGCTAGAAACGATCACAGAATCATTCAGGTTG
>VWZZ01005337.1:21789-57591 GCA_013399095.1 Psophia crepitans | reverse complement strand
GGGTGTTTTGGGTTGGGTTTTTTTGGTGACTCTGCGATAGGGAGTGTAAATATAGGTTTTTCTGGAAATAAGGGTGGCAGGGATTAGGTGGGTAACTTCGGTTTGCAGGCTTGAATGGGACAGTCAGCCTAAGGAAGAAGAAAGAAATATTCCCTCTTTCCAAAGAGACCAGAATCACATTTTTAAAGCCGCCGCTGTTTTCACTTTAGAAAAGCCACTTTCAGCTACTTTTCATTCACACTGTCTCATTTCCTCTCTTCCTTCCGCACTCCCCCGGCTCCTTACACCAAGTACCAGGATGCCTGAAATACTGGGCGTCAGCAGCACAGCGACACAAATTACTGTAAAATAGACCCAAAGCTCCAGACCCTGCGTAGCAGCCCCGCGCCTCCCCAGTGCTGCTGCACACGCAGGACCGATGTCAGGATGGTTTGCAAAAAAAAACCACCACACAACCCAGAAAAAAACCCCCACCAGCTTCAAGGCTTCTTGTTTAGGGTGAGTAACTCACGCATGATTCAAGCCAATAAAAGTCTCATAGCATCTCAGCAGTGTGTGTGCGTGCGTGCGTGCAGCGTGAATGTGCATATGACATGATTGCAGTTTAGGCTGAATAAGTAAATGTTTAAATCTGGTCTCCCCGTATAAATAAATTTCTAGATAACTCTGCCATTTCGAGGCTGAGAGAAATATAATGCTTGCCTCTAAGGCAAGCTCCTAAGGCAGCATCAGAAGAAAAGTAGGTTTTCACTGGCAGTATTTCCTTCATCTTTCTCTTACCAGCTTAATATAGACTTATTAATTTACCTGACTATGCTATTTTAAATATCTATTTTATTAACTAGAGCATTATAATTCCATAGATATTTCTAGGGGAGCTTACATCCTCTGAGCCTCGTTAAGCCTGACCAGGACTGACTGCTCTAAAACCCAGTGCCGTAGGTTTAATTCAAAGGAACATATTCCATCATGTACCGTGATGAGTACCTTTTCCACTCTTCAGAAAACCCCTTTTTTCATAATTATTCATATTTCTATAAAAAATACCACAAGTAATCTATCAAACTGTCAGGAGCTTTATTGGTTCATAAAGCCCGATGATATCTTGCACACTTGTCAAATGTCCAGCCACTACATTCATATTTTCTCAGTGCGTCCCACCTTAGCTGCACCAGCTAAAAGGAACCTGGAAGACTGACGGATCTGGAATATGTGATTTTATCACAAAAGGGCACATGTTTTTCTGCCAATATAGAAAAGAATTATTTCTTCTTTCTCAAAAGCGAACAATCCTGCCAATCCAGCTGTCTCTTTCTCTCACACACAGAGGGAGGTATCCTCTCTCCTCAACACTCTTATCTTACTAGAGTGGCTTGGGGAACCCACTGCAGACCAGTTTGCTGTTGAGTACACATCTGCATCAGCTTTATGAGCGTAACACCAATCTTCACCTTTTCTTGGCTTTCCAACCCAAGAGCTAGCTCCTAGGAAGGACAGACCTGTCAGAGGGGAGATTAACTCATCCATGAAGTCATTCAGGTGTATTTGTGGTCATCTGATAGCAGCTCATTAGGGGATCGCCTGGCAGAAGAACAGAAGTTCCTAAAGCTCAAGCAGGGGAAGCCAGGGCTTGGCGGACATTTCAGCACTTCCACCGGAGACATGGCACTCACGGCGGAGCGGGAAAGCCCCGCTCTCCTCGTCGAGGCTAGATCCCAGTTGACTCGGAGGCAGAGAACGCTGAAATGTCTCATTTGCAAAGTTGGTTTTCTTTTATTAAATTGTCCTCTCCTGTGCTTTCCTCTTAAAGTAAAATCAGCGGTATGTTTAGGTGCATGGGGAAAGTGTATACGTGTGTGTGCTTCCTTGCATCTGTGGCAGACCGAAGAAGCAAAGGTATAATCCACCCCACAGAGAAATATTCTGGGCAGGAGGCACAAACTATGGGAAAAAATGGAGAGCAACAACCAGGGACAGTACTGGGACTGCAACTCTCTCAAGCCACGAGAGAGGCAAGCCTTGCCTGGTGGCCGGGACCAATGCCAGCCTCTTTGCAGATGACCACCAGGCATTAGCAACGTTTTTGTGAGGATCTTCTAGATAATTCTTTGCTGCCGTTTTTCACCTGAATTATATTTCCAAGCAAACAGTCAAAAAACATTTTTAAGTATACACACTCTGTGGAAAAGGGATGTTGGCTTTTTTTTTTAATTTTATTTTCTGAAGTGAGGAGGCAGGACAGCGTTTCCCAGGGCAGCCGCACAGGAGTGCGGTCATCCCGCTCTTGCCCCTGCTTAGAGCTCATGGTGAGAGACAAGGCCAGTGTGTTGCCAATGTCTTGCAGGATTGCTCACACAGAAGTTCAGTGTACAGTCTCACGTAGTGGGCGTCCTCCTCCTCCTTTTCAGAAAATGAAGCCAGATGACAACACAGAGGCAAGAAAAACACTTTCTAGATGAATGAAAGACCAAACAGTGGACTCAGTTCCACAAGTAGGTACCACCATGCCGTGCATGTGACAGATAATTTCGTTGGATAGCCAACAGATACATTTACAATGTCCTATCTTTCACCTAAGTAAATTCACGTCCTACAAGAGAAGAAAAAAATTATTTTCCTTGATGCTTTTTGACAGTGTATCTTTGATCAATCATTTATACACAAAAAGTAGAGAAATAAATTATGAAAGGCAAACAACAACAAGAAAATCACCTTTGAAGGTTTAATATTCCAAAGGCCTCCTCTACACAAAAACCCACAGCCTATAAAATGCCACTACGGGTTTTGCTAGTCCGCAGGGCAGAATAAAAGCCTTTAGCACTGGCAGCAGGTCTAGGTCTGTTCCCACTCTCCTTTCCATTTTTGTCCACTGTTCAGAGAAGGGTAAATCCTTAAGCAGATTGAATACGCAAATTTCACAGAAGGCTGCCAAGCTACAGTAATTTATACTGGACAAATAATGGCCACAGTACCTTTGTGTTCAGGCCGTTTCAGATGCTGCTGTAACCCAGAGTGAACAGCAAGTACTGGTTTTGTACCCAAATGTGACAGAGTTTTGGGTACACCTTTAGAAATGGTGGGACTGCCACGTGCCTGTGCCCAGAAACTAAAATCCATCTGTAGTCCTGAGGTACTGCTAATGGCATAGCTAAAGTTATTCATAGTTTAGATTTACCAGAAATAGTTGGAACAAATTAATAATGAATTAGAACATTTCTTATCATCGCAGGAGCGAGAGGGAATAAATAGAATCATCCATATTTTCTTATTACAAAACAGTGTGCAGCCTATTACCAAACACTAATTTGGTGTTGCTTGTGCTGGAAAACTGTTGAAGGGTCCCTGGCTCCTGACAGCGCGGCTTAATTCAGTCTGACGGGAGCAAGGCTGCGCAGAAGCAGGCCAGGGCGGGCAGGTGAGGACCATCCCAACAGGGGTGAATCCCAGCCTGCTAGAGCCAGGCACTGCTCAATAATTCCAATTAACCACGCTAAAGACAACAGAGACGGGTCATGCAGAGCCCAGTAAGTATCAATCAGAACCTCATATTGTGATGAGAAAATAACAAAGTCTGCCTCATTAAGGAAAAGAGAAAAGATACTTGGTTGGGCACAGAAGTCTGTCCTTGGTGGCTCGTGCACCCTGCAATGCAGTGTCTGCTTCTCTGGGCTGCAATCCATGCTGACCACAGCCGAAACTGCCCTGAGCATGGGAGCCTTCCATGTGGCTTGGCTCCCCGTTTTCTGTGTAGTGAGCAATGGGAAGAGCTCCTGCATCCCAGAGCAGCACAGGAGGACCCCCGCTCAGTCAGATGCATGGCTCCAGAAAGACGCAGGATGTGGGGTGAGACAGGGCAGCTGGGTTTGCTGGCCTCTGTGCTGGGAGCTGATGGGACGGCAGACGCTAGGGCCATGAGCCAGACACTGGGGCCAGGAGCCAGCACGTGCTTTTTGGCTGCTGTCGTAACCGGGCTCGCAGAAAGCACCAGGACATTTGCATGGTGGCTGTCCTCAACAAGGTTGAGAGCTGGATTTCTCACTCAGCAGCCCACACTGACAACCATTTTTCTGGCTGCGTGAGACCGGGGGCTATTTTAGCACTGTATTGCCTTTAACTGCTGGTTTCTGGGCTTCCCGGGCTCTGAAACATGCCATAATCGAACAGCACGAAAAGAATATCTAACTGCAGACATGACCCACTGGGGGATGTTTAAGGGCCAAAGCCTGTAATTGTAAGGGAGCATTGCTATTTTTGAACTTTTTTTTATTCATGTAACTTCAATAAAGTACTTGGATCTACTTAGCCTAAAAAAGAATGGGTGATTCTTAGTTGATATATTTAAAGATAGCACAAAGGATTTCTTGTGTGTGGCCTCATGGCCTGATCCATCTCTATCCTCTAATAAAATGTATTCCTGTAACAGCTGAGGCAATTAATCACTTAAACAGAATTGGATTACAGTCTCCGTTACTTGAAAAATCTTTAAAGTCAGGCTTGCTGTCTTTTTAAAAGATCCCAAGCTACTGAGCCAAATTCTTTGCCCTGCTTTACGCAAAGGTCAGGCTGGATGTTCGTAATGGCCTCTTGTAATGTCAGAAATCGGTCTCTGACCCTTGTAATGCCACAGGAAAGACTCTCACTGATTTCAGACAGAACTGCGTTAGTTTTATTGACCTTTCTCATTAGGAATGAAGATTGTCTGCAGAAACTCCTATGTGATTTCATAACTCCAGGTACGTGTCTATTGAGCTCATTATGTAAAGACTGCTGCCTTCAGTCTTTTTTGAATTTCATAGGAGTTTACAGAGCTCAACAGAGCCAGAAGTTGCTAGGACACTGCAAGACTAAACCTTCACTTTGGACGCCCAAATTTGTGTTGGATCTCCAGAGGTAACTGGATTTTTCAACAGAACAATGAAATAACAAATTATGATACTCTAAATATGTTTAAAATCCTGAAACTTTAATGCAGTATTTTTCAATGTAGTGAAATTCCCTTTCCTGGGACTTTCTTGCTACTAAGTGCAAGTATATTATTGACTTTGCACATAGGAGCATGTCCAGAGAAGGGCAATGAAACTGGTGAAGGGGCTGGAGCACAGGTCTTATGAGGAGCGGCCAAGGGAACTGGGGTTGTTTAGTCTGGAGAAGAGGAGGCTCAGGGGAGACCTTATTGCCCTCTACAACTACCTGAAAGGAAGTTGTGGTGAGCTGGGGGTTGGCCTCTTCTTGCAGATAACTAGTGACAGGACAAGGGGGAACGGCCGCAAGTTGCGTCAGGGGAGGTTCAGGTTGGAGATGAGGAGAAAATTCTTCTCTGAAAGGGTGGTCAGGCATTGGAACGGGTTGCCCAGGGAGGTGGTGGAGTCACCGTCCCTGCAGGTGTTTAAGGAAAGGTTGGATGTGGTACTTAGGGACATGGTTTAGTGGGTAACAGGTGGGGGGGGGACGGTTGGACTGGATGATCCTTGAGGTCTCTTCAAACCTTAATGATTCTATGATTCCATACGTGTTCAGAAAAAGTAATTAATTGTATATAATTTGGGGTGATTCTCTGACATATTTCACTCTACAGCAAAAACAGTTTTCTTCCAAGTCTCAGCAATGCTTGAGATTGTTCTAAGACTTATTCACTGGTTTGGTTTTAACTGTCTGAAATGAATGTTCTATCACTGGATAAAGAACTTTAGTTAGCCTCTCTGATTTGAAATGTGAATGTGACAAGAATTTGCTCTGAAACACGATAGACAAGTATGAGCCAGGAATTATAGAAATAACATATCTTATTACCTAAAGCTAACAGTTAAGGATGGCTTGGCTTTTGGGTTTTGGCCTTGTTGTAATTATTTTTTTAAATAAGAACTCCACAGGGAGATCTCTTTATATGTTGCTTTTACCTCTCTGGGAAAAGAGAAATCTTTTATCACATTCAAAAAAAAGCCATTGTCAAGAACATTATCTATTCAAACCTCTCTTCTATAGAAAGTAAATAACTCTGTTTCGAATATATCTCATGACCTTATTTCCTCAGATGAGTTTTACCATTTCTGTTCTGAGCCAGGGATTGCTTCTTATGTACTGTTCATTTCCACATACCCTCTGTTTCTTTCCTCCCATTCCTAACGTAGAATATTTTTATGCAGTTATCCCAGAGCCTGAACTACAAAGTAAATACCAGGATATGAGTATAAAGTTCCACTTATGAAAGGGGCAAATATTGGTTCAGTACTGAGAAAATTATGCTAAAATCCCCACATCATAAATTTAGGAAAAAAACAGATTTCTAAATGAAAGAAGAGCTACATGCGGTCTGCTGATGATACGCCCATACTTATTCTGTGGGTTAGAATCATAGAATCACAGAATGGTTTGGGTTGGAAGGGACCACAACGATCATCTAGTTCCAACCCCTTGTCATGGGCAGGGACACCCTCCACTAGACCAGGGTGCCCAAAGCCCCATCCAACCTGGCCTTGAACACTGCCAGGGATGGGGCCTCCACAGCTTCTCTGGACAACCTGTTCCAGTGCCTCACCACCCTCACAGTAAAGAATTTCTTTCTAATGTCCAATCTAAATCCTCCCTCTTTTAGTTTATACTCATTATCCCTTGTCCTGTCACTGTATTCCCTAAGGAACAGCCCCTCACCAGCTTTCCTGTAGATCCCTTCATCATTATAAGAGTAGGGTTCTTCATAATTATAAAATATGCTATGATTATGTAATAACTTTAACCCAAAAGTATTACTACTAATCTCACAATGCTCTTATAAGGCATATATTTATTACTACATTCCATTTATTTTACCCAGTACAGTATGAAATACAGCAAATTCGGTGACTTCTTTGGGAGCACATAGCTAGAAATGAGAATAGCTCTAAAATAAATACCTGAACGTATTGCTGTCAAAGGCAAAGATCCTAATGACGTCAGTGAGGTCAGAGGATTGCTTTAGGCTATCTGACTCCATTTTTTTGCCAGCAGTGGGGGTTTATTACTCAGGAGTAACACCTCCCTTGCCTCCAAACTCTCATGCCATTAATCTATAAAGCAAATATCTGCTGATGAGTTCTGTCACGGATTCAAGGGAGTCTAGTATTCAGTCTCTATAAAGAGTGATTTTCATTACAGAAAGTCCTGTCCGACTCCACCAAATAGCAGTCATTGGGTGATGGTCTCCACGAGTACATCTAGAAATCAACGTCACTTATGAGGCAAAGAAAACTATGCCTCCAAAAAAGAAAATGTATGGGGAATGACACGAAACATTAGTGAATTCTTGTAGTTGTTGTTAGTTTGAAGATGATTAATATCTGGAACTAAACTAAAAATAATTAAAACCACATTACTCATCTCAGAGAACAAGGTAATCAACGGAGACTTTGCAATAGACCAAAAGCTGTCCTTCAGATATAATCTTTCCCCATCTTCCAGTGTTGATTAGTGAACAATACTGTTAGTCATTACACTCAGTATAGTTGGTGTCCTTCCTTGATTTTCCTGGGGGAAGAAGAGGCAGTAGGGAGCGCTGAATCACGAGTTTTTCCTCACAATTTTTCTTAATGACCAATAGTGTGCACTGCTGCTCTGGAACACAGCACCAGGTAATGTCAGAACAGTCACTGGAGTACGTTAGAAAGATGACAAAAGTTCCCAAGCATTGATTCACAGACTAAAAGCATAAACTTGCCGTGAGGATGTGAAGAGAAGGGTTATGTCCAATGATTCCTACTGTTTTCAAAGGCTGCATTTGGCTTAGGAAGTTAAACCTGTTGTAAATACTTTCTCAGGATCATCCCTCCCTGCTTCTATAGATACTAAAGCACCACAGAAAAACCACCCCAGAATGCATGATTCATGGTTATAAAATTTAGGAATGGTTAACAGTGAACAGCACTGTGAAACATCAAATCCTTGTGGTATTCTGAGCTGTGCTACATTAGTCTTAAGCCTAAATGAGTCTGCAATGAAAGCGAAGCTCATCTTGAAGAGGAAAATAGCTTCTCTGTTCCACTTAGACGATATAAAACTGAACGGTCACAGAGATACTAAACTCGAATTTTTAGTAAGAGAGAAAAGGTGAGGGTGTTGTGGGTTTCTCTTTTCAGACATTTTTGTGGAAGGAGCAGAGTGGAGTGAAATCAGGTACGGCTCTCTAATTCCATGGAGATCTGTGAGCAAAGCCCTTACAGTTGTTTTAACTCACAGCTACTGCCTTACCCTTGCTGAGTGCTGCATACGTGCAACTCCCCGTGAACTATTACTACGTGTCACTAATATCCTTAGATGGCCTGGAGTCCTGGTTAGAAATGCAGCACGTTTTAACTATGTAAATACAATGAACGGGAGTGTTGAATGCCTGACTTCCTCGGGGCTGGGCTGTTAACGGCACCTGCATAATACCAGGGGTAGAAACTGTTTACTTCACATGATCTTGCAACTTCAGACTGTCTTCTAAGTGAAATGTTAAGACAGGGGTAAAAGGAAAGCTTTCTAGGGGTAAGAGCTTTGCACTAGTCTCCCAAGAAAACCAGTATAAGCTGTACCTCTGATAGAAACTCCTAAACGTAATTTCTACAAAGCACCTGAAAGCATGTTATAAGGAAAACCCTGGCTCTGACAGAAGCAGTATTGCACAGAGAACAGTAAAGTTTATATAAATGTATTTCAAAGAAGCCTTGTGACACACTCTTTAATAACCCAGCCTCAGATTCCCCGTCTTTCTGTCACATCCTCATCACTCTGTTTTGCTTCGGCAAAAGCTACAGCAGTACAAGACGCACGCATCCATCCTGTCCTGCCCTGTACCATCCTGTCCTGTCCACCCCCAGCCAGCCATAACCTGCTAAATGTCACAGACACATCATATACAACAGAGGTATCACAAATATACCAAGGAGGGGTTGATTTGCAAGAGAAAAACCCAACTGTACTCCCACTGTAGCGTCACCGAGGCGTTGGCGCAGAAGATGGTTGCAGCCTCCTGTGGCAGTGATTTTCTCATTTTGCTGGCTGTTAGATCTGTTACAGATTAGGTTGAGAGCAGCAATATGAGAAGAGCTGAACTGGGAGTATCTGCTACTCCTTTGGGCTCTGACACCCCCGCTGCTTAAGACCTGTTGCAGCCACGTGAGCGCTGTGGGCACAGGGTACGCTCGCACCAGCAGGCGCTGGGGCTCTGGCTAACATCACCAAGGGCTTGACGTTTTACTGTGTTTGCGCGGTGTCTTCAGACACCACCAACCCTACAAGACAGAAAGCAGTGGCCCTCCTGTAGGGCATCTGAGTGTCAATGGGAAGGGAGGATTTGTGCAGGAGTAGGCGTGTGCCCAGGCTGGTCTTTGTTTAACCAGACTGAGAAATAGCAGCCCCAGGGACATAGCAGTCCCCAGGACATGGCAGCCCCAAGGACATAGCAGCCCTGGCTTTTGCACACCACAATGCTTAGAGTCCCCATAAACGGTTCTGCAAACTAGGGGATACCAGCACACGGTGGGAGTACGTGGCCAGATGCTACTTTATGGCAGACATTTCATCGAGGAACGCAAATCCGTCGTGCCACCTTGTGGCTGCTACATTACAGCTGGCACAGGGGGAGGCCACCCCTCCTTCTGCTCCGCAGACATGCTCGTAGAATAAAAGCACTTTGCCTCCTGCAAGCCATGGGGACGTCAATCTATCACTTTCGGGTGGGTGTGAGCCCTCTCCCCGAGCATCTCCTTCAAGCACATTAAGGGCCCTGAGTCATCCCGAGGAGCATTTGGAAGAAGCAAACGGATCTCCAAGGTGAGCGGGGGCAGGCACAAGTGCCGATCCCACTGGCTCTGCCCGCGAGCCGCACAGAAAATCGCCTCCCGGTTTGGGTACGCAATGTTCTAAGTGAGCTCCATGGCTGGCCATGGTGAGAAAAACATTTTCTTGTTCTCTCCCGGTGCATTATGAAAACCCACTAAAAGGAGCTTTTCGCACCACAAAACCTTTTAAAAGGATTCTGTCAACACAAAAGCAAACATTGACAGCAGTTGCCTTTAAAAGTACTCGAGTCTTCAAACTCTGAAAGACACTGCTTAATTTTTAAATTTATTTCTTTTAAATTTTCCAGACTCAGGCTTCAGAGAAATGTTTTCTGTAATTGCATGAGTAAGAAAATGTATCATGAGATCAATTCCCCTAACAATTTTTAAAACGATTTGTAAACATTATTCTTCACAAAATGGATATTCAAATACATGGCTCTTTGCCTCAGTAATAGTATAAAATTGCTGTAGGGAAGATTTACCAGATATATTGAGAGGAATATGAGTCCCGTTAGTATGTGGTGTCCATGGTCCAGGTCATGCCACCAAGTGGTAAATCCTCTCTGCTGTATTTTCTTCCTCTTCTTCTATAGCCTTCATCCACGTGTGTCAGCATCCGGCATTGGACAATAAGATGCACAAAGATGATTTTTCTAACACAGGTTTCCCTCTACTTTTGAAGATATTAGGAGGCAAGTTGCCACAGAGAGGGCAATATGCTCATCTCATATACTTCAAGTACAGTGCTGCCATCGCTGTCCCTGGGAAAACATACGGATGGGCCATCACTTTCACCTCTTTCATCTCTCAGCAATTAGAGAAGTCATTTTTCTTAAAAAGGGGTGGGCACTCAGAGTTCTGTCTCCTGAAACTTCTCCCTTGGTTGCCATTCTGATCATCTCATTACTGTAAAACTCGTATAAATGCTTCCTATAGAGCAATTTTAGCACAGGAATTTGCAAGTCAAAACAACCAATTCATTTATAAACTACCAGTCTTCCATATTTCAGAGATTACTTGTAGCTCAGGCCACTGCAGCATCCAGTTAAGAAAGAAAAAACTAGAAGATCTCAGCGTTGGTACTGCTGAGAAGGAACCATGTGCTACAGTCAGTTTTTGTTCTGAAACTAGTATTGCAGTAGGAAGAGTCCGCTGTTTTGGAATAGTATCAACCACTAGCTTATTTTATGTTTGAAAAGGTTTTCATTTGTTCATTCAATAGGAAGCATCAAAGATGTTAATAGCTAAAAATTAATCACCCTGCACCAAAATATCCTGCTTCCAGAAATAATCATGCAAGCAATAAAAACATGGGTCGGCTGTTGCTTTGCAAAGAGTTTTTAATCTCTAAGAAAAGGGCAATTCACAGTTCACATATCGATATCTCGGTGTTCAGAAAGTGGCCAACCTGGTTGGACAGCTAGTGAAAATGAAATTTCGGATGTTCAGAACCAATTCAGCCCGTAAAGACTTTGGAGCTCAGGTTGACAGCCGACCCTGACACCTGTCAGTAACAGTTACTTTGCAATGTCATGCACCAACAGATCCCAAACGGGCTCTAATGTTTTGACCTTACACCATGAACTCAGGCAATCACTGGAGAACTTCCTTGCGTAAGACATAGCTATAAAAATACAAAACACATATACAGAATACATAATACAGAATTCTGCTCTGGGTTTTTTTGGGGCTTGGTGTGGCTTTTTAGGATTAAAATAATGCCTCCAAAGAATAAGCAAAACCACCTCATCTCGGCGCAATACAAACCCTGAAGAACTATGCAAGGACTGCGACACACTAACCTTTGAAGAATATAAAGGATCCATATGGAACGTTCCGCATCTGAGGAATATCAACTCTGGATCATGTGGAAAAGTCTAAAATAAGGACATGACTAAGCTGGCCTCTTTAATGACTAGAAAAAGAAACAAAATGGAAAATATCCACCTTGCAGGCCTCACTCTGTGCAGTGACCTGGAAAAGAAAACCGATTGGCACCAGCAATCAAATTTTCCTGTATTATCTTCCCGGGGGGTTGATTACATCGTCCTAAACGTGGGGGACTGCTTGAGGTTCAAAATTCTTTACACTGCAGTTATTCCTCAGAAATCCAAGCATAATTAGAGAAGCAGAAATACACAGTGGTAGCCAGCACACAGTATGGCATACAGTAACAGCGGTTCAGAACGGCCCATCAGGAGGGGTAACAAAACAAGGCCACCAGCATGCTAGCTGTGAAGTTTATGATTTTCAAGGCACCTTTTACAACAGGAGTTGGAAAGTAGTTCAGAAATTAGAAAAGAACTGCAGTATCACATATGTTTCTCCCAAAAGGGCATTTTTTCTATGTAAAAAAAATAAAAATGCACATATTCTCAAAGTATCATTCACCGGAACTTATTCTCTTCTAATTATTTTTAAGAAAAAGTCCTAGTTTTACCTTGAATACATGATTTGATCAAAGAATGCTTGAGAAGTAAACTTCTGAAACCAACAAAAGCCTTTAAGCACTCTAAATAGGTGATGGGTTTGTTTCATTTACATTTCTACCTTGCATTACTCTCCAATAAATGAAGAACAGCACATGTTCTTCCACCATTAACTCATTACACTGACAGAGAGTCTCTCAATGTTCCCCTCACATTTTTATTCACATTAGGATGAAATCACAATGTACCGGCTCGTGCAGGCAGCGTATTATGCCAGGCACTGCATGCACCTGTTTGAAACAGTTCTCATCCAAAGGCTTCACAACCTGAACAGAGAGGACAGGCATGAATGAGAAACTGTAGGCACAAGAGAGATTGCTTTCCCTGTGATTATCCAGGGAAATTGGTCTCAAAGTGGGAGACCAACTCCACGGCTCCAAGTCTGCTGTTCTGCCTCTTTCACCACGCTACTTCGCAGTACACAACTGGGTTTTTTTTTCTTTTCTATTTTTTATGATTTGGGGGTTTAGTAAGGCTTGGTCTCACTGGCAAATTCCAGCTAGAGACCACAGGGAATGTTTTCCGTAAAATGCAAGTCCAATGTCTCTGGCTGAATTTGTGCCTGCTAGCTAACCCACGCTGTTACTGCGGCGTTAACTACTTCGCTTGCGGTGTTCACGCTTGAAACAGAGGTCAAATTGTATGGACATTTTTTTTTTCCCCTACAACTTTGATAAACAAGCATTCCTGCTGCTTGCACTCCTGCGGGGAATTCACATTCAGTGCTATCATTTCCAATTCCTCAGCCTATCGAGTGCTGTTGACGTTTTATTTCATAGCAGACAGAAGAGCATGAAGTGATTTTTTTTTTTTACCTACAAGCTTGTAAATCCTCTCAGAGGCCTTAAGGAGGAAACAATATCAAGCTATGTAAGAAAAGAACAGTAAAATTCACACGAAAATTGCACATATCCTTATTTTTATAACTACTGTGGAGGTCAGCTGGTATTAAAGATGACATGTACTTCTCCATATTTCACTTCATATGCTAATTGCATGCACTTTTTTATTACAAGGTCTGGAAAAAAATACTCTTCTGTAACAATATGATGAACCTGCATCTTACATAACTTTAGTTGGAACCTGTTCTCAGGAAAGATTGGTTCATATTTATAAAGTGCTTCAAACATGAAAGAACTGCATACTTCGCACATTTTATTGCCTTCATGGCATTACCATAAGCTTAACCTTGCAGTGAACGTTTCTTCTGTTGAACTGGAATCTGAACTGAGAAACTTTTTAGCGGTAGATGTTTTTCTTCACTTCTACTGAAAGCTTCAGCCCTGAGGTGATGAAATCACCCTGGATGCCACATGGAGAAAATGCCATTCAGTAAGCAGTCTTTTTCTAGTTGGAAAGACCAAGAAAGTAATTTGTGGCCTTTTACATCTTTAATGCAGGACAGAGTTTAGTCATTTTGGGCACAGATAGATTAGATGTGTCTGGGTGAGTGACCGGAGGGCAATTCATTAATTAGGGAGAACATGCAGCTGCGTATGGGTAAAATTAGGAAGGAAACACATTTGCAGATGCATGAATGACAGCATCAATGATTCCTTCTCAATTCTTGTATTTATGCTGTCATAAAAGCTTGATGTTATTCTGCAAATGGATAATTTATTTTTAGAGATTCTAGAGGTGCCTGTGTAAGTACAGGTGGATGAGCTCCACACAACTGATACCCTATTCCAAATCACTTGTATCCAGCTCCTCATGGTTCATTTCAGATCTACAGTGTTTTGGCCGAGACAAAAAAGTGTGGTTAATTGACATATGAAACTAGGTTTGGCAGCTGAGCGGCCTTTCTCGTGGGTACCTGTACCCAGAGCTCAGGTGGTGGGTGATAAACAAAACAGAAGATCAAACTTAGCAGTGAGAGAGATCAGGAAATTAAATGATGTTTATGAAGCTGTAAATACCTGGTACTGTCTCTCAATCTACAAATTTCTGATGAATAGGAACACTTACAGAAATCCTCTTTAACCAATGCCGCCAAAATAATGAATGTCATGCTACCAGTCACCATTTCCTTGTTCTTTTTAGCAAATGATTCTTCAGAGATGCCAGACTGAGGCAGTTTGAAATCAGCTGTCCTTAAACATGATAGAAGAGGGGGAAGGGTTGACAGTGTAGTACGTTCTCATTTGAAAGATTTTTCTCTATACACTGCTCTTCAAAGCTTAGACATATAATTTCCATTTGCACTTAATTTCATTAGTGACAGAAGATACTGAGGGAGGGAAAGAGAAAATAGCTAAGCAAGCAGAATTGCAAAATTCTGTGTTTGATATGAGAATTGAGGATATCAATATTTTCCTCCATATGTTTCAGCAATGAAGAGGTCCCAGTTCTCACATTTGAACCACCTGGAATTGCTTTGAGGTTCTAAAATATTAAAAAGAAAAAGATTTAATATGCTGTATTTTCTACTCATATTTCACACCTCAGAAGTTTAGCCAAGGTGTATGAACTAAAAAGAATACAGCAAAGTCTTCAGACATCCGATGCAGCAAGTGAAGTAGTTTTCTTTGTAGGCAGAGAAAGGAATGTAGCTTGGTGCTATTGGACTATTCTTCCCTGAAGTGATCAATCAGAAGTATCTCAGGTTGAGATAACTCTTCAGTCCCCCACCAGCTCAACTTTCAATTCTCATTCCTCTTGAAACCAAAAACATTTGCAATGAAGACAGATGTGGAAAGTTAGAAAGGCGAATAGTAAGATTGATGGTGACACCGAGAAGAAGCCACAACTGAAAGGGTAGGTGTTTTAAAGGTCAGGCTCAGGTGTGTAGCCAGAGCTGGAGTTTATACAACAGATTCATTTGCCATGTCTAATGAAAGGTTAATGTTATTAATTTTTGTATCAGAAATCAATCAGGCTCAGACTGTCAGAGCTTCAGGTGATTTCCGTGTCTGGGAACAGATTTCTTTTTAATGGAATCCAGGACTTATTTTGACCGTGTTTAATTTAACATGGTAAATCATCTTTCCTTCAGGACTATACATTGTATTTTAGGAGTCTAATGTCAAAGAAAAGGCACATATGAATAGACTCTCAGAAATACCCATCTCCCATTTGGGCACCAGAAGAGGTACCCAGATTTTCACGTACCTGGAATTGGTTGCTGCTTTTATTTGAAAATCTGGACGAAAGTACTGCAAAGGTGAATTTTTAAGGTCATGAAAATCATTATCTTTTTGCAGGTGGGTGCTGAATCTTTTTGATAATCTGTCTCATAGTAAGCAGTTGAAAACCAGTATGTTCAATGATATACAGAAGAAACAGTATGTCAGAACACATAAATCATAACACATTATTAGAGAAATAATTTGACATGGACATGTGCTGAAAGACTCTGTGACTCTCTTAAGCATCTGAACTGTCAGAAGTTAGCATTCCTTTTTTTTTTTTTACTGTTTTATCTTAGTTGCACAATAAAAGCCTATAAAACATCACAGTGGTGTCAGTTAATATTGGAATGGAAGCTCCATATAAAAAAAAAAAAAAAAGATGTAAAGACTCATAAACCAGAAATGCCTAAAAGGAAATCAGACATTATTAACAAATGAATTCTGTATGTGTCTGACGAGAAAGGGCACAAGAGAATTACTTATGTAAGTTGTGCATATACTTGTGGGAAAACAGATGCTTACAAACTTTGAGATAGAAAACCAAGTATAAAATCCTTCAGCCACCGTAGTTACTTTGGTACAGTTTGGATGAACCTCAGGTTAGCAATTTTGAACGTGTCAGTGTGATAGATAAAATCCTTGGCAAAATGTAAAACTGTGATAGCTTAGAAAAGGGATTCCTTGAGGAAATCTGAAAGACAGAACAGATGTTCCACTTTGCAGATAAAATATGTTCATCAAACCTGTGTATCCTGTTGTATAATTAAAGAACCATCCATCCTCCATTTTCACAAGGTGAAGCAGACACTTGTTTACTGATGGAAGGGAGTTAACAGTTACTCCTTCTTTTTCAATAAATATTTCATTATGTAACTACAAAGAGCGACAAATGAAACCTCCAAACACAAGCTAATAGGTCTAAAGCTTAATGGTTCTTTACAAAGCAAAGGACATATGACATTTCTTTCCCACATTTGCTTAAAATGATTAAGCACCACCATTCCGGGAAAAAAAAATTATCTCATTCTGGTAAATTAGTTTTGCGACATCATGAGAAAAATAGACTTCTTTGCAGACGTATGATAGTCTCTAAAGACAAGATATTTATTTTCAAGTAAATGTAAACAACAAGCTTGGAGTTTAGACAATTCCCAGTTCATTTCCACTAACAAAGCTAGAAACAAGGGCAAAAAATAGCAATTGTCAGCTGACAGTATACCATGTCTCACCTTGATTAGCAACTTTGGAAATTTAAGAACCAAGTTTGGAGAGAAGCTTTGCTTTTACACAGGGGGCTGCATTCCTGTAGTCATGAGTGACTTTCTTCAGCCCCCACTTTGTAAGGGGGAGAAGAACTGTGATTCAGACCCACATCAGTGGGCAGGAGGAACCACAGCTCTGCTCTTGGCAGTTCTGATCCATGTTTTTTAACTTTTTTTTTTTTGTTTCACACCAGAAGGGAGAATTCAGTTGTTTAGTTTCAATTCTTCAGCATCATTTCATAGAATCAGAATCACAGAATGGTTTGGATTGGAAGGGACTTCAAAGATCATCTAGTTCCAACCTCTTGCCATGGGCAGGGACACCCTCCACTAGACCAGGTTGCCCAAAGCCCCATCCAACCTGGCCTTAAACACTTCTAAGGACGGGGCATTCACAACTCCTCTGGGCAACCTGTGCCAGTGCCAAATTTAGCCAAATATTGGACCGAGTAAGTTGTATGAGTTGACCAAACTTCATTCATTTGGTGAAAGAAACAGATAAGCCCCTGGCTTTGGTCTGAAGACATTCAGGAACATAAAAATTGTTGCCTCTTTGTGCCAAAGATCCTCACAAAATCTTGAAAGAAATTTGACACAACCTGAAAATTATCCAGGCAATAGAAAGAAATGTGATGGGATTCATTCCGTACTACCTGAACTCCTCATTTGACCTTTGTTTCAACAATTTTTTATGCAAAGACATAGGGAGAAGACAATATCTGAGTAGCATACAGACAGTTTTGAGACGAAGGTGAGTGCCAGGCCTTCAAATGTGCTTGGGACGCATGCTGCTGAGACACTTGCAACTGCTGCTCTTGCATTTTGCACACTGATAAAAGCTGGCCCACCTCAGACAAAATATGGTTATAAAGATATTCTACCAGCATGACATTTTTCGGCTTTCCATACCTTGTGACAGACAGAAAGAACTTTTGAAAGTGTCCTTCATATTTTTCCAAGCTGGATAACTGCACTGAAAGGGACTGTGTCTCCTCTCTCATAGAAATGGAGTTCTCTGCCTCACAGGTAAAACAGTGTGTTAGTCAGGGTACTTGTGCCAAAGGATTGTTTCAAATCGATTAATCTCAAGAGCCTTAGAGTCAGACTCCCATATCCACCAGCTTTTAGTGCCAGAAGTGTGACTAGTTGAGAAGGATGGAGAGGTGGGAAAGCTCAAAAATCCAAGCAATGCCATGGCCCTGAGGTACCTCCAGCCCTGACCATCCCTGCCCACCCCCTTCCCACAGCCCGGGACCTGACATCAGTCCCCCAGGGCCATCAGCCCCTGCCCCAGTGACCCCACAGCAGGGCTGGACTCCAGTTCCCCACAGCCCTGGCCATGGGTCCACCAAGCTGGGTCCACCCATGGGCCCATGTCCCAGCCTGATGCCCAGGGCTGGGGCTACCCCAGTGCCGCCATCTGCCCTGCTCCTGCTCCTGGCTGGGGCAGTGCCACAGGTCGTGGCTGCCAGGCCCTGCCCTGACAGACCTCACCAGCTGCCCCCATGGTCTCTGGGGAGCCCCTGGCCACTGCGGCACCATGACAAGAAGGGAGACAATCTGACTTGGGATTTCCAACATGTGCAAATCTCATTGGATTTTCCAGCTGTTTTCCCTGAGGAAAGCTGTGATACACCCCCGAGATGAACCCTTTCACGGGGTTCCTGTGCTGCTGCTCCTTCAGCAGCATGTGCTGTGGCAGAAGTGTGATGTCTAACACAGCTGGAGACCCTTCGAGCCCCCATCCTGCTTCTCCTACCCTTCCAGTTCCTCCAAAGCAAGCTAATTTTGAGAGTTTTTTGGTATCTGTAAGTAGTCTTGAACAACCTGTTTGATTAAAATGAACACATGGGCAGCCCAAAGCTACAGCAGGAGCAAGAAGCAGCTGTGGAGTTCAGGGAGCTTCTCTGGTCCCTGCGGGTGCTTCTGCATGGGCTGAAACCTGCCCTGGCTGACAAGCCCTCCGTGGAGCTGGTGATACTGGGGCAGCATCAGTGTATCAACGTTAGGTGACCTCAGAAACTTATTTCTGGTCGTGCTGAATTTCCCAAGTAGGAAGGATGCATTCGCACATGGAGTATGGGGCAAGCTGTGAAGTGCTGTTCAGTGGAACAAGAGTGCTGTTGATCAGTTAAAAAACGGTGAAGAAAACATAGTTTTTTACTTTCAGCAAAGATTAGCTAAGTTGGATACATGGAGGACTTTCTGACTGGAAAGACAATGAGTCTCTTGACCAAGGGGCAGAGAAATGCTAAGCGACCTTCTTCATTCAAGGCATTTAGGAATAATTTGACGAGCATCTTTGCCAGTGGCCTAAATATACTAGATGCCTTTCACCAAAGAATTAGATTAGATGATTTATTGAGGTCCTTAACACACTAGATTTCTATTATTTCTATTTCTACTACTGCTAAGAGCAAGGTATTTTTGCACTACAGAGCTATGAACAGTATCTTATCCATATTTCTTACACAGTATCTAACCACATGTGTATTCTGCAGCATGAGGCCCCAACGGCAGTCTGAAAGAAGAAAAGAAACAAAATGTATTTTGCTTTTCCCACTCCTAAAAGAAGGACTGTCTGTGATACCTTTGCTTTAAAACAAAATTGTGAAAAGCAGAAAATTTTGTTGGTAGTTACCTGCAAAAGAATAAAACCAAAATAAAATCCAGAGTGAGGGGTTGATTTATTCCTCCATTTAAAAGAAAAATAAAAGGAAGAAGAAATCATCTCTTCTGAAAGTGCTAATCCCAGCAGCACTGTAATAGCTGAAAAATATCTTCTTCAAGTTCTCTATGCAAATAATCTTTATCCACTTTTAGATAATGACATTTGGGTAGAGAAGAATAGATTTCCTGCGGGAATGCTTTTATGTCACATGCGGTATTCGGTTCCTGAAAACAGCAATTGATCTGTGGAGGCCAAATCTGCTTAAACCATGTTTAATATTACCAGAAATTAGTCCCTCAATAGTCTCTTTTTCAGACAAAATACCAGTAATCAGCTGGCTTCTTTTCCATACACACATAATACATATAATATTGCTGTTACTTCGTAGAGTTTGTATTTAGCATTTTCCCCATTTTTTTGGATTCACAGTTTTGTTGGTGTTACTAGACATAATCCCACGAAAAGAATTTTCACAAAGATTAGTACAATCTGTGTGGCCCCAGGCCTTCAGTTTTAGCGATATTTATACTACATTAGCAATGGGTCTCTTGTGAGAAAACTGCTGTGCAGAAATTTCACCATGCTCATGTGATAGCTGTTGACTGTGTATTTGAAAGGAACTATCAGCTGTGTTTGTAATTAAAGTATTTAAGGAATTACCAACAGAAAATGGCAGCTGTCAAAATCTAGGCTCTCCCCTACCCTAAGACAAAGTTTTGGTGAGAGGAATTTATTGCAGAAACACAAATAGCAGACGCTAATAGCAGTCTGATGACATACAAGCTTAATACTCTGCTTTGATTTTCTAGGAGCACGCTGGTATTTGCTTGTACAGATGCTGGAGGAATTGCACAAGACCTCATAGATGCTATTACTTCCTGTGTTGCCTTATGAAAACTGTTCTGCTTAGAATACTTGTACAAAAATGCATACGGCCCCACGTTTGAGGTGTCCGGTTGTGACTCAGGACACTCGGATTGAAGTCCGTGGGACTACAGGACCTAAGAGTAGTAGTGAGCAGAGTTGGGTACGGAGTTGCCGTACTGTCTCAGACCAGTGGCCCATCAGACCTGGTGCCTACCTCCAACAGCAGCTGCTAGTGGATGCGCAGGGAAGAATCCAGGAACAGGGCACGCCTGTATCAGTAATTTCTCCTCATGCACTTAACAGCTTCTGAGTGTCTGTGGCTTAAGGAATTGTTGAGCTGGTAAGTGTATCCTATTCTGGCGCTCTGTCCTTGTCTGACTTTTCCCTATGAGTGTGTCTAATTGCATTTTGAACTGTTTTATACCTTCGACTTGCATTAGATATGTGAAACAAGTTTCACAGCTTAATTAGGAGTTGTGCCTAATCAAGTGTCTGTTCTGGATTGGACTTTGAGATTCCCTCCCTCCCCACCTTATTTCAAAGGCATCTTTAATGTGACTGGAATTTCAGAGCTCAACACTTTCCATAAACCAGAACTTTGGCCCATTTCATCCCTTTGCTGTGATGCTCTGGTATACAGGGCAATACAAAATTGCCCTCTGTGAATGACAACTAAATTCTTCATCTACATATTAGTAGCATTTTTGACTTGTCCCGCAAATATAACGAGAGTCCATGGTGCGGGTTGGAGACTGGGTATTGCAAAAGCTGGTGCCAAGCTCGCTGCATGGGCATGAAGAGAGACATGCTCAGAACTGAGCGCCAAGTAGGTTTAACTTAAACTACAGCTTCGCTGCTGACGCGGGTGGGAAATAACAGAGCAGATAATGTTGAAGCCTTCTACCCTGATCGTGGCTACACTCCCCTTGTCAGGCAAGGGAAGAGATAAGCTAATTGTTTGATCAGGCTTATCATTCTCAGTTAATGCTGCATCAGCAATGCCTGTCTATAAGCAAAATTCAGTCCATACTGTAGATTTAAATATTTACATGTACATATTTACATATTAATTTACAGATTAATTAGTGCTGTAAAAAGAAGGAGACTATTGTTATTCCACCTAAGTACTACACAATAGTCACCTTTGATACTTACCTTACATCTACACAGCTGTGTAGCACAGAAACCAAGTGACTTGATGTAGATTAGCAGAGACTGCAGCAGTGTAGAAAACTGAAGCAAACTGTCCTGAATCCACGAACACATCTATCTCTTGTATTTGTGAACTAATGTGGCAACACAGCTGCAAATCTACTTTGTTGCCTGGAATGAAGTTGGGTTTGCACTGAGGTGATCAGCTGCAGCATGAATACCTAAACTGCACTGGTTATAATACCATTTCACATGGAGAACTGTGTTTCTCCGGTCACTTTGCTGATCTTATGATAGAGGTATAAAATCTGTCACCTTGACAAGCAGGCATAGATTTTGCATTTAAGTCATAAGCAACATTTTCTAGTGAAGCCAAGAGTAAACATTTTTTATATTCTTTGTTTCAAGGACTTTTGCATTTAAATATCATTTTTGCAAATGAAATATGGGTTTTAAGCATCATTTTTTTGGTCTATCCATAGACCTTGATGAAAGAGACTAAGAAAGGGACAATTTCACTGCTACAGAGACCATTTCACTTCATGAAGAAAATTGCATACTGAAAAATGATACCCGTTCTACACAGAGCCAGGAAGAAGGAGGAAAGTAGTTTGGATTATCAGTGCATGCCATTTTTATTACCCTCCTCTGTTCAGCCCTGGACCAGCCAGCAGTAGCAATGGCAAAGAGCTACATCTCAGTTTTTACATCAGAGTGATATATTGTGCCTACTCTACGCTGACAAATTTTCCACCCTGGAGCACATACAGGTGTCTCTAAGACACCAGAATTCCCTTCTTGCAGGACTCCTTGCAAGGCCCAGAGTTGATGTGGATCTGTCCACTGTTGGGGAGATAAGGATGTATGAGGCCATCCATTTCAATGTTAGTGCTGGCTAGAAAGAAGACCATGGCCAAGAGCCACATGGAATGAAACTAAAGAAAAGCCTGCAGACTACAGTGCATCCTCTGCTGGAGCCCCTAGCACAAGCAACCTTTCAGAATAGACAGATTTTGGGTTGTATAGGTCTTTCTCTCACGTCAGCTATTCCCAGTCAGCAACCAAGAGAGGCAAATGCAGAAGAGATTTAAAATAACCAAAGAGCTCAGTATAGGCTCAGATCTGCGTGGCTGGGGAACAGCCTTTCCAAAAGGGACCTGGGGGTCCTGGTGGACAACAAGCTGAACATGAGTCAGCAGTGTGCCGCTGAAGCAACAAAGGTGAATTTGATTCTGGGCTGCACCCCCAGGGATGTTACTAGCAGAGATAGAGATGTCACCATCCCACTCAACACTGGTCAGACCGCTCCTGGAGTGCTGTGTCCAGTTCTGGTCTCCACAATTCAAGAAAGACATAGACAGACTAGAGAGGGTCCAAAGGAGGGCCACAAAGATGATCAAAGGGCTGGAGAACCTGCCCCATGTGGAAAGACTGAAGGAGTTAGGTCTTTTCTCCCTGAAGAAGAGAAAGCTCGGGGGGACCAGGCATTGGAACAGGTTGCCCAGGAAGGCGGTGGAGTCACTGTCCCTAGAGGTGTTTAAAGAAAGGTTGGATTTGGTACTTCGGGACATGGTTTAGTGGCTAATAGGTGGTAGGGGGACGGTTGGACTAGATGATCCTCAGATCTCTTCCAACCTTAATGATCCTATGATTCTATGACCTCACTACAATATTCCAGTACTTAAAGGGTGGCTAGAAAGAGGACAGAAGGTACAGAGCCACATGGAGAAGTCAGGGGGCAATGGGTACCAGTTGCAGCGGGAGAGGTTTCATTTTGATATAAAAAAGAGGTTATTTTAACAGTGAGAACAACTGATCACTGGACCAACCTCCCTAGAAATGTGGTTGAGTCCCCACTGTTGAAAGTTTTCAAGATGCAACTGGACAGGGTGCTACATAATCTCATCAAGGCTCCCTTTCCCATGAAAGGTTGGGCCAGGGGACCTCTCAAGGTTCCTTCCAACCTGGGCTGTTCTACAGCTCTGTGATTCTATGATTTAAATCAGGGCAGGCTTATCCTGCATGTAGGGCCACAGCAAGCTCCAAGGAGATTAGAAAGAACAGCCCGTGTTAGTATCACTTCCCCAGTCTCACTCCAAGAGATCTTGCCAGAGATGCGCTGGCTCCCACACGTGTAGTTTGCATTCGGTTACAGAAGGGTTGTTCTCTTTTGAGGCAGTGTGTGCAGAGCTTCTGCAGCTGTATACTGCTGGGCCAAGTATTGATTGTTTCAATTTTCAAGGAAGGGGACAAAATTTAGCTCTAAAAGACAAATGAGATTTGTTTTATAGAGCTTGTTGGGAAAACAATGTTGGAATAGAGAGTTCACTTTCATTACCATTGACACAGTTGCAAAACAGCATTAATTTTCTTGGTAATTTCATTCAACAACAGGAAAGAAAAGGAGAAGAAGTTGTGAAAATTTTGCAAAATGCCTTTTGTCACTTCTGACAACATTCTGAGGTTTGTTTTACCTTTTTTTCTCCTTTTTTTTAAAGGACTGTTCATTTAATTTTATATTTTACTATAAGATCTAAAATTTCCACATCTCAAAATGAAATATCCAGGTCGACCTGATGCTAATCCTTTATGAAATACCCATCTGCATAGAATCTGTGAAGCTACCAGTGCCACAGCTAATGAGAACAAGTGGCCAGTCTTTTGCCAAATGGAATTTCCATCTTCTGCAAGCCTCTGTTAATAAACTGTGATTTCATGGGGTCTGGAAGGTTATGATTTTTTCACTGCACACTTGCAAGAATCGCATTTGCTCACTGTGGCTAATAGCAGCTTGGGGACAAATTATTACTATATGGTCTCATTACCAAACTGCCTGGCCTGAGACAGTTTCTACTGAATGGTTTCTGTAGTCAGCTTTTGTTAGCCATCATCTAGGAGTTACCTTTTGCTGCTGCTATTGTTCCCAACTCACCTAGCATCCACACTCATTATTTCTCTGCTCTCTCACAAGATTTTTCAATAGCACAGCATGGTGCGGTGATAAGTTTAGAACTGCACCCGTCCTTTTATCACTGTTACCACATCTTCCATCACAATCCACTTATTTTTCTCATTCATCTGCTCTGTCTTGTCTCATAGCTGACACTCTCTTTGAGGTTAATACTGTCATTTCCTATGTGTATCTGAATAGGATCCACCACAGTGAAAGGCCAGGCCAGCTGAGAAATGCTGTTACATAAGTGTGTAATAATTGTAATCATCATCAGAGACAGATACCTATTACTAATCATAAAAAATCTCGAAAATAGCTTTGTCTTTCTGCTTCCCTGTGATGTTCTTATCTTCCTTCTTCTTGCATTTCTTTATGCTTTTTTTTTTTTAAATCCGCTTTTTTTTTTCTAAAAAGATACCTTTAAATAACAGGCTCCCTCAGGGGAAATCTCCTCTCGGTATTTATCTGGTACAAGTGCTGGGTAGCACCCTAATTCCACAGTCACGAGATTCGGGTAACTGGCTGAGTGATGTCCATCTTCACGGCGTCACGGCAGAAATATTGTACTGAGGTTAAATATGAATGCACTCTCATTTGTCGTGTTTCACCTCATTTCCCATGCTCTGCAGCATCCCGCGTCAGCGCTCCATGCGGCTGCAAGCAGGCAGACACTCTGTTAGCAAGGCCATCACCTCATCCAAGAAACATCTGACTCCAAGTGAGCTGCAGTAGATTTCATGGGTCTTACCTAGCTAGAGGGCTGACAGTGTCCCACATGCTGCCTCCACAGCCTCAGAGCTCCTTTCTGCCCCAGCCCAGCCCATCTGCCCTAGTTCAAAAAGCCCCTTCAGACCGGTGGATAACTTTTCCTTCCCTTGTTCCCTGGCAGTGAAAAGAAAACTAAAAGCTGGGGAGGCAGCGGAAGCCTGAGGGCTCTTCTCAGCCTTCACAGAAGACAGACTACGCTCTGCACGCTCTGTGATTTTGCTTTTTGACCACAAGATGTCTCCTGCAAACCGTGGAAATAGCAAAAGGCTGTCAGACAGGCTGGGGAGATGGACACCGGCACCTTAGGCAGGTCAGGCACTTATGCTCAGTCGTCCTTACACCTGCCTGGTACGAAAATAGATTCATCCCATTTGTTCCAGCAATTCCAACAACAACAAGTCTGGAGCACGGAAGGGATGTTTACATTTTATATTAACCCTCATACTAGTTTCCTGTAAAAGTTTACAAATGTTACAAAAATTTCAGTCCCCATGCAATAATGATAAAAAGAGAGTTTATCCCAACAAGCAGTCTCCAAGAAACACCTGAGAGGAGCTTCCCAATGAATGTCCCATCTCCCGCTCCAGAGAACAGCCTCCCAGAGAGTAATGGTCAGCTTTGAAAAAAGAAAGAAAACTGCTGAAACTTCTCCTTGGATGAACCTACTGACTGAAACAATTTATGAGCGTTCATAGAGGCAGTTTATAGTGCACAATAAGAGACTAAAAGACTGACAGACACGAGGTGCTGAGAAGCAGATGTGAAATATAACAACATGCCCAGAAACAAGAACTTCTTGAATTGCAACTCTGCCAGGATGGAAGAAGCTTCAGGAACAGGTACGAATTGGTTTGTGCGAACATAGCGAGTATTTAGCTTTTCTTTCAGCAGAGTCATTTTTAAGCTTGTCCAATACTGGTTACTGTCTCAGTCCACCATGGAGTGGCTGTGTGAGCAGCCTGCGTTCATCCTTTCATGCCCCATGAGGCCCTCAGCATGCCGCCAATGTTTTAGTTAATGTATTTCTTCATCCGTACTCTAATGCTGCATTGAAGGGCAGACTTGCCCTTGGACTGTTCTGCTTCTAGTGTCGGTTCTCCTTTTAGGAATGTAATTGGCCATAACATGTAATGTAATTGCATTGTCCACTTTGAAGTTAGAGCTAGTCAGGATGCTTGGCACTGTTTCTAAAACTTTCCATTAAAAAGAATAGCACAAAAAACCCCCCAACTCTGTATGTAGAAATTCAACACATTTTAGTTAAAAAAGTAAATCCATTCTATTCATTGGTATTTTTTCAGCTTAAGGTTTGGGGGATTTTTTTAAAGAAACTGAGAAATCTTTAGAGATCTTCTGAAAAAACGTATACTTTTGTCCTCATCAATTACCTTTTGCTGGAAGAAAGTCATATTGAAATGAGTTCTTAAAACTGAAAGTGTTGGTTATATTAAATGATACACTCTTCCAAGTGTGTCATTCAATTGATATTTATAATTTATAATTGCAGCTTGTAAGGCACAAAGGCATGCAAAAAAGTATTAGATATTATTAATCACATCATTCAGATTGACAGAACTCCCGTGAAATCACAGAGAGGGGTGCAGGAAGAAAATCTTGCTCTCGGGATTACCAATGCTGCACCAGATCAACAGACCTGCACAGACTTCTAAATCAGGCTTCCCACCCATCAGTGTTGGGGCTGATGTCACGGTTCTGCCTCAGACAGCAAGCTCTGCGGGGAAGGAGCCTGAGGGAACAAAGAGCAACATGTCGGGGACGGTGGCCTGCAGCGTTACAACTAGAGACACCGCAGAGAGAGAGAGGAGGCTAGATTGCTCCCCCCACTTCACAAACCCTGTACTCTAACAGTAGAGTGCCTGGCCCAGCAATAGGCAATAGGCTGCTGCCTACTCCAAATCTAAAGATGTCAGGGCCTCCTCTCTTTCACACACGTCATGGTTTTACCCCAGTTGGCAGCTGAGGCCCACACAGCTGCTCGCTCAGTCCCCCCCATCCCGATGGGGGAGAGAATTGGAAAGTGAGAAAACTCATGGGTTGAGATACAGACAGTTTAACAGGTAAAGCAAAAGCCACGTGCACAAGCAAAGCAAAACCAGGAATTCATTCCCCACTGCCCACGGCAGGCAGGGGTTCAGCCATCCCCAGGACAGCAGGGCTCCCTCACGCGTAATGGTGACTTGGGAAGACAAACACCATCACTCTGAATGCCTCTGGCCACCCCTCCCTTCTCTTCCCCCAGCCCCTTACAAACCGAGCATGACGCCATATGGTATGGAATGTCCCTTTGGTCAGTGGGGGTCAGCTGCCCTGTCTGTCCCCTCCCAACTCCCTGCACACCCCCAGCCATCCCGCCGGCGGGGCGGTGCGAGAAGCAGCAAAGGCCTTGGCTCTGTGTGAGCATCGCTCAGCAACAGCAAAACCATCTCTGCACTATCAGCGCTGCTTCCAGCACAAACCCAAACACAGCCCCACACTGGCTGCTGTGAAGAAAATTTACTCTCTCAGCTGAAACCAGGACAATGCATTTGTCTGCTATTTAAGTCAAGCACGTGTGATCCTTATAATGGTGTATTTGAAGGCAAAAGTGCCTGTTGCAGTGACAAGGAGGAGGGTGTAACTTCATTTTGGTACTTTTTAAGTTACATTCCTTTTTATTAAAGGGTATGGTGTCCTCAACAGCGCTCTCATGAGCAGCTCCACTGAGACTGATGAGGCTGCTTTACGGGCTGTAGGATTCAAGGCTTGTTGAACAAAAGCAGTTACCCAAAACAGGCAAACAAAAATGCCTACCATTCTGAGTGAAGGTTTTATACGAAATCTAAATGATACCATGGGCTGTTCCAAGGTATAATACATAAACTGATATGTGGTCTTCATGTGAAATTGAATATATACCTCCAAAGTTTACTATTAAATATTCTAATATGGAATAATTGCTCTAAGCACCTTTGTAAATTTCTGTTCTTGAAATATTGATCCAACAATTCTGAAGGGCCACTAGGATTTTCTATGAATATCAAACCAAGTTAGCCACAAAATGTATTGTATAAGTGCATAGGCTACTGCATTCCTCTATGCAATGTGCATTATGCAATTTATTATTTATGTGTGATGCTTCCTATCCATCATGAAACATTGGTAAAAGGAGATGTAACACAGAATACTTTGACACATGGGTAAATGTGTTTTGATTGCAAATTAACTGTATACAAATATATAGATAGGTAATTACTACTGCCTAATTCTGCGATGGTAACTACAGGACTTAATGAGAATTTAATTGAGTGGTAGCCACTGTCTTTGCTAAAATTCACAGAATCACAGAATCACAAGGGTTGGAGGGGACCTCGAAAGATCATCTAGTCCAACTTCCCCTGCCAAGGCAGGGCCACCTAGAGCACATCACACAGGAACGTGTCCAGTCGGGTTTTGAATGTCTCCAGAGAAGGAGACTCCACAATCTCTCTGGGCAGCCTGTTCCAGAAAAAAACATTGGTAGCTAGGCCTTGAGCTGAAGTATTCTGCTTTTCTGAAACCTTCCCACAGTAATGCCTCGACTCCTCAATCCTTAGAGCCCATACAATTAACCATCTGTGGGTGTATATATGTGTGTGTGTGTGCATTTCCATATGTGTGTGTGCATATGTGTGTGTGTATGGGATCCTGAGAATGCTGGTTAATGTTTCATTTGCACAAACACTGTTATACACGTTTGTTTTTACTAGCGGTCTTAGCCAGCATACTTGGAATCTGACTAGAACCTGAGAACACTTAAGTATTCTAGGCTTAACAGGTTCAGCAAGAAACCAAACTCTTCTGTAGAAAAGTAGAAAGAAATTAAGCCCCGCTGTACTTAACCTTAAATGTAACTGTAGAACTAAGTGTAAATCATTCCTTTGTTTGAAATCAGCTGCTGCACTTAACCTGAAGGGAACTGAGTGGTTTAGCCCCCCATGCCCTAATCCTTACACTTAATCGTCATCCAGAAACTCCCAATTGACTCTGAATGGCCCATAAATTGTGGGTTTTCCTGCACATCTTATGGAATTCAGCAGCAAACTGAATGCTCAGTTCCTGTTTTCCTGAACTCAAACCTAATCTCAAATCCTTGACATAAAATTAGTTTTATTCTGCCCCAGAATAGATCAAGCTATCTAGCTTTTGTTACCCTGAACTGAAATTCAGCCTACCCTTGCTTCTTTCCTCACCAGAGTCCTACAGGTCTTGGAAGATCCTGATTTTTCCTGAATTCTTCAGATACCCATGAACCAAACCCTACCACAACCACAGGGTTTACACATATCCTACCAATCCCCTCCAACACCAGCCCAAAGAGTGAGCTATTTTCCCTTACCAGGGTCAGTCTGCAGCTTAACCCCCTGTGTCTCTTGGATCCAGCAATAATCTGAGTCTTCAGCCCTCTTAGACCCTGGGTTAGGGCCAAACTCTAACCCTAGCTTTAATCAGAGCTCAGAGTTTAACATTCAGTTGTGGCTGGCATCTCCATCCCCTCCTACCTTTCTGGATCAGCCCTTTCCCTCTGAACCTCCAGTTGCAACTGAAGCCTTCGCTGTCAGGACCCACATCCTATGCTGTCCTGTTACCCCAAAATGTCCCCTAACAGCAGTAGTACCTGTTTTAGATTTAACGTTCTTGTAGGAGTACACAATAAACATAGGTTTTCATGTTTTCTTTTCGAAAACCCAAATCTTTTCCCCAGTCCTAACACTGTACTCAGACCTGACCCTTTTCTCTTCATCCCTGCCACCCCGACCCATCGCCCCATTTCTGTGACAGCAAGGAATGAAGAAATTCATCAGGACCCTGCAGCATCCATGAGGAGAAGGGCTGGTCTTACTGTGGGAAAGGATAAAGTTTAGATGTAAAGAGTTGGTGATTTGGGGCACATGATGCAGTCAGGATTACGATTAGACCTAAAATTCACCAGAAATCCTGAGACCAATGAGTCATATTCATCCCTAGTCCCTGGAAGGTGCATGGTGCTAGGTAAGAGCTTCTGCTGGGAAGGATGAGTGACGCATGCAAGATTTGGGAAGGCTGCATCCAACAGAGGATGGTTAATAATTCAGGTTTGGGTTTCAGAAGAAATGAGCTGAGAAGGAGTTTTGCTGATTGTTGAGCTTTGCAAAGCCTAATGCCAGGGGCACCCAATTATCTCAGCCAGTGCACAGGTGGGGATCCATGGTTAATGTTTAAGTTGGAAGGAGGGATAGGATATTTGGTAGGATTCAGGTCACCTGTAAATGACAATCTGGGTTTCTTTGTGGATTTTCCAAGGCCAGAAGGCTTGTGAAGAAGGGTTGGGTGGGCACAGTGGGTTTGTTTGAGATGAGTGGGAGAACGGAGGCCACTGCTTTGTAGCCATTGTATTCTGGGTAGAAAGAAGAGAAAATTTTTTGCTTCCTGCATTTTTCAGGCCCAGTCCATCCTAAAGCAAACTTTTGATGAAAGCTAGGGCTGGAAATGGCATTACATTTGGAGTATGGGATGAGGAGCTGGGGCCAGGGACGTGGGGTTGTATCTGATAGAGATTATAAACTGGAGAGTCAATACTAGAGTTTGAAAATGGCTTTCATTTTTTATTAGCCACATGGGAACTGTTTTAGGTAGCTGAATCTGCTTGTGGAGCTTTGGCTTTCAGCAGTGGGTTTTTTTAAATGAGACTGGACATGCTCCTTTCCCCAAGGGAGACTGGGAAATCAGCTGAAATCATGCAGATACATGAGGCACGGCTACAGTGACGAATTCTGGGTACGAGAGCTTGAAAGAAACTCAGATTACAGAGGACTAGGTAACGTGCCAGGATTTCAGCAGGGAGGCAACCTCTGCGGCAGGCGCCCAAGGAAACAGGCAGGCTGGTTCAAGCACGAGGCACTGCAGTGTGGGATCATAGCTGAAGCGCTTGGAGTGATACAATTAACTTGAAAGAGGGATGCAGCTGCATAAACTTCACTTTCATACTCGCTCTAGAGAAGGAGCAAGCTCCTGTGATTGAAGCATGATAAAAGGAGCCCCCCTGCACTTGGCGGCATGAAGCAATGCACGATGAGGTCCAAGAAGCAGCTTTCCCGTATGTGAGGGTGCTCGTAACTCGTTTTGCCCATCCGCCTGTGTGTACTTGCATGCCCTGTGGAAAGACATAACAAAATTATAATGTCAACAGCCATGAGAGCACCTGACCTATTTCTTTCCCTTTGCGATAGCCCACAGAGCGCAAAGCCAGCCAGGCCGTGTGAGCCACCCCCTCCGGAGACCTGCAACCATAGCTGCTCCTCCTGGGTCAGCCGGCGCGGTGTCAGGCTTACCGCTGTTCTGCCAGACATACACAAAGCACAGCGTGCAGGATGAGTGCAAATATCCAGGAGAGAGATTAAAATGAGGCTCATGTCCTCATCTGGGGTGAAGTGCCGTGTTACCGACTGCAGAAACATCCACCACGGCCAAGGGCTGGTTAAAGCACAGAGCAAAAGCACAACAGAGGAGCAAGTAGAAATACAAATTTTAAACACTCTGATCATTGCTGTGGAATTTCAGAAAGAGCAGAAACCCTGTCGCAGGTAAAGCACCATGTTAGTATCTGACCAGGACTCCCTAAACGTGACTTTCAGACCAGCATCTTGAATTCTGTTACCCTACCCAGCAGTGTAGACAGGTTGTGTTTCACCTCTTGGTGAGACATGCTGGCAGTGCAAGAACATGTTCAGACATAAAAATGCAAATCAACTCACCTCATTAAATTCTATACAGAGCAGTGGATCAAATGCTGTATAACAGTTACTTTTCTTTTTTAATTAACCGTTTGCAAGACAAATTCTTCCAGCTTTCTGATTGACATCAGAGCAGGCTCTGAGTTAATTCTTTGCTCTGAGAAAGAATAGCACTACTGTGGACCATAAAAAAGCAGCTGCTGCTTACATGAGAGTTTAATGCATCTGAATACTTTGTGTATTGAAATGATACGAATTTTTTCAGTCTCATTTCTTTAAAATTTACTTGTGGAAAGTGATATTTTCACAAATACCTTGTTACTTTTTGGATATTTTTATCCTTCTATCAATGTCTCTGCTTGTGGAGGACACGATGAATTATTCTTTCTTAAAAAAAATCTGTATTTCCTTCATTTTATTTTAGGCAGAAACTCTTTATTTTCATACTAATAGTGAAAAAAAAAAAGAGTTTGAGGGTTTTTTTCAGGAAAATTAATTTCCTGTATACCTCTTGGGTTTTTTTTAAGTAAGGGAAATAATGTTTGAGTGCCTCCCTGTGAGCCCCTGTGCTGCAGAGTGGGAGTTGGACATACCAATATACTTGCTTCACCAGTTGAAGGAGTTCTTGCTTCCCTTGTCACCACCCCTCAGAGACCAGAATATGAATGCATTCATGAATTTTATTTTAAATGAAGTGTCCACAGGAGTTGCAGGAAAAAACCACCCATGTCTCGAGACTTACAAGTGTTCAAAGTTAAACCTTTAATGTGCAGCCTAACCCACTCCCTTGACAAGCGTATTTGCCCTCAAGAACACGCAGTATTTCCATCAGCTCGTACCAGGAGACAGATGTCTGTGTTCATGGATTTGCACACCTAGACAATGAACACAAACTATTTTTCAAGTCCATGCTGGATGACTAATATTGAATTATCCTCCTTAGACTTAGTTGCAAATGTACCGTTTCTCTGCATATAGCCACACCAACTCTGCTTCTCTTGAAGAATATATTTTGATAGGGATCCCCACAAAAGCCGAGGACAGGAAGGTTTCTCGGGGTGCCTTTGAAAGTCTTCCCCATGTAAGTTTGTCTTCAAAGGTTGTCCGAGTTCAGACATTCCTAAGTTGCAGCTTATTTTTTTGAAGTTCTCCAGGAAGCTTTGCTGCTGTGTGGCCTCAGGACACTTCTGCTGTTTGTTTTTATTTGACTTGTTCAGAAAAAATACCAGGAAACCAAAACAATCTCCTTATTAGCTTCCACAAGAGGGTGCAGTTGCATTTTGTCAAATCCAGAGCCAACCGCAGCTAATAAATGGATTGCAGCAACAGCTGCCAAGCTGCCTACAGAAATGACTAACAAAACAATTATAGAAAAAAAATAAAAACATCAAGACCAGTGAAAGATGAGAAAAATTACATTGAAACACACTTAATGTATTCATAAACAGCACTGTCTGTCAGGTGATGTTGACTAAAAAACCTCATACACTTAAAATACCTTTCAAACCTCAGCGGGATCCGTTTGTAATTTGTTTTCTTTGAGCTGGTGAAGGGCCACAAATGCTCCAAGGGGAAGCCCTCAGCTATGAAATCCACTCTTCCATTTTAATTTGACTTCCCAGACATTCCCAGAAACTATCATGCAGCAGCTAGAGCCGTTTCTGATTTCACCAGCATATGCACAGGCAATGACCGTGGGCCCTTCAATAGCTCACCGCACATTCACAGGAGTATGATGAAGCCGAGTTTGTTAGCGGCTATTCCGCATGTCAGATTAGCAAGGGTTGTTTGTATTACTATAGTTTTTACTATAAAAGCACCTAGCAGATCCGCCATGGGGACGAGCATCCCAATTTGAAAACTGTACACAGAAAGAAGGAAAAAAGCGATACGTGCCTGCAAGAACCAGATGAAAGACCATACAACTTAGCTGACAAAACAATCTGCGTGCCGACAGGTAGTCACCTTCAAATGCCTGGCACTCCTGATTTGGTTTGTTGCTTTGCTCCTCTTGTTCATCAGCTCCTTAATCCCCCATCTCTCAGTGCCCTCTGATCAATATGGGACATTTCAGTCTGGCACAAGTGGCAGGGCTCAAGTGAGGGTGAAATCTGAGAGGTGGTGATAGATATTCAGAGCACTGGATGTTGGCTGGTCTGTTGGTCACTTCTGCTCTTAAATTTGATGATTTCCTCGTTTGCTGTACTCAGCAAAGCAAGTGGCTACCTTGGGCCATGAGAAATAACAGGCTCTGCCCTCTGTCCACTATTGTCAAGATGAGGCTTGCCCAATACCAATGAAGCCAGGACAAAGATTGTCTCATCTAAAGCAGAAGTTGCCCTGAAGAACAGATACCGAGATGGCCATCAGTTCCAGAAAGCCAATCACTCACGGCCACTTGTCCAACGCCAAGGCTATAAAACAGCCAGGCAGGTTATCCTAAAATCTGTCCTAAAAACTTCAGTGAGAGCACTGTATCCCATGTCTTTCCCCAAAATAGTGTGCTGTCATTGTTAAAAAGTTTTATGCCTTTTTTTTTAGAACTAAATTTTTATTATTTAGAATAATGAATATTTCATTCTAATGCATTTATAATAATGAATTCTGCTATATGTTTTTAAAGCTAAAAGTATGTTTCTAAACATATAAGCTTTTGCTTGGTGGTTAGAGTTTTGTTTTTGTGTTTTTTTTTTCAAAAGCAGTGCTAATTTTTTAAAAAATGGCCAGTCCTAGCAAAACAGTTGTGAAATCTCAGTGAAATCTCAGATGTGATTTTTCACTTCAAAGGCCCAAGCTTTCCACCAGAGTTCTTTCACATCTTTTTTTAAACAGAGGTTTCAAGTGCCTCTGTGAAACATCGTATTTTAAACGTGTTGAAACACACCGAGTTGTGCCACATGGATTTCATCACATTGTGTTTGGTGTCTATGAAATACACTTACCTTCACACAAAATTGTTATTGCTAGGTTGGAGTGTCCTGAGGTTCTGAAGGCAGGACATTTTCAAATGCGCTTGGTTTTGGCTTGACTGCTTCCCTTTATTGCTGCTCCAAAATTTTCTGTTCAAGTTTTTCAACAGAAAAGCAGTTTCTGCAATAATGACTTTTTTCCACAGGAAAATTTATGCCTTGCCAAAACAATGTAATGTCCCTTTGGGAAAATAGAATACAAAATGTTTTGAACTGTCCAAGCGAATCTAAATATTTTGCTTGAGGATGGCTTGTCATTACTCATCATGAGTTTGTCATGGTTTAGGTACCTCATTTTTTCCCTGTCATCTGGGGTTCCTGAATGGATTTTATTTTCCACCGTCCTGGTTTTGCTGGGGTAAGATCCACCAAGAACAATAGGGTCCCCTCTAGCTGTGTTATGATGAGGCATCAAAGATGTCCCAAGCCCATATTTCAAAACCAAAATATTTTGGAACTTGTCATGTTTTATTTTTCTTCCCAATTAGAAAACAAAAGCAAAAATATGGGACAATGTAGAACAGTCAGTCTGACTCTCAGTAGGCTCTTCTAAAGGATCGAGCAGTAGGATAAGCAAATTCTTGTGCTTTGGAAAATCGGACTTAAACAAAAGTGAAAGGAAAAATGAGCAGAAGGAAGCAGCATGTGAGCCACGCTAACGTAGTCTTTAATGCCATGTATTTTTCTTCAGCTAGTATTTTTCTTTTCTTTAACTACATTTGTCTGCATATTAGCTAACATTGCCACATTATTATGAGAAAAATAAATGTATCTTTTTAACCCATCATTTACAATTTATTCAATGAGCAATGAAATACCAGCTATGCGATGTTATCTGGCTTCTACAAACTGTTTAATGAAATGTAGGAAACATAAGAAAATAGTGATATATGTTACTTTTTTTAAAAAAAAAAATCAAGTATTTTAATATTCCCTTGAAAGCTTTAGAGTTCTCTGAAAAAAAAAAAAAAAAAAAACTCCCAGCTCCCCTCCT
>VWZZ01005336.1:22686-56747 GCA_013399095.1 Psophia crepitans | reverse complement strand
TGGGGCTGAACCACGACAATTTCGAACCTGCATCTTCAGGAACCTTTTCAGTTTAGTTCCATTTCACAAGACCTGTAGGATTTTTTTTTCTTATTAGTTTCCATTTAACGTCTCCACAGCTGCTGCTGCCACAGATGACACATGATGAAGAAGGAAGAGAAACACACTTTTGTAGGGTTTCTGCACATCCGTGCATAGAGTAATTATGTAGGGGGGATGACCTATGCTGACTACCTGATCCACCTCCCATTCAAAACAGAAGTTAACTTCGAAGTCAAGTCCAGCTTTGAAGTTAGATTAGGTTGCTGAGGTCCTTATGCAGTTGAGTTTTGAGTATCTGCACTGGTGAAAATTCTGTAATTTCTTCAGCCTCTGTTCTTGTTCGCAGTATGAATAACTTTTTTTTTTTAAATTGGATTGAGATGGTTTTGAATTCGAATATGGAGTGAGTTCTAGAAAGATTTTTCTTTTCTTGGAATAAAAGTCCATACTTGAAGATAATCCTATTTAACAACCCATACACAGCAATTCTGTAGGCAGCGAAGAGGTGTGCAAGCAGCCAGTCTAAAACAGTAGGACTGAAGTACCTGTTTCAGTCATAGAAGGAAGAAGTCGTGGTTACAAACACAACTTCTAGAAGATGGGTTTTGGTCAAGAACAAGGCCTTAATTAACTTCTTGGATTTGATTTTTTGGGGTTTTTGTTTTGGCACCACTGGGCAAAATTCTTCACATGTGACTGCACTGAGATATAACGTTTCTCTCTGAAGTGAAGAGCGGTCAGGGGCTGCCTGAATGGCAGGTTCTTTCCGAGCACGGGCAAGGTGTGCAATTCCACCAGGAATCGAACCATACTCCAGTCCCCTGAGCGAAGGGAGAGCTGAGGGAATGGACCACAACTGCCTCCTCCAAAGCAGAGAGCTAGGGATGGTGCAACACGCACACTACAAGTCTTTCAGGAAGAAACCATGCCTTTATTCCACTTTCTGTCAGCCATGACTCGTCGGTTATGGTTAGCTTATGTGCTTTCGTTTGCTTCATTCTTCTGTCACTCCTGCACTGGGCTCCTGGGCTGGATCAAAAGCAGTGTGACCAGCAGGTCGAGGGACGTGATTCTGCCCCTCTACTCCACTCTTGTGAGACCCCACCTGCAGTACTGCATCCAGCTCTGGGGTCCCCAGTACAGGAAAGACATGGGGCTGTTGGAGCGAGTCCAGAGGAGGCCACAAAGTTGATCAAAGGGCTGGAGCACCTCTCCTATGAAGGCAGCCTGAGAGGATTGGGGTTGTTCAACCTGGGGAAGAGAAGGCTCCTGAGAGAGCTAATTGCGGCCTTCCAGTACCTGAAGGGACCTACAGGAAAGCTGGAGAGGGGCTGTTTATCAGGGAGTGCAGTGACAGAACGAGGAGCAATGGGTTTAAACTAAAAGAGGGGAGATTTAGAGTAGATATTAGGAAGAAATTCTTTACTGTGAGGATGGTGAGGCACTGGCACAGGTTGCCCAGAGAGGCTGTGGAGACCCCTTCCCTGGCAGTGTTCCAGGCCAGGCTGGATGGGGCTTTGGGCAACTTGGTCTAGTGTAGGGTGTCCCTGCCCATGGCAGGGGGGTTGGAACTAGCTGATCTTTGAGGCCCCTTCCAACCCAAACCGTTCCATGATTCTATGATTCTATTTCCTTATCTTGGAATATTTTCGTATTTAAAATAGTGGTATTTTATGCCATGACAAATTCATTAGATTTAAATACCCCAGTCTTTATGGAAAATGCTCCAAGATGAGGGGTTACAGCTGCTGCCTATTCCAAATGTCTGACAAATAATTAGAAGAGAAAAATCACAAAATGTTGAATTGGCACAGTGATGGGATTTAATTCAGGCTTGACTGAAGCTATCAAGAGTTGTATGGCTAAATCTGTTGTCAGCTGTAATAAACACTCTTTCTACTTCAATTTATGTGAACATTTGCAGCTGTTGAAGAAACAGGCATCGTTGCTTCTTAGTCAAACAATACATAAAATGAATTATGCTAGAACAGATGATGTTCAAAAACAGGTGACGGAACTGTGCAGTAATAGATTGACTTACAGAAGAAAGTGTGAGGGACCTACTTTTTTGTATTGATTGCCTCCTACAGTCATTGGATTGTGAAAGTGGAGCTCATTTAACAGAAGTCCTTGAGAGAGAAGAAGAAAAAAATAATACATGGTTTTATTTTATAGTCTGCGTGGAAGTTGTATGCATGTAATTTAGAAAGATCCACTGAATCCATTTGCAGCGATTTACAATATATACCAAAATTTATGAAGAGGACTGTGCCATCCTGCCTTTTTCGGTCTGCTTAACTTGCTACAGACATGAACACACACCATGTATTATTTAAATGTGTAAGTTGACACATAAAATTTATAGAATTTAGAAGTGGAAAGAACATAAATTATACAACAGAAAGCTTTCAGTGCGCTGAAAGTGTGTTGAGTGGTTTTAATGCAAAATGAAGACACGTTAACCTTAAAAAAAGTCAAAAGGATTCGGTGGACAGGTAGATAACAGAGCAGACCATCATGTCCATTTGTCCGGCTCTCAGCAGTGGATTTAGTGAAGATCCCACTGAGTGGTAGGGAAAACACATGCGGGCTGAGCTGGAGGAGCAAGATGGTGTGTTTGTAGGACTGTTTCTGATGAAACAGACTTAGGTAATCCACGCAGTGAAGCCACCCTTTAGTGTGACCATGGCTCTTTCACATTTGATTTGAACTCAGCTTGATAAAGAGGTAGAAAATGGCCACAGCTGCTAGAAATATGGGGTTTGGACAAGGGGAAGGAGCCCAAGCCACCAGAGCCTTTGCTGGGACTAATGGGAACGTACAGAAGTGCCCCAGCCATCGAGACAGGATTCCTACTGAGTCTTCAGTCAACCCTGGAAACCAGATGCAGGGAAAATGGAATTTTCTAGTTCTGGTGTACAAAGAGCAACTTTTTTTTTTTAAGCATAAGTACAGATACGATGAAATGTTACTCCAAAGTGAATATAATACTCTTTTTTAAGAAGGTTGAGATTGGGATGTGCTGATGTAGCAAAGTAAGCTTTCAAAATGTGCATGATGCTTTTTTTCTTTTTTAAGCTGGGAACTTCAAAAGCCATCAAAACAGCTATTGCCTTCTGTCCTGGAAACTATCAGGAGCCTATAAATAAACATAAAATACTACAGGAGCAGGAAAAAATGTTATGGCAGCAGTTAATGTTATTAATTCTGTTGTTTCTTTTTCTATTTACAGTGTATCCTATTCAGTGCATGTCTCTGAGGATTACCCAGGTACGGTGGAACATTCTTGTCCGTGACTCATGTATGCATGTTACCGCGATTTGCTATATTCAGATGAGAATATCTGAAAGGGTGTTGAAGTCTTCCAGGTGCATCCTCATGCTAATCATCTTCCATTAGTTAGATTATTTTCACAGTTATTTCTCCTTTTCAGGTGACATTTATCAGCTGGGTCAGGGTGAGAAAACCTGGTTCACAGGTTTAGAGACGGGAGCTTGTGATGCTTGCCGTGTCTGGAGCCAGCAGTGATAGGAGCGAGAAAGCGCCCGTCTCTTCTTTGGCATGGTGGATAAAGCTTGATCTTTCAAGAGGCTGAGCAGTCTGGCACAGGGCCAGCAATGCACTTCTGACTTAGACCTTAATGACACTACTTGTGTTCTTCAAGTGAAGCCTGTGGACTGTGCAGCGATGCTTCTCAGGGTCAGGTGGAGCCAAGGGTTTGTGTGTGGGTGTGTCTGTGGTAACATAAGCCTGCAAAGCTGTTCCCAGCTGCTCAGGCCTGCCTCCTTTTCGTACTCTGAGCTGTGTTGGCAAAAGTTTATCTGTAATCGTGCAGCCCATCTAGACAAGGGGAATTATTCATATGAAAGACAACCAGGCAAGAGCCAAAGCTAGTTTTCAGCTGGCTTGTTTCCCTGATTTCCTTCGCAGAGAGACTGCACAGATACTTCAGGTAGCACAGACGTTAGCAGAAGCAGGAGAGGGAAGTGTGGATGAGGGCAGACAGGTGGTGTGCAGGTAAAGGTACTGCTGGATTGCACTGCATTGTGTATTTTGTTCATTTGTGTATTTAATAATCTGAGTACCATGAATGACATAAAACCCTCTGGCCTTTTTCGATTTT
The DNA here is from genome assembly GCA_013399095.1 of Psophia crepitans. Taxonomy (NCBI): domain Eukaryota; kingdom Metazoa; phylum Chordata; class Aves; order Gruiformes; family Psophiidae; genus Psophia; species Psophia crepitans. Next base: position 52,582 of record VWZZ01005336.1, on the reverse strand, counting down.
TATCTGTAAAATCTCTGTAATATTTCTGAAAGAAATGCATCTTATTTCTTTCAGAATCTCTAAAGAGGTGAGGCTTTGATCTTCTTCACTGATAAGCAATAGACTATGTCTGTTCAAAACACATATGTGTTTGAAGCACATAGAGAAATTACCATCAGGAGCGATACTAAGTACAATGAGTTATGTGAAAGAATGATAACAACCTTTATGAGCAATAATTTTTTTACCAGTAGAAACTGGAGGGAAAACTGCTACCAATAATCTACTCCATATACAGTAAGGGGAGAAACTGAGATGCATAAAATACACAGTCATGCCAGTGATAAATTGATTTACTGATTACAACATTGATCTGACAGTGAAAGGAGGGACAAGTAGTTGAAAAAAGTCTGCATCATATGTTATTAACAGTTTGTTTTATTAAATATCAGTAATGGATTTACTCACTTCATGGATTAAGCTATTACAAAGGCATAAAACTTGATTTCTGTGAACCCCTAACTAAATGTCAGGCTGGAGCACTGAGCCAGCAGTTACTCTCACAGCACATGAGATCTCATCTCCTGACACAATTCTATCTGACAGACCTCAAACTCCCCTTGCTCCTGCTATTTGCAGCATGTCCTGGTGGCCTACAGGCCTGAGTGACTTTGGTGGCTCTAAAACCTAATGAATACTCACTGCCATCATCTCCTACATTTTAAAGTCAGATAAAGTTTGAAGATTTTACACTGTAGCCAGCTTGGTGAGGGAGGTGTAAACCAGCTGCATAAGTTTACTGATCAAGGCTTTGGAAGAGCTGATTTCATTCATGTCTTAGGGTTTTGCAGGATCTGTGTTTGCTTTGTGCTGAAGAAGCTTTTAGGAATGATGATGACTTTTTGCCATGTTACAGCTTTGATCCTAAAACTAACTTGTTTTGACTTGGAGAACCAGATTCTTTGGCTCTTCTCTTTGTCCTAAATCTGTAACTTAATATTACTGTTGATTGTGGCTCCCCTCTCTGGCATGAATTTAAGGAATGTTTCAGGGATATGTCTGGATACAATGGTGTCAAGTCTGGAAAGCTCTGTGCTGATATCCTCTTCAAATGGGAGATGGTCTTCAAGGAATTCTGCTAGTTGATAAGAGTTCAGAGCAACACATGCTCATCAAACTAAATTTCTCACAGGGTAAATCTTTACAGATTAAGGTTTAAGTCCATTAGTGCATAGCTATATTAAACTTGTATCCTCTGCAGATTAAGAGTGTGTAATACACAGTGAATCAAATCTGGAAATCCAAGAGAAGGCTGTCAGAGTTTATTATCAGACAAATTGCTGATGCATGCAATAAATAATATGAAAATAGGAGGGATCAAATTGCTATACAAATTCTGTTCATTCAGCCAAAAGTGATATCACCACAAGTAAATTTTAGATACTACGAGAAGAGCTTTGGGTACCGCACATACTCTAGTTCCCTGCACTGCTGTTGTGTACGCAGCATCACCGCTTCGGCACTGATAACAGTGTGTAGCTATTGCTGAATTGCTTCATAAAGCATCAAAAGATTGCAAACAGCAGAGCATTAAATCATACCTATGGGAACCGTAATATGACATGACAACTTTCAATAATGGAAGGTGTTTGAAAGTTTCATAATTATGAGTGAAAGCTAAAAATATACTCACAAAAGCACACTGAAGAACTTGATAGGAATAGTGTTGAGACAGTAATGTCTCAAAGTTATATACGTTGCTGATATTGTGAAAATATCACTTAAAATTTTAGAGGCATGTAATAACAGTTCCAACAAAATATCACTAACTATTTTCTCATAACATTGACACAACTGGGGAAAAATAATTCTCCTAAGGAGCAGTTATAGAATATAACATCAATGAGTAGACTAAAGTGCCATTAATATGAGTGGATCAAGACTCCTGTGAGAACCATTACAGCAGCAAGCATTGTGCTAATGAATATATGTTTGGAGTAATACGTGTTGACTGCCATAAACTTCTAGAACTGCTGTAGTCTTTTATCCCAGTGATTTGTAGGTTACACATGTTAACAGAAACATCCTTTTCTTAGACCTCCTTAGATTGCACCAGAGACAGAGAGAACCAGTGTCAGAATACGCTCCATCCCTCTGTTAGGTCCGGGCACCAGGTCCTCTGCTTAAGAGGAGCGGTATTCTGGCGTAGTTTGTTATAAACTAGATGCAAACCAAAACCAGTGTCTTAATTTTAAGTTTCATTAGACCGATAGAAGGGAAGAAAAAAACCCTAATGGCTGCCAAATAGAAAAGGAAAACAAAAACTTGGCAGTGAAAATTATATTATCCAGCTGCCAAGGAAGAATGACAATGGGCATAAAAATATAATTAAAATCTATAAAAGCTGTAATTGAGAAGTCTTGTTTTTTCCATATATGTGTATCTTGGTAATTTTCTATTCTGTAGAGCACATACTGTCATTTTTCCTACTTTTTCATACAGAAATAAGTTCTAGCACATGGATTTCCTTTCTCCTGTCCATATATATGGCTTTAGGTACATTTCAAGCCAAATGATGGCCGCTGTTACTCCAGCTCATTAGACGCTGTAGCAGTCAGTTTCACTCCCAAACCTGGGAAACGAATATTTGTAGATGTGTATGTTTTATATGCCCGGAGCAATCCAGCATGGCGAGGCTAGCACTGAAATGACGGCAGCAAGGTGGAGCGTGCAAATAAAGGCAAGGCAGAGGGTGAGGTGCAGCTGTCCGGGAGGCACAGCTCAGAGCCTGTCCTGCCGAATGACAGAAGTGGGAGACGGAGTGAATGCTGGCAGGTGGCTGGAGGAAACCGATTTTAAACACGCGATGCTGTGGCTCTGAAACACACCTCAGCGCGAAGTGCGTAGCCAAGCAGACGCAGACGAAGCTGATGGAGCAGGTTGCTGTGCACACTGGGGTGCAGAGCTCAGGACAAAGTGGTGTCCGCCTCCTGCAGCGATGGACTGCTCGCAATATGTGTGTGTTGAGCTGAGCGCAGATCACTCAGATCCCCTCATGGGACGAAGCAGGAGTGGAAGTAGGCGAAGGTGTGGGATAGTGTCAGACTCTGAAGATGTACGTGAATGGGGCAGAAGGGCTGTTTCACAGGCAGCGGGCTGGGAAAGCCCCACGCGCCTGGCCACGTGCAGTAGTGCAGCTCCTAGTTTGCAACGAAAGGGGCGGCAGCGCCAGGGCTTCATCTTGATACAAGCTGCGTAGAACCTCAGTAGTACAAAGAGTACTACTACTGAACTTACTGCTTAATTAATGTTAACATCTTTAACATTTCGCTGGAAGCACTGTGGTCAAAGGCTTTGAGATTGCAGCAGTATGCGTAAAATTACATGTGAGTTCAGGCGCTTTGCTGATGTGGGACTGGAGTGTTTGGAATTATGATAGATCAAGTCCTTGTTTCAGTTCTCTTGTCTCTTTATCTGTGTTTATCTTAATTATCAGCATTTCTGCTCTAAAGCATAAGTTTCAATTCAGACCAGATCAGTAGAAATCAAAATATTACTTTCACAAACGGTTCAGCAATTAATGCAAAATCAGTTTCTGCAGATACCGCGTAAAAACTTGCTGCTCCTTGTTTGTTACTACTAAACATTTGGTTGGAAAGCAAAAAAGGAAACTGAACCAAAAGAACAACACACACCCCCTCAGCCTAATTCCTACATTTTGTAGGAAAATTTGAGATAGACTTTCCATATTCACATCCATACCTAACATTTGTGTTAAGTGGGAGGATTCCCCCGCCCGGAATCAGGCACAAGAAAGGTTATCCACTGATTAGAAGATACTTCAGACAACCTTTATGTGACTAGGCAAAAGGCAGCACAGGTGTTTTGCATAATGGGATGTTAGCACCCAGCTCTGAAGGCAGCCTTCCCTCAGCGTAGCAGATCTAGCTTGAGGGTTAGTGTCAGGCATAGCAAAAAGTGTAGCACGAAGTCTTCATTTTTGAAAAAGTTGTCTCAAACACCCATAATCCTTGTGGGATTGTTCAGAGCAGTGCTTGGTGCGATTGACAAAAACCACGACATTGGACTCCAGGGTTTTGCTTGTATAAACTTGGGTACAAATCTTCCATCCTTTTTGTATTTTTATTTTTGGTAGCAATCTCAAGAGAAAAAAAAAAGGACACCAAGAAGGTGATAGTGCCTTGCATCCCTAACCGCCTGGGGAGTGGTTCCTTATGGTACAAGGCTGGGATGGGCAATGTGGGAAGGGGCTGGCAGAGCACCACTGGACCTCATCATGTGAGGTGTTTTTCTTTCGTAGATAACACTTACGTTTCCAGTTCTGATAACGATGAAGATGTGTTAGTTACAACAGAGCCGATTCCAGTAATTTTCCACCAAATCGCTACAGGTAATCTTGTGTCCCAAGCGTTTTATCAAGTTCATATTTTGAGAGGAAAGACAAAATGTTACCTGCACTTAAAGGGAGATATGTTAATGTGTGCAGATGTACAGTTTGCTATTTTCTCACAGTCTTGCTCTAGTAAATTGTCCTACATTTCAGAATAGAAAAAATTAAAATGTTTCTTTTGGGGATCACCATGATTGTGTGGGCAGAATATATTTTATTCTTTTAATGTCTTTCAGTCTGTACTAAAGCAATTCTCCTTGAATACAGTTTTAGGTGCTTAATACTTCCTAGTTATAAGTTTTCATGCTCACTTGCTTAAAACCTCACTAAACCTTCACCCCTTGGGATGAAACAGTCTATGACTACCATTGCCTCTGGTGAATTATTTCAGGAAATTTCAAACAAAATGGTTCAGCTGTTTCACTAAATTAGACTATAGAAAAAATACATTTTTTCCCAACGATTTTGGGAACCTCTCTTTTCAATTTTTTTCCGTACTTTCAAGAAGTGTTTAATACATGAAAGTGTATGCTTTTCAGACATGTAGGCACATTTATGCAATATATAGTAAAGATTTATGCATGCTCTGTAGAGGCTTTCTAGATTTTAGCAGCCAAATTCTCTGATGATTTCAGGCTGCAGGAGAAACTGCATAGAGCAGTCTTAATTCTGGCAGTTCTTCAGATAGGAACACTTGACTTTGCAGTCTTTTTATTATTATTACAATGCTTTAGGGCTTTTTTTGCATAACACAGAATTACTTTGAATTCCAGTGGAATTTCAGTATGATCCTCAGTCTCTGATCTCATTTATACTGATGTAAAGCAAGCATAATTTTACTGAAGTTGGTGCAGTGGCACCCAAACAAAAACTGGCCATTAAAGTCAGAAGTTTAAGATTAATTTTCCTTGAAAATATTTCTGTAATTTAAAAATAAATAGTCTATCAGTCAGAATAAAAACCTATGTTTCTTATAGAAGATAATCTGATTCAATTTTGCGAGGGGTTTTGATTTTTCATTCTCTTATAAAGTATACAAAACTAATGAATGACACTAAACTGTAAATCACAGATTGGGAAAAACAAATCTTCTTGATGGACCAGCTGAGTTCCATTTCACAATTAAAAACGTGAGTCTTCTGAGACACAGAGGCTTCTTAATTTTAGACTGTTGTGTTGTAAACTCTTTGATGCTTTTCATATCTGTAAATTTTGTTCCCTATTTGATTTACTACTGCAACTAAGTATGTCAAGTCTGCATATGCAAAATTATTTCAGATTTTTCACAGATGTTCCGTTTTCCCTTTTCTTTTAAGAATTAAGAAAAACCAATGATGTCAACTATTGCTTATCCATAAAAGCGAAATTACAAAGGGAGAATGGAGACGTAAGTATTTATTGTATGCATATTTTAACATAAGTTATTTTAAGAAACAACAGAAAATAATAAAATATGAATGTTTACGATAGATTTCTTATCAAATGTGTGCTTATACAAACTGTACACATCTATATTTATAATTTTAGAAGATGAGCATAGTTCTCTGGGTTTCATGTGTGGATTAACCAGTGAATGACTTAGTTGGGATAGGGATCGGCCGCCCATCCTAGGAAAGACGGTTTTGACATTTATTTCGTTTTTTGCTCAACAGGGTTATAGACCCTCTCTGCCCTAAAAATACGGCTGTCCTGGTGAAGTAGATCATGATGCCATTATCTTCTAACCTACTCTTGCACATAGGACCACGTCCCATTATTAGCTCAGTGGTGCTTGACGTGGCCAACAGCAGCCTCACTGGAGGCTGTAGACCTCGGCATGACTTTATTCACCATAAGTAGTGTCTGAACTGTTAAGGCCTTCCAGTTGCAGTTGTATTTGTGCTGTACCTCTGGCATGGGTCCATCAGCAGTCTCACTGAGACATTAACTGAAGAAAGAAGTGGCACTAACATGAACTCTGCAGGGCTTGTCAGTGTTAGGGGCTCAAAGAAAGTACCACGTAGGGTTTTACCCCAAGAAAGAAATTGAGCAGTGTATCATATATTGTCAGATATGCTAATGTGCATGGTTGAGTGTTTTAGTAGATGAAACCTGTACTGATGTGAAAAACTGTTCTTGAAATACTTTGCTTCTACTGCCTCATCGTTGTATTCAGTGCTTGGTAAACATTAGACAAATTTAAGTGTAGGAAGAATTTTCCCATTTGATTGAAAACCCGAGGTATAGTTAGCTTCTGTGGGACAGAGTGTGAGTTTTTATTTTGTTTTTAGTTGAACAAGGTACTTAAATGTAGAAGTACTGAAAAAAAAACTTTTTAAGTCTCTAACACTGACCATTTCTGTTGGCTAGATAGAGTTTTGGTTAGGATAGGATGGGTTTGTCACTATTCTAATGTGAGACTTTAATTTCTCTTTGGTTTGTGTTGAATTTTTGTTCAGTTCTGTTTTAACACAGACTTCCCCTTGAGCTAAGGTTATTATAAAACAAAGAAGGCTAAAGTCACTTTGTTTCTTTCCAGTGAAGTAGAAGCAGAAATTATTTTTATGCCTTATCATAGAAAATTGCCATGAAATTGGCTGAAATACAGTTTTTGTTCTATGTATACTTACAGTGAATAGAGCAAGAATTTAGAGGCAAAGGTAGGAAAATGGGATTAGAATCTCTGACGATAGAAATTCGTGATAAGAGTATATTAGACATTTATGAATATATGAGACTTAGGGGTAACTTCTATTCTTCGATTCATACATCTGATTTCTGTTCCATTATGGCAGTTCTGTACAGGACATAAATACAAAATAAGCAGTAAGTACATCATGTTCAGGTTGAAGTGAAGAATTACGATTTTATCAGGTGTTCTTTAGGGGATCCTTGTCACCATAAGGCATAGAAATAACACATGGGTTGTGGGAAACAAGAATTAATATCTTCAGGCAATTACATAATTATAAGTAAAAAGTTCCATGGGTGGGAAGCAGAATATATCACTTCAGCTCATGCTGAGTTGCAGTCTGTACCAAGATCAGTTCTATTTACTTGAGTGCAATTATTCACAGAACAGCCTATTTAGAGCAGGTTTTACCTGGGTAAGTGTATTACTTTCTAATCCTTAATTTTCCAAGTCTCAGAACAGAGCTAGTCAGAAAAGTAAGTTTGAACTTTTCTGGCAACAGGCTGGTACTTCTGTTAAAAATATTAAATAAGCAGCAATGTGTCAGTTATTCATAGAAAGGAACTTGAGAGATTCCATGCTCAGACTTGAATTATTTCCTTAAACTATTAAAATTGATTTATCAGAATAAAGTAAAATTTTATTAGGTCACTGAAACACCCAATGAATTAAGTCCAGAACCTGTCTTGGTGGGTGAGTTGTGCTTTGTTTAGCAAAACCACAGAGTGAAGTGTCCTGCATAGTCTACTGAATTGCCCAGTTCCTTAAAATACCACACTGTGTCTGTAGCCAAAGTATTATTTTTCCAATTATTCAGTGTGTTTTTATGTACCCTGTAGGTGCTTGTTTTGTCTGATATTGCACTATTCTTAAAATAGACCCTTAGTACTCTTCTAGAAAATTATGCTAAACAATCTCTTCGTAAAGGGTGCTATGAGGTGATTTGTAAAAAACATAATTCCTGTAGTTATAATTAGAACTGTAAATGCCAAATAAGCATATAATTTGTATTGTTGTTAATTTTCCTTTCCCGTTAAGGAGTCATGGCACAACAGCACAGTTGAAGAAGACTCTGAAGGAGATAATGATTCTGAGGAATTTTATTATGGAGGACAGGTAATGGAGGAAATTTTTGCACAAGTTTCAAGCAGCTAATATTTGAAAGCTTCTGTTGTTCATTCCATTATCCATCTAGGATAATAATTAATTTCTTATGTTTATTCAACATTGAATAAAATGCCATGCATATATATATATACATATATTCTATAGCAGAAGTATTGAATATGTTATACTGTATAATTATATCAAAATAAGATTAGTTTGTTTAAATTTGAAAAGCTGTAAGATAGAAAAGGCAAGTACTCTTCAGAACATTTGAAAATAGAAGTCAGTTGCTTACTTCCAGGAAATACTCGCTGTTTAAAGCTTATCCCATTACTGATACAAATGGGAAGTCAGACTGGATCCAAATCTGTTTCCTTCTGGAGGATTGCCATTTTGTAAAGTCAAGAGCACTGCAATTTAATGGCAAAAATGGTTATTACAAAACGATTTTGATCTAGGCAATTGTCCATTCTTTTTCTGAGCTCTACAGTTAAAATCACCTTGAAAAATGCTGCATATTTCTAGATGAATGTACTGCTCTGTCTATTTCCTTCTTGTTCCCTCAGCAGAATTAGTTATTATTACATTCTTTTATGTATTGGGAAATGAAATCTCTTCATCTCTTTTCCTTTTGCAATGTCAGTAGTACACTTCATGCCACTGGTCTCTTTATTCAGATTTTTCTTATCTTTTTAGTCATAACTATTGCCCCAAAGGAATCATTCCTCGTTTATGTTATTAGAACTGTTTATTTCGATGACATTTTAACGAATTATGGTTGCTGTTTATGCACGTTGTCACTGCCTCAGCCTCGAGGCTGGAGCCGTCCGTGCCCAGTGTGTGCAGAGCCAAAGCTGCAGGAGTGTGCTGGCAGTGCCAGCCCATTGGGTGGGTGCAGGGAGTGTGGGATGCTGATGAGCAGGACATCGCCAAGCCTCTTACCTTGCAAAGCCAACAGCATGGTGGGGTTTGAAATACATGTTGAGTTGCTTTACTCTTAAAGGGAAAAAAAAAAAGCAAAAAAAAAAAAAGCATGCCCCTAAAAAGTTATTAAAAATTATATTGAAGCTGGAACTGGAAGAGTGTATTTTCAGTGTCAGAAAGAACTGACAAGGGGTATTGACTCATGTTCATTTTAGGAATGACTGCAGGAATTGCCTCCCTTCAGCTGCCGGCTCCTGCAGCCCCAGAGAGCGCTGGGAAGGACTGTGTGCACATGCGTCGGTGCAAAGACCAGCGTCTTATTTTAATCGCCCAAGAGCAAAAAACTTCTGATTTTGCCCTGCAGTGATGAGTTGCGTGTACTGGCTCCATTTTTCAACTCTGCAGAAAGGGCAGTTACCTCAAGGTGAAAGAAAAGGCAGCAAATAGCTGGGAGCGCTTATTTCTTGAACAAGCACTAATATGTTTGGTGAAGGATGCTTGCCAGTGCCCAAATGAATGAATAACATTAACACTGCCTATGAGATATGAACACAGAGAGCAGTACATCATTTTGCAAGGTGTAAAAGAGCTGTGTAATAGGCACTGCTGGTTAGAATTTAGTCGTCTTATATTTGAAGTGGAAACTACGTTATATTCTGTTGTCTTTTTTTAAGGTAATACATTTAATTGAAGGAATTAAAACTGGCAAAACCCCTACAATTAGATCAGAATAAAAATAAAATATCGGATTATTGTGAACATCTTGAGTATAGAATATTCAAAAGCAAAATAAGGAGATAAACAAACAACCAAAAAGTCATAGAGAGTGTATTTAACACGAGTGAAAAAAGGAAATTTTTAATTTAAAATTTCATGATTAAAAAAGACCAAATTCTGAAGACAACCTGTAGAATTAAAGGAAATATTGAGGGCTCAGAAAATAAATAGGAGATCAAATAGCAGGCAAAGTCCCTCGAGATAAAAAGAACAGTCCCGTTTAGAATAAGATGATTGTAAGGGTAACTAAGTGACATCAGGTGTATTAGGAAGACAAAACAGTTGACTGTATACGTGGGGAACAAGAAAGGAAAGCTGCTTCATTTGAGACAAATGTGTGCTGTGACTAAAGAGAAAAGGGACGAAAATACTGACTTTAGCAACTAGAGGGAATAGATACTAGTGTAATTGTGTGCAAGACTGTTGGGAAGGGTGGAGGTCAGGGATAGTTCTCAACATTTCTAAGCGGTGACAGCCGGAAAGACGAGAGAGCAGCTGATGATGTACCAAGGACCATGGAAGATGGGAAATGGCATTTGATGGACAGCGAAAACAAGATAGGACCTTTTGGTCATAAATTAAGTGTTTGTATCCGCTTCCTAGGCACCTGCTTGTAATCCTCCCTAAGGATTTAATGGATAAACACTTTAAAGTAGCTGAGTGATTCAATAGCCTAAGTCCTATTGATTTTCATTGGGATTTAGATTTGTAAATCACTTAATCTCCTTTAAAAATGCAACCTTTTGTCATTATGTGGGACAAAATAATCTGAATCAGGTCTCAGATTAAAAACTGAGACTTTCTAACACAGACCCTTCTGGCACAGCAAAGTTATCAGATTTTTTAGCTTTTATATTACCTTTCTCTGAGACTCTTTGGTAATTCTTGCTTTGAATCTCTATCTTCTACATTTGCAAATGAGAACAGGAGATTGAAACAGTAATACTACTGCCTGTGCTGCTCTCTCCCCCTCTCTCTTCTGCTTCAGTTACAGGACGTACTTAGAAATGCAGATATACAAAACTCTGGTAGTCTCTTCTGCATACATCAGCATGCCTGTGGCACTAATTCAGAGGTGGAAAATACCACACTGTAGTCTTATAATTTGCTGGAACTCTGTTTTTTTTTTTCCTTTTTGAGCTCATAACCTCTTACCATCAGAAAATAGATTGGAGAAAACATTATGTTGAGCAGTTCAGTTTCTGCATAGTGTTCCTTTTGGATTTTAGTACTATTAATAACATAAGACTGATTAAAAAAAATCAGTGGTTTAGGACCAACAAAGGTGGGAGGTGCACCACAGCTACAATTTGTGGAATGATTGCTGTGCTGTCTTTGGAAGCAGGACAGCAATTATTTATGCATCTTTAAAGAATTCATCTTTGAGTAATGAGCATATAACAAGGATTGGTTTTATCCTACCTAAACTGGAAAAAAATTATAATAAAAGTTTTCTTCCCATGGTCTTCTACTTGGAAAATTGTTCTGACATGCCTGCTTAAACATCCCTCGATACTTGGCTTATAGCCTTCTGGTCATGAATATAATTGATGTCTCTGATAAACACATGCCCATGCTGTGCTGATGAGTTCTGTGCCTTATATTTGAAGAATTCTGATTCTAATCAAATTATTCTTTGCTAATTTTCACGTGTAAAAAGTGATTAGCTGGTAATTATTTGAATTCTATTGAAATTTATTTAATTAGATTGAAAAGTACATCTCCAGATATCAGAGCTGAAAGTGACCATCACTGGTCTTCTACAGATTTGGATGTAGAAACAGAAGAAACAGTACTATAGTTAGACACGGTTCTGCAATAACAAGAATTCTCTGCAGGAATTCCTGTATAAGGATATAGAGATATATATATATATGTCTAAAGGGATAAATTGCACTCTTGTGCTTTGCTCTCTGAAGCCAAATCCCATTCTCATCTTTGAATCTGTCCAAATCTAGGGAGTTCATCGACTTCTGTGGAATTACTGTCATTCTAATTGTTGTAAAGAAGTAGAATTAGGTTCACACAATCAGGAACATACTGCTTAATGAGGCAGTAGTAATAGACTGTGAATAGATTGTTACAAGCCTAAAGAGATATTTTGGTCTTTGTAGAAGATAGGAGGATATTAATTATTTTGACTTCATACCGTCCAACCAAACGAGCTCACAAGTTTTGCTTTATAATGTAAGCACTAGTATAACTGTTTCTATATTTTAATGTAGAGTTTAAAATAAAAGGGATGAAGTCTGTACATGTTTCTTTATACCATCTCTGGTAAAGTACTTAAAATGTGGAAGTGTTCTTTAATTTTTCATTTTTTATTTCACGTGATACCGTGGCACTGGTGGATAGAATACAGCCAGTTAGTAGACTGAAAGTGTCATTTGGATACTGAGACAGTTGGTATATAGTATAGTTTCATGCTTCTCTTGTTGAGCCCACGCTGTTCTGTGTCTAATATAAGAGTGTGACAACAAGCCAGAGGGAGCAAACCTTTGTCCTGTACTGGTTGGACTGGTATGATGTGACTGGGATGAGGCTTTTGCAGCTTCTCTTGCCACAAACAGGAGTGAGACCCTCAAAAACTTTGATGCAGAGGTGCCTGTTTTGCAAATCTCATTGCTTAGTAGAGCTAGACCTTCTCAGTGCTCCAGCTTATCAACCCAGTGTCCTTTCTGAGCATGGCATTAAGTAATCTTAATGAAGCATATTTTGCATGGAGAATTTTCAAGAGCCTAGGCCAGGTGCCAGTGATGAAATAAATAAGAACTCCCAGGATATTTTTTTTTCCCTCGGTAGGTTAGCTATGATGGAGAACTTCACAAGCACCCACAGCTGGAGGCTGATTTGACAGCAGTGAGAGAGATCTATGGACCCAATGCAGTATCTCTCAGGTATGTCATTGATGTTTCCGTATTCTGGAACCTTTAACATTTTTGCAATTGAGTTCCGTATGGACCTTCCCTGACTGCCAAAGCACAAGTCTCTTCTGGCTATTTCTGCATAGTGTGTGGCAAAAGGAGGGAGCACTGCTGGGCGAGCAGCAGCAATGCTTGTTTTTTGGGGTTTTTGTTTGTTTGTTTTTTGTGTTTATTGGTTGAGTACTGATACAACTGGCTGTGCTGAGAACAAGCTCTGGAAGTCTGTTCTAAAACATTACTGTCTTTTGCAGTTCAGTCAGTTTTTGATCAGACTGTTGTATTTTGTTGAAAATTAGTTTTCAGCATTACTGTAAACCCTTGTTAAACTCCCTTTCTGTCATATTCTGTCTTTTGCCCCGGAGGTGAACAAGAGAAACGATAATAGATTTAGTAAATGTTCTCCCTAGGGGAAGATAGAAGGAATTGGATTTGTCTATTCTGGAAAAAAGAGAAGGAGAAGACATGATAACAGTTCGCCTTCTTCAAGAAAGCAGTTTATGGACAGGAAGAGTGATCAAATGTTCTCTATTGTCATCATGAGAGAGACCATAAGAAACTAACTGTGTTAGCAACAAGCAAGAATTTAAGTAGATTTTAGAGAAGCTTTCTAATTGTGGGAATCTAAAGTATACTACACAGAGAAGTGGTGGAACCTCAGTCAGAGGTGGATTGCAAAGCATAATTACAGAAAAATTCTGTTTGGCATATATGACTGTGCATGATTCTGCCATAGGGTGTAGCTATATGATATTTTTAATACTCTTCAGGTCTTTTGTAACTTCATTTTCCATCTTTGCAATCTTAATTTCATAAAAATCATGGGTAGGCAAGATGTAACAGACCTGTCAGATGTATTACAAAGAAAATATCAAATTTGTCATACAAACCAAGTAATAGAATACAGAGAAGATAAAAACCTTAGGCCTGCATGTATTGCAAGTAACAATTCCCCTTAACCTCTAAACAATAAGCTCTCTTATTTTTTGTGTTGTAGACACAAGAGAGCATGTCTACAACTATGGTGTACTATACCTTTTTAAATTAATTGGAAATTTTGTTACATTTCAAGAACCTGGGGAATTGAAATCCAAAGAGTTGTATATGGGTTTAGGAAACGAATGAGATAAATGTTTAGTTGCCCAGCTGATAACTATGAAATTGAGAATACCTTGATAATAGGCTCCCTCGAGTTCCTAAAATTGAAACATTATATGTAACCTTTCAGAAACTTCAATGCATCTAATTTATTGAATCAACTGTTACACTGGAAGCATTGTGATCTCCTTGAGCTCGCTGTGGTAGAAACTGGCATCTGTGGCTGCTTTTGGCATGTGGAAAACTTTAATGCTTCTTCCACTCTGTTGCAATTGAAAATACTCATAAATTCTTGGAAATGACAAACACAGTGTTAAGCATTCAGTTTCATCCCTCTCCTGCAGCTCCAATTCTCTGTGGAGAGAGAAGTCTGTCTGACAGCAACACCCACTGGGATGCCTATTTCCTAGACAGTTGACCCTCTTTCAGTAGTCTCTTGCTGTCACAGAGCAAACTGTACATATAAAAGTGAAATTCCCATACCTGCAGGCTTTCCACCAGTACCCTTTAAAACCGGCCACCAAAGCCATGGGAGAGAGCTCTGGACCAACGGATCCAAACTCTTCAGTATCTATTTACATTGGTTATGCACTGATGGACAGGGGACCTCTGGCAGCTTCAAAATCATGATGTGTTCATGGAGACATTGTAGGCAGCAGAAAATAAGCTGCAGGTGCTGGAAGAAAATACGATTTCTTGCCCTCTGTCAACTTGGGGAAGTAAAACTAGAGTCAGCATCATGTGTCTAAAATCCATTTTCTAGTATGGTAATGGTGTGGGTGCAATGGGATTTCACTAACTATGGAAGTTCCACAGTTGTAACTTATTTTATCTTATCATTTCTTCCACTAACATTTCTGTGTTTCATTAGTTCAACTATGTTTCTATTTAATTTACAAAATGCTGTGAACAAGTATAATTTTATATCTCAGTCATTTGAGTAACCAGCCTGCATTCATAAATATTGTGTAAGAGTTCATAGCAATCTGTTCTTTGTATCTTCTGGAAAATTAATAAAACTCTGAGGCCACTGTTGTGTAGGATAGTGGCAAAGCCATGCATCAGGTGGAGAATTTTAGTATTTCAAAGCCAGGTCTTCCGTGAGCTGTCGAAGGCCAGCACGCACCTGTATGTGGAGCCCTGGGTGAATGGACAGCTGTCAGGTTGTTTGAGAAGCCTCCAGGTAACACAGCCCTGGCCAGTGTTTATCTACCATGTGTGGACAGCTCTGATACAGAGAGAGACTTTGGGTTTGCCCTTACTGGAGAGAACCATTTGGATGCCAGAAGGGATTCCCTCCACCAAGCTTCACAAGAGGTCAAGGCATTTCCAGTGTGAGCTAAGTCCTACTGTGGGCTATGAGGCCACTTTGGGAGGAGATAGTTATATTCACAAACGTTTTTGTATTTCAAAATTACCTTATCAATTTATTTATGCATGACTGCTACTGTGTACTTAGTCTAGCAAACATGGAAGTCACTGTGAGAACAAGCACATACAGTGCAAAGAAAAAAAAGTAATGACTAGAAGCTAACCTGTGAAAAATTGAGAGTGATTGAACTTCTGCAGTATTGTCCACTGAATAATTTAAATTAAAAGGAAAGGCATTTTTAATTTAGGTGTATGAATATTTTCTAGCTCTGTTTTTTAGAAGCCTTCGAGTACAATGTTGGAGGACAATCAGAATGAGTCAGAAAATAAAAGGCAGAAAAGTCACACTTTAAATGTGAGATTTCAGATGGCAATGAAATACGTATGAGCATAAGTTAAATCTGAACCTTGGGGATTCCAGCAGTACTACACATAACAGATAAAATAAGGTAACTATTGCCTTGAGCACATTGCAGGGCAAACTTTATGTTTTGACAAACAAAAGCTTGAATGTATGAAGCAATCCCACAGGTATAGTACGCCACCCTCTAGGCTATGTTGTATTTGTCTTCAATGATTTATCTCAAGTCTCTCCTTAGGTTACTGGCTGTTAACCTGAAATGCTTTTGAAAATTAACTAGGGTTTTCTTCTGTCATAAATAGGAGCAGCATGTGACCATTATTGTTTTCTTGAGTTATTTGTGCAATACGTGAAACAAAAATGCATAGCAGCAACGGAGAGAGAATTTGAGGGAATTAGTAGAAAAAAAGATTTAGCCTGTTTAAGCAAGTCCACTGAAAAGTAAGTTGCAGTGCAGCAGACAGTCACCCACTGGGAATATTGATCCAATCTATGTAAATGTCTATTTTATAACCATTCTGATTTTACAGACAAGATTAGCCTTTATAAAATCTTTCCTGTTATAAGTACTCCTGGGCTGAGGAGTGTCTTAAAGACTTCTAATGTAATGTAATTCTTTCCTTTCAGGGAATATGGAGCCATTGATGATGTAGATATTGATCTGCATATTGATGTTAGCTTTCTTGATGTAAGTAATCTAATCACAGAATTACATAATGAACATTAATATCCATTTAATTCTGCAACACATCAGACTCTCTAGACAACAACTAATATATTCCTTTTACAGAGATTTGATCTTCACAAGTGTCTGTCACATTATTGATTGCTACTCAGTGGAAAAGTTTCCTTTTCCTTTTATGATCACACTGTTAGAATGCTCTGTAGGCTTTTATTTAGTGCATGTGTGTTTCCTTTCAAACACGCTTTGTGAATGGTAACTGTTTTAACTGATATAAATGAAATACATTTCTTTTTTTGCTGTCCTAGACGTTAGTTAGGTGAAAGCACTTCATAGAGTCCTGGAGAGAAGATGACCTTGACTGGAGCTCTCCTGTGTGCTTCTCAACATCTGCAGCTGATTAGGGAGAAGCTTGAGTGGCAAAGGAGGCACAGGACAGTGGTGCTGCTGACCGGCGGCATGGCTTCTGTCTAGCAGTTATGCTGTCATTAACTCCACAGTTCTTCACTGTGCAGAAACTTCCTGTCCTCTAGATAGAGAATAAAAAGTAGTGGTCTTAGGGGCATCATTAGCTTTTGCATAAATATGTCATATTCGTAGGTCAGCGTAGCACATAAGATAGTTGTTCTTGGACTTTCTAAAATGTAAGAAAATCTGATCATACCTTGAAGGATTTTAATGAGTCTTAAGGAACAAAAGTTTCCTTTGTTCTGTGTTATGGGATGAGTTTCCAACTTTATTTGCTCCTTTGCTTCTCAGCTTTGAAGCAGCATCTCTTGATAGATGGGAAAGTGTCTGCCTGCATTGTAGATGTAGTGTTGTGTATAAGCCTGTGCTCAGTTTAAGTGAGCATACTCAACAACTGGAAGTAGTCTAACACTGTTCTTAGATGGGCATCACTGGGCAATAGTTTGTCCTAAGTCTCAACTTTAAAGCTCAAGTAGATAGTCCACAACTGAGTAAATAGATAGTGGTTACAATAACCCTAAGATAGACTGACGAAACACAATATTCTCATGATGGCTAATGGTATCTGTTTTCTTTTTATCTTGAACTAGGAGGAGATTGCTGTGGCTTGGGATGTAATTCGCACAGAGCCTATAATAGTGCGATTGCACTGTTCGCTTACACAGTACTTAAATGGTCCAGGTTAGTCGTGTGTATTCTTCATGTGCCTTGTATGGTGTCTCGGTCTGAGCCACCTACTAGGTGATAGATACTCATTCCCTGCCAAGTCTTCGACCCTGCGTGTGCAGAGATCTACTGCTGAGAGCAGTTCTACTGGTTTTAAATTATGCTTGCCTGTATTTGTATGGCTAGGCCCTCAATAATGACATAGGTATCTAATTTAAACTTTCACAGGTTGGTTTTTGAAACTTGTTTTCCTTATATCCTTTGAAATGCAGCTGCTTCCCCTAGGAACCAGGGCTAATAAAGATCTACTGTTCCTTATGTGTGATTTCTCGTTTTGGAAATCAGGGATCATCTGCACAGATGAGATATCACTGATAAGTTGTACGTACACAGACCCATGCAGCACGTTAAAGGTGCCCTTTTTCATGCACCTTTGAAGAATCAGGCCACCATAATTATCCTTTCAGCTTCTGATTTCTATATGACTCTGTGAACTCTATGAATCTTGACATTTAAAGTAGTTGTTAAGTGAGTAAAACTCCTTCCTCAGAGAGAAATTGCTGAATAATCACCTGATTTTGAAGATTTGGAGACATTCATATGCAAGAGTCGACTTCAGATATATTTTTATGGAAAGTCAGAACTTAGTTGCAATTTGGATCATAACTTGCCTGGCTTTGGAGGCTTCCAGTGCAAGCTGTCAGTTCAGTCTCATATCTGAGGGAGAATTCTGCCTCTGGAAAATGAATAGATATTTCCAGTCATAATATGTTTAGCAAAATCTGTCCCAGTGAGCTATTTTTATAGGGTATGTTACCTGCTGATGCTAAGCTATATTCTGTTCATTCAAATAAGCATTTCATTACATCAGTCTTTTTTTTTTCCCCCTTGACTTTGGTCTTTTTGTCTGTAGTTTATCACTTCAATCTTTTTTATAAATATACAGATCTCAAGATATGCATTTGCCATACAACACAGGTATCACTGTTAGTATTCGGAACAGTTCTATCAAAATGTAATTTAAAAAAAAAAATTTAGCAAATAAACAAGGGTGAAACATGAAGAGCAGCTTGCAGTAAGAAATGATCTAGTGAAATGAGAAGTAAGAAGAAGATATCTTCTGGACCACTGACAAGGATAAAACAGGAAGCTTAGTTCCCAGTCCTACAGCTGACTGATTAGGGAGTGCCTGAGTACCAAGAAAGGCAAGATCAGGGCCAGAGGCAAGTGCTTTGCTGGTACTCATTTTATGAGCTCAGCTGCTGTTGCACCGTGTCTATTTACTAGAAAAGGACAATGAGATTCACCATCTTTTGTGTTAACAAAAGGCTTTCTCAGTGCATTCCTCTTCCCCCTTAAATATGTTGTTTTGAGACTTCTGGGCCATAACTTTATGCTGCATCTTTTTCTCTTAAAGTACTTTCTGTTGATTGATAAAAGAAACAGAAATGCAGTATACTCCAAAGCACTATGGGAGGTAGTCATGCCACCTTGTAGCTGTGTAATATCCTGATTTTAGATAGTAATTCTTCTGGTTAATAGCTTATCTCATTATTGTACTTATGGACATATGCCTTAGAAACCTGTCTTAGATGAGGATGAATCAGCCTTTGGAGGTACCAGGCTGTCTCCTCTGGCTGTAGAGCTTAGACAACAGTCATAGTCTGAATGTCAGATTTTAAGATTTCTGGTCTAGGTATAATGATTCTCATTGAAAGTATTCTCCCTCTACCACATGTCCTAAATTTGACAATCTAAAGACATTACTACCCCTAATGGAATCATTCATCCCTTTTGAAAAAAAAAAAATCAGTTTGTCTTTAAAAGATGAGATTATATTTGAATAATAACATTAGAGAATGGGTATCAACAGGGCTTTGAATAAAGTGAAATTGGATGACCAGGTTAGATATATTGTATTTTCTTTTTGAATTTAATTTATTAAAGCAAAATTAAAGGATAAACTTTGACATTCTGAATAAAATCTGGCTTTCTGAGTGATCAGAATAATACAGTTTTTAAAATACTGGGTTAGTTTTTCTAATAAAATTTGAATCAACACCAGATCTTTTTATTCTCATTTCTTTTTTATTTTATTGTAGTCATTACCACCTTACGTAATACAAAGTATAAAGTCTATTCGTGCTTGTAGTATGTGTTGGCTGTTGTCCTGCCTTGAAGGACCTGAGGCTCTCTTAACAAGTGCTGGATTCCATCTGCCACTTCTATCTAGTAAATGTTATTAAAGGATTTTAGTAATACCAGGAGCTAATTTTCAGCCTTCACCCTGTACATTTTCAATATTCTGACAGGTGATTATGGATACACCAATGTTAGGACAGGTCTTGAGGAAAATTCAGTGTAATCCTTGGCCACTGAAATTCATATGTCAAACACTTAGATGATGATTGTGGATCTTTTATTAAAACACCCTCACAAAGAAAACCCTGATACTAATTATTTCAGTTTATTCCACTCTGGATTTTCTTCATAGTCACCGGAACTGTAGTGTGTAAAGACTATTTACTTGGAAGAAAGTTAGACAAGATGAATTACCAGTCCAGATGCATTTAATCTGATGCTGCTCTCTAGTACTTGCAGAATATAAAAACAATTACACAATTTTGTAATTAAAACTAGTTGGAAGAGATACGTTTGGGGGAATTCTATTTCTAAAATACTCATTGGTAAAATTACAAATTGTATTTGCTGATATTCCAAAAAGGACCATTCATTTCTTAATAGGCTTCGATGACATGTCCACTTTCACCATTTCTTCAATGGTATTGTCTATAGTAAAGGTCCAGATAGAACAGGGTATGTAAATATGATTTAGATGGTCATGAGTTCTTGATTATTGCTGCAAGTTCATATATCAACAATATCTTCTTTTTCCATAGTGCCAACTGTGGATGTATTTCAGATATCTACTAAGGAAAGATTTGGGCTGGGACATCAGCTGAAAAAGTAAGTCTAGAAAAGTGTAAACCCCTATTTATAGGTAAATATTACACTCTCTTTAGTTGCTGGATCATGCCAAGTAGGCTAAAATTCACAGCTTGTCGGTTTGGTTGGATCCAAGTATTTTGAACTTGGTTTTCTTTAAATTAAAAATTACAGAATTTGCCTTTTTAAGTTCGGCTTTGACAGTTGTTGGGAAGAACCTGATTTGTGCTGTGCACCAGGGTTTTCTGTCACTTTGCTGCCATTTAGGAAGTAAGTTACAAAAGTTCAAAAGACTATAGCTAGGAGTGTTCAATTTCATGTTTCTGCTTAGATGTTGAAGCCTCTGGAATCTTTTTGAGCACCATGCATACCCTAGGGGGGCTATGCTGTTATGGTGGCCTCTAGGATGTACCACAGTAATGAGACCATCCACATTTTGAGGAGAAGAGGGAAGAATAGTTGAAAAAATCAGCAGTTTCATGTGGTTGTGGTACAATTCAATTTAATAAAATTTTGCTGAGTCATCTTTTCACATATTGTCGTGTATGTGTAATAAAATGACAAGAATATAGGCTTTAATATCTGATCATTGCAACATGAAGAATCCCTTAAGAAAAAAAAACAAACCCTTTTGCTGTTTGGTGTTTAAAGAAATTCAGTGCAGCATTTTTGTAATCTTAGAAATGAAGCAGTGTCTGTAGCAAATCTCTATGCTACATGCCTTGGAAGAAAAAAATTTAAAAGCTCCTCGGATATGAACAGTCTCTTAAAACCTTTCAGTACTTACACTGTCTGATTTGTCACTGGGTAATCACTAAAGGTTCCCATAAGCCATTTTCAAGGACGTAGCTGCATAATTCTCAGTTGAGCAGAACTCAGAGTACCCATGAACCCACTGTCCCCTCGTGGCTGTAGCAGCAGGATATTCACATTTGAAGATTCACTAAATTTTTTGTAAAGTCCATACTGACTTCCACTTTGACTTTATCACCCAGAGACTTTGACTTTATCACTCAAAGATCTCTGCTGCTAGATTAGAGTCACAGAGTAATTTGGCTTGGAACTACTGGAGGTCACCTAGTGCAACTCCCTGCTTCAGGTACCATTAACTTCAAAGTTAGATTAGTTCATTCAGACTCTCAGGCAGCTGAGCTGTGAAATCTCCAGCCTTGGTGGGCAACCTGTTGTACTTAACCACTCTTCTTGTGGATGTCTTCTGACTGAGGCTGAGGGAGTTGGGCTTGTTCAGCCTGGAGAAGAGAAGGCTCTGGGGAGACCTAATTGCAACCTTCCAGTACCTAAACGGGCCTACAGGAAAGCTAGAGAGAGGCTGTTTACAAGGACAGGAAGTGATAGGACAAGGGGGAATGGGTTTAAACTAAAAGAGGGGAGAGTTAAAGTACATACTAGAAAGAAATTCTTTATTGTGAGGATGGTGAGGCACTGGCACAGGTTGCCCAGAGAGGCTGTGGAGACCCCATCCCTGGAAGTGTTCAAGGCCAGGTTGGATGGGGCTTTGGGCCACCTGGTCTAGTGGAGGGTGTCCCTGCCCATGACAGGGGAGTTGGAACTAGATGATCCTTGAGGTTACTTCCAACCCAAACCACTCTGATTCTATGTTTTTTAGCTTTCCTTGCTACAGCTTGTGACCGCTGCCTTTTGCTGTCCATCTCTGGGAAGTGTCTGGCTCTGTCTTCTCTGTAAATCCTCTTTGGGCAGTGTAGTATTCAACACCCCTACCTTCATGTTTGTGCCTTAGGAGAATATGCCTCTACTTGAGCAGTGTGGATGTGTAGCCTACCTCTGCAGGTACTGGAGAGACGGGCACCTATAGTTGGCTGGGATGCCTTTGAATCAGTTTCTCTCTAGAAACTGAGAGGCATACCTGCATAATTCTTGCAGTGGTTGTTTACACAGACTGTACTCTCAGTAAGACTTCCATGTAAATTAGTTTTATGTGGGGAAAAAAAGCATTTTAGCTGAGGCACCCAATCATCAGTCTACATACATGACATAAAAACTATGCCTGTAGAGTGAGGACAGTCGCCTGCGTAGTGAACAGAAAGACCCTAGTATTAAAGTGGCTAGGATAAGAAAACCTTTTTTTCTTTCTTAATTTGCAGAATCATGCAGACGTTTGTTACACAACAGTGGAAGAACAGCAAAGAGAAATCTAATTGTACGCACAATAAGAAGCTGTCTGACAAAAAAGTTAAATCACCTCTGCACATCTTTTCTACATTGCGCAGGTAATAGCAAGGAAAATCAGCAGTTACCACCATATCCTGTTCAAAATCCACAGCAGATTTCACAAGGTGAAATGTTGACTGTTCTCCACAAAGAAGTGCTCTATTTATATCTTACCTCATGAGTTTCCAGTCCTTGCCTTGCATGACATCAGAAGTGGATTAGGTACTACTGCAGCTTCTAAGGCTATTTGAAGGCAAAGCATTTCAGTGCCCTGCTGTCTGAAACCGCCATGTTTCATCTAGAATTGGAAATAATTAGTTTCATATTATTTAACTGTTATATTTGTATCTTTATAGTTTGGTAGCATTTGACTGTTACTTGAATGACAAGAATATAAGTAATACATACAAGTAATATATAACATAGATATATATATTAAAAAAGTTTTGAGGTTGATTAGCTGTTCTTTCCACAGCAGTTCTTTGCAGAGCTGTGTGTAGTTTTAATTTTTTAAGACTAGAATGGTCATTGATGAAAGACTGATTTTTCGAGCTGCTGAGCACCCACCCCTCTCCACTGTTTGAGTACATGAATGTTCACCACTTCTGAAATGCAGCCACAGAATTTCAAGGAACAAAGGCATTAAAAACATAAGAAGCAGCTTGTGAATAGGTCATTTGAATTCATTATGACTTCTGGCAGATACTTGTTTTCTTAAGTGTATGTAAAATCAGGCTCTAATTTTACCTCTTTCAGGAATGTGACTATTTACTCTAGCATGTTTTCCTGCTTAAAAGTGTGGACGGATCACCCCTTCCGTGAATTTGAATTAAATGCTTCTTTGAACATTTCTTCTTTCTGATGAATTTTGCCATTCCAAATTCTGTGTAGAAAAAAGAGAAGGAAAACAGTGATCACTCACATTGAAAAAGAAAGGAATGTCGAAGGTGACAAAAGATTATCTGTCTTTTCAAAGATAAAAGAGGAATGTGGTGGTTTAAGTAGAACACTTACCTATTCCCTGTCACGCCACACACCTTTGCCTAGCGCAGGGTGTAGCCGGGGTTTGGTTTTATTCAGAAACTCCATATAAAAGCCAGCCCAATCTTTTTGCTCTTGGTTTGGCTGCTGCTGCAGTGCCTGTCCAAAGACGGCTCAGCCCAGATGCAGGGACTCCCTCTCTCTCTAGAGCACCATTCCTACCTCCCGTTTCCAGGAGAATGGTGACGAGCCAACTGCAACAGTGAGTCAGCAACCTCCACGTGCCGCTTTGACTGTCACCACTTGCTGGGTGATGCTGGGGAAACCTGCGAGGCTCTCCCCTTGGGGTTTCACTTCTTTTGTATTCAATCCAAGCCCCCAAAAATGCTCCAAAGATTGGGGTTGCTTATAAAGCATAGAAAAATTATTCAGTGTACCTGTTACATGTTCTTCCCTTGCAAGGACAGGTGAATGTGAACCTCGTAGAAATGTGACAGCTCATGTGAATGTTGTTTCGTGAAAACCTTTCATTCTTTACTTTCTGCGCTCCTAATTTAGGTCCCTCACATTTTCATTTCTAGCAAGAATTTGTCTAGAACAGGAAAGAAGATCATCAAATTGTCTTCCACAAAGCACACAGATTTTTTTTTTTTTTAAAAATAATGTTCATCTCAGCTGAATTAAATTTGATTTACTGACTGCAAGTTTCACTGCTCATTATATCTTCCATTGGATCTGGAGACAGAATTTGTTATGCTGTGTCCAGAAGACAGTAACTTTAATGGGATCATGCCATGATGATTATGTAGAAAAGATGAATTTTGATAAGGAAAATGTGGTATAATCTTATGTGAAATAGCACAGTTTTCATTTCAAAGATAATACCCTGAATAAATGTTTTGTCTTGACAACCGTAGCAACCTTTACAAGGAGCTGTAAGGATATGGCTTTAATTTCCACTTAAGTAGTTAGTTGTCTTTTTTATCGATGAACTTGTGTATAAATAGGAGTAAGATATCTATTTGGTATTGAAAAATTAGTCCTACATACAATTGCTCTGTTTCTTAATGTTCGACTGCCTTTATCACTAGTGAAATATGTAAAGACAAGTGACACTTTGAAATTTTTACCTATGTGTGGTCTTGCTGGATTTGCACAAGGTTTGGATTATTCTCCAACTTTGTTTTCTCCTTTATTTTTAAGGTCGCCAAGTTATCCTCCACCTGGCTGTGGTAAAAATAAATCAAAACTGAAGTCAGAACAGGATGGCATCTCCAAAACTCACAAGCTACTGAGAAGGACTTGCTCTAGCACAGTGAAGGCGGAGGATATGTGTGCCACAAAATCTCACAGAACCTTTGGCCGCTCGTTGTCGAGTGACCCTAGGGCTGAACAGACAATGGCTATTAAATCGCACAAACTGTTGAACCGTTCTTGCTCTGCAGCCGTCAAGCAGGAGGAGTGCATCACTTTAAAGCCCCATAAGCTATTAAGTAGGCCGTGTTCTGGGGATCCTCGATGTGAGCACAACAGCACCTTGAAGCCCCACAAACTTTTAAGCAGGTCCTATTCCAGTAACCTTAGAATGGAAGAATTGGATGGATTGAAGAATCACAAGTTACTCAGCAAGACTTACTCCAATGCCCCTAAATCATCCAAAATGGAGCCTTTCAAGGAGTCCACCATAGCAGAGAGCAGGAGGCTCTCTCTTACCTCAGGGCTTATTGGTATCTTAACACCATCTTCATCATCACCTTCACAAGCTGCTGTGCGTAATAATTTTTTTACTCTGCTCCTTTTCCTCATGTTACTCTCCAAACATGCTCTTATGCCTGTTGTGCAAAGGCATTAATACTTAGGACGTATGTTAGTGAATATATTGGATATATGGAATATATTGGATATATTGAATGTATTGGAAGATAGAGCAATAGAGTCAGCTTTTTAAGGAGGATTTAAACAACTGAGCATGCACATATTAAGTTATAAAACTAGAATTTGCTTAGGTCAAGATAGAGATTTTACACGCCACGTTGAATACAACTCAGTGTATCTGCTGGCAATGGGAAAAGTTCAATCATCCACTTGCTTCCCCAACTCCTTTCTTGCTGCAGGAGAAAGGGAGGGTGTGAACTTCTGTGCTGCAAAATTGGCTTGATCACATGGGTCTTTTCTTATTTCACTGTTTGCTTTGTGGGCGAAGCAACCATCCATTGGTTCATTCGGGTGCAAAGTCACCTCTCCTTCTGGTCTCTGCATCTGTGATTGTCATCATAGTGGAAAGAATGCAGTTGTGATTCAACTCACCTCTTGTGAATTTGTGCTTTCTGAAAGGCTTAACCTTCAAATGCACTGGTGACAGCCAGAGGTCGTGGAAGGAATTGGGTCCACACTGGCCCACTTTCTTTCCCCAGAGACATCGACTGGGGAGGCAAAGGATTCTTAATTCTTAAATTTAAGAAAGAGTGCTTAAAATTAATTCTTCTGCCTCTTAAAAATGGCTTTTACACCTTAGAGGAAAGAGTGGGTCTGCATGCATTCTTTCAAGTCACCTGTCTGTTTTCAATCTTAGATCTGGGAAGAGGCACTTAGAAGACAGTCCTCTCCACACTCTTAGCCTGGTGGTACCTTGATGTTCTTAGCAAGAAAAAGCTGATTCTTGCTTGAAATGCCATACATATATTCAAAATATTCTCTCAGATAAGTAGCGACAGGACAAGGGGGAACTGCTGCAAGTTGTGCCAGGGGAGGTTTAGGTTGGAGATGAGGAGAAATTTCTTCTCAGAAAGGGTCGTCGGGCGTTGGAACGGGTTGCCCAGGGAGGTGGTGGAGTCACCGTCCCTGGGGGTGTTTAAAGAAAGTTTGGATGTGGTACTTAAGGACATGGTTTAGTGGGTAATAGGTAATAGGGGGATGGTTGGACTAGATGATCCTTGAGGTCTCTTCCAACCTTAATGAGTCTATGATTCTATGAAAGTAGCACACTCTGAAGAATGAAATTACATTGAGTGTGCTGTGTCTCATGGTAAATCAGTTTAATAAGTTGTGAGCTGTACTCATCAGATCTAAAAGCAGTGATGCACTATCATAACATCATTTATATACATGCTGTGTCGTTGGTTCCTGCAATGTGCACAACAGTATTAATTTAAGGTGAGCCAACAGATGTTTTACTTATCACAGTTTAGAGATGCATTTTTTTCTGAATCGGCAGAGGATGTCTTAACATAGCAAGACTTTTCTCTCCTGAAGTTAATAGGAAAAGTCCCATTGATTTTTATAAGATAATAAAGAGTTGACTAAGGGGTTTAATTACTGATGTTATCAGCTTATAGTGAAGAAATGCAAGCCCTGCTTGGCAGTCTATTAAAAATACCAGTAATTTATTATTAGAATGCATTTACCTTGAGGGAAAATCATCGCATATATGGTCAGGTGCAGTTTGAATGATATTAGCAAAAGGGCATCAACAGTCAATTTCACATTTTACATGCAGGCACCAGATACATGGGTCACCTCGGTGCCTAACTGCAATTTGAAGTCAGTGGAATGTGGAAGCGGGAATCTGGACCCTAACTTCTCTTCAGTTCTTAGCTAAAGTATTTCAATCTCATATGTGAATGCAATTAGGAGGATTGTTTCCCAGGAAAAAAAAAAAATAAAGTTTCCCAATTAAGCAGTTAGAGAAATGAAAGACAACAAGCCTATAAGCAAAACTAAGAAAAGCTGTAAATGCAGGTGATCTGGCTTATTCAAAAGTAGATTTGATTGAGATAGACGTCAGCCTAGAGGGAATTTTGTACCTTACTGACTGCTGTAACAGAATTTCCTTCTAATTTATATTACTGTGTGCTGAAAAAAAAAGGGAGGAAGAATTTGAGTGGGATCTGAGCACAGACATTTGTTGTATGGTGCTTACAGAAGTGAGATCTTAGTAAACATAAAAGGAAAAGATTTTCAGCCATTCATTGTCTTTCAAGCCTACACAGATAGCCCATATTTGTATAGACAAATACACAGTTATAATTTAATGAAAGTTACCAAACGCCAGGCATTGATGTTTCCATCTGAGATTTTGGGATGCCGAGATACAAAACCTCATCAGATTTAAGAACTAAAGAGAAATACTAAAAATCTATCCCACAATCAGTAAAAGGATTGATTATTTGTAATGCCTGGTTTATGCAAATAAGGGATCTTTTTGAGTGAAAATATTGTTTAGTTAACATATTTGCACACAAAAATACAAATCTTTTACCATGTCCTTATAATTAGTCTACCAACACTGAAGTTGCCTCAACTTTTTCCTTGCAGCAGAATTATGGTGCAAAATGCATTCCAGTACGAGACCGCGGCTTTCTTGTGCAGGTAGGATGTCATATCTTACCTATTTATGAAACACTGTGGAGCATGAGCTGACTGTTAATTATTTTTAAGCAGATGTTATTCTCATTTTCATTGTTCTCAGACTATAGAATTTGCCGAGCAGCGGATACCAGTATTGAATGAATACTGTGTAGTTTGTGATGAACCCCATGTGTTCCAGAATGGCCCTATGCTGAGGGTAAGTGGATTGCTTGCTGGGATAAACAATGTGTTTTATAATGCCTTAAGTAGTAATGGACCATACAAACCTGTTATAAAACTGCGGAATTATTTCAGATACATTTCATCCTAATATCTTTTTAAGATGCAAAAATGTAATGCATATTAACTAGATTTTTCTGTAATTTGAAAAAAAAATTACGGCAAGCGAGAGAGATGGGAATCAGGCTTGTATAATATCCTAGAAACGTGAAGGGGGGATGTATTTCACTGATCACTATTGTGGTACAGTAGTCACAACCGGAAAAGTTAGGGGAAGTGCATGAGAGTGCTTTCCTAGTCCTCTGGCATTCTTTTAAAAACTTCGGGTCACCTCAGTCCTTGAGCTCTTTTCAAGCCATGACCAGGGTATTTATATACACTGGTGGTAATGCCAAAGGGCTGGGAAGTTCTTCTGACCCTCATTTGCTCATGGGCTGCTGAAATGAGCCATCGTCCGTAATGTGATAAAAAACAGTAGAAGGAGATGCTCTGTGAAGTTGTCTGATCTAGCACAGACCTACTCCAGGGACACTGTTGTGTTTCAGTGTGGCCACAGTCCAGGCAGGTAGGCAGCTCTTCCTTCTTTTCCTTCCTGTATAACGGGGAACCAGGAGTTTTATGTGCTGAGTGCTGTACCCTCTCATGCTGTTGATGAATGCATACAGTGAAAAAGAGTAGGACTGGTCATGAGAGACACACTCTGCCTGAAGCTACTGGATCAGTGCAACTTTTTGGAAGAGTATATAGGGAGAAAAAAATTCTTGCCTTTAGGCCTGATCTTGCAGTTTAGAATCTTTCTTGTTTCACCTGTCCTGAATTCTACGGAAACCTGAATAACCTTAAAAAAATTAAGCCATGGAAAACTGTTTAATACTGGTGTGTGAATGGTCTGACACTTGCCAATTTCTCCACAGTGTGGTGAGCAACTACACATCAACTGAAGCAGACATCATCTATGATAGTTCCATAGAGCTAAATTTGGGAAGGTTGTTGCAAACAGTAGCAGAAGTCACCTCAGAGTCATCCCTTGTGACACTGGCACCACGGTCAAGTGTTCTGACTGCAGGCAGGTTATGCAAATAGGCTGCTAACAGGATTTGCAAAAGTACCTACATATTCAGTTAGCACCTTTCTAAGTCAAACTTCTGTACTTTTGAAAACACTATCAGGTGTATTTTTGCCTCTTCAAGCTCATATCCACCTTTTAAAAACACGGTCTTCTACCAGATTTATCAGCAACTAAACCCGAATTAGAAAATTGTAGAAAAGGGATCAGTTCCCTGTTGTTCATCTTTGAATGCACTGCTATGCATATTACCTGTGACAGGATGAGATAAGACAAAGCGAGTAATATTAGCGTAGTGAGTAAAGTTTGGATAATCTAATTATTTAAATTATTTGGATTTATCTATTGTCCATAGGACAAAGCAAACAGTAGGATTTATTCTACTGGCTGAACAGGGAACTTCTGCTGAGTCTCCGGGAAAAAAAGAGAGTTTATACCCAGTGGAAGAAGGGACAGACAACTCGGGCAGAATACCAGGAAGTCGCAAGCATATGCAGGGGAAAAATCCGGAAGGCTAAAGCCGAGCATGAGCTCAGCCTGGCCATGGGAGTTAGAGACAACAAAAAGTCTTTCTATAAATATATCAACAGCAAGAGGAAGGCCAAGGAGAACATCCACCCCTTACTGGATGCGTCGGGGAACTTGACTACTGAGGACAAGGAGAAGACTGAGATTCTCAATGCAGCCTTT
>VWZZ01005336.1:0-21881 GCA_013399095.1 Psophia crepitans | reverse complement strand
TATCAGGAATAGTGTAGCCAGCAGGAGCAGGGAGGTGATTGTCCCCCTGTACTCAGCCCTGGTGAGGCCGCACCTCGAGTACTGTGTCCAGTTTTGGGCCCCTCACCACAAGAAAGATATCGAAGCCCTGGAGCATGTCCAGAGAAGGGCAACGAAACTGGTGAAGGGTCTGGAGCACAGGTCTTATGAGGAGCAGCTGAAGGAACTGGGCTTGTTTAGTCTGGAGAAGAGGAGGCTCAGGGGAGACCTTATTGCCCTCTACAACTACCTGAAAGGGAGTTGTGGTGAGCTGGGGGTCGGCCTCTTCTCGCAGATAACTAGTGACAGGACTAGGGGGAACGGCTGCAAGTTGTGCCAGGGGAGGTTCAGGTTGGAGATGAGGAGAAATTTCTTCTCGGAAAGGGTGGTCGGGCATTGGAACAGGTTGCCCATGAAGGTGGTGGAGTCACCGTCCCTGAGGGTGTTTAAGGAAAGGTTAGACGCGGTACTGAAGGACATGATTTAGTGGGTAATAGGTGTGTGGGGGGGGAACAGTTGGATTGGACGATCCTTGAGGTCTCTTCCAACCTTAATGATTCTACTCCTATTCTATTCTATTCTGTTCTGTTCTGTTCCTGTTCACATGATCAACTATTATAAGAAAACAGAATGGAAAATCACCTGCCCTAAATAAAAAAAAACACTTAATTCCTCTTGCCTTCCTCCCTTAGAGATTAAAATCCCTCAGAATTACTTTATTCTGTCTTCAGTTTAGAGAGCTACCTATTTGAGAGTTTGTCAGTGTTTCAAAACAGAGGAAAGTACAAAGATGTTTGCCACTAAACATGTATTCATCGGTGCCTTTGCAAGCAGCATAACCTAGCAAGCTTTGCAAAAAACGAAAAGATGTCCTTATGTAACCCAGGGAGAAGGAGGTAGCGGGAACAAATCTAGCATGCTCTGTGTATGCTTGAATGATTCAATAAGCAATATAGAGCCATTAATGAGCTTTCAGTTCTGTAGAAGGTGAGAAAGGATCTCAGTTTGAATTGAGCATGAGCTTGCCAAAGGATCTTAAGGAACTTTATGCTTCTGCCTACTGAGAGCTGTGGCAGAGGCAGCCTAAAGTAGTTAGCTACAGGATTTATTTACGTGCTTCAGCTGCGCACGCACATATACATACATACATACATATACATACATATATATATATATATAATGTGTATAAGGACAGTAAAGAATGGCCCAACTGAAAGAGCACTTTAATACTGCTGCAACAGCAGATCTCAAAATTCAGTACTTTATTAAGCAAAATGCAGGGGTCTTTCAATTAAGAAGAGGCTACATGCTATTTAGCCTTGTGCCACTTAATGGATCCCATACGTAGTATCCCTGGCATTCATAAAGAGCTTCAGAGTGCTCATACTTCTGATACCACAGTAACTTCACAGATTTCATAATGATCAGAAACTTGCTATGGTCTGCATTTGTTTTTAGATTCTGTGTCTAGGTCCTGTTTTCTACAGATGTCCGTATCACAAAGGCAATACTTGGACAGGCTCTATCTCTTTTTGGTTGTATCACAAGAGATATCCACAAATATCTCTGGATGGCTCACCAGTCTCTTCCTTGAATAGTTCCTCCATGCAGATGCCCACAGGGTTGTGTGTGTATCCTTAATGATGAGTTTCCCTTCTATATTTTGGACTTTTTTTTCAACAACAGACAAGGCACATAAATTTTTAAAAGCGTAGCAAAGTAACTGCTTGAGAAGTTATTTTAAAATTTATTTATGCTTGATTTTCTGGTATTTAATGGAGTTTCACGCAATTGCAAAGAAGCCAGTAAGGAATTTGATTCTGTAGGCTCCAGTATGTCAGCCTAACACCTTTCTTGAACTGCAGTGTAGTTTAATTAATTGTCTTGAAATACAATTAAAAAAATTCAGCAATTGCCATCACACAATAACTACATTGTTTGGGTACTCTAAACTCTCATAGCTGGGTGTAATTTTTTTTGCTAGTTATTAATGATTTGCATAATTCAGGACAGCTGAAGATACGCAGTGATACTGGGAGATAAAGTTCTTCCTTTCTGTACATTTGCTCTACAGGCTATGTTTTTATCTCAGTTACAAAGCATCTTTAAATCAGTCTCTCTCAGCACAAGCTTGCTTCTCAGTATTGTGTTTCTTTTTCCTAGATAACTTTTTCTGGGGGCTTTTCTGTTTTTAATATCTATTTCAATTTACTTTGCTTCCCTAAAATATTGACGTCTTCTTTCCCATAAGATAAGAGCAACTTGATGACAAGAAGAGGTGTCTTTTTGTATAGCTTAATTTAGACAGTAGATTCACGTGGCAGACATACCGTTGTATGGAAAATGTGCATTGCAGAACAATGCATATGTTTGCCTTTATGCTTTTACAGTGGACTCCTGTCTTGCTCCAGAGCCCGCAGTACCAATCTGATGATGAAAATGATCCCTGCTGGTTCAGGGATCCTGTTCTACACAGGAATCTTCAGGTGTTGTTAGGTTATCTTAGTCACTTACTGAGGCTAAATAAAGACTACGTTAGTGACTTACTGAAGATGAATAAGAACAAAATTCTTGGATTCCTCTTGGGAATTTCTTTATCGAGCAAAGTATGGATCTTTCAGAACAACCGTTTTTCTTTTGAGCTTGAAAAGAATTTTCTGAAATACAGAAGGCTAGAATTACAGATATAGTTCCTGCATGTATTCCACAAGTTTGTGTGTAGGTAAAAACACATTACGTAGATGGGGTAACTTCCAAACACTCACAAACCTAATGCTCTCACTGTTATTACTCTGAAGGGGAAGGACAAAGATTCTCTGGAATGTAAGATGGAGTCTTAGAAACGTGCTGTAACACATCATGAAGCTGTAACACTGTTCTTTATCAAGGTCCATGGTCCATTGCTTCATTCCGTTCCCTTTTTTTAAAAAACAGTAAAGTAGGCAATGCATTCCTATAGGTATTCACACCTTTCCCATATGAGGATGAATGTTATTTCTCATAATAGCATGTTTCTTTAGTACTTATTTCAAGAACACAGTGAGATTTAATGATTATTTACAGTGCACTCAAAGTTACAAAAGCTAAATTGATGTTTAGAGATGCACACTTACATAAAATGCCACCAAAACCTGCAAATTCCCTGAAAACACTGCATGACGTGATTTACAGTCTTTTTTCAAAGCACAGGGAAAATTAAGTGCATCCGTGGATTGTAAGAAGATCAAGTATTATTTAACCTCTTGCATAATATGGACCATACTGTTCCATGGGGTTATTCCTACATATTTCACTCTTTATAGAAGGATTAAGAAACAGCTTTAAAACCATTAGCGAGGGACTGCAGCCTTTACATACAAACAGCTCCCTTATCTCACATAAAGAATCACAGTGCATCCTTCTGCAAGGCGACCTGTGCTGCACAGCTCTCGAGAGCTCTGTCATCAGTCTCTTCAAAGTGGCTTTTTGCTCAGCTTTGAAAAACAGTGGGAAGTACAAGGTCAGACATGAGTTTGTGCTGAGGAGAGATGGATAAGGCAGACTTGGTAAACCCACTGAAAACTGTTCGCAGTCTGTTCATTTGAATTGTTACCCTCCTGTTACTGTCTTTGAATTTGTTCTCAACAGAGTTCTTTAGATGACTGAGACCTACATAGACTATGATCTGTTTATAACTAATGGTTAGATTTGAATTGTTTTTAAAAACATAATCTGAAACACTTTTTTTTCTGACATTTTTAAACAGTTGAATGAATATATCATTCGTATATGTGTTGTTAAAGTAGTTAAATAGATTATCCTGATTTCTGTCGATCTACCATATTGAACTAAATACTAGAGTTAAACTTAGGAAATTTTAATGGCTTCCACAAAGCCCATTCTGAAGTACTGAGATATTCTCCCATGGGGCATGTGTCTCTAGTGAAGAGCCCTGAAACTGGAGTTTGTTTCATCCACTGTCTTTCACTGTCTTTTGAAAATCTCCAAGGGTGGAGACTCCATAACTTGGCTGGGTAACCTGTTTCAGTGTTTGATAAAGATTTAGAGAAAGCTAATTTTAGCTTTATCTAAAACTTAAGATAAAGTTTAGAGAAAGCTAGTCATGTATGAGAGAATGAAAGCGCTAACTGACTTCCAAAGGTAGTTTTCAACTATATGATTTGGTTCCTCTAATGAAAAATGTATTTTCCAAACCAAATATGATAATATACTAAAGAAACTTCTGCATTATTTGGTTCTATATTAGAAGGCTATTAACATTTTTAAATGCCATATGAAATTCTTCCTGTTACTCTAGAGCTGATAATAATATTCTAGGGAAGCACTAAGTTGCATTTTAATAATGCAACAGTTTTGCTGCTATAATAGTGGAGAGGTATCTTGTTTTAGGAATTCAGCATGTACTTTTATTACAAACATTTAAATATAATGAGATCATGAGTCATTAACAAAAGTGGTTCTTATATTTAAGGATCCGATTAGAAGTAGTATAATAGAAATATATTATAAAGTGTTATCATACTCAAAGACTAGGGGAAAGAATAGAATAGAATAGAATAGAATAGAATAGAATAGAATAGAATAGAATCATTAAGGTTGGAAGTGACCTCAAGGATCATCTAGTCCAACCATCCCCCCACCACCTATTACCCACTAAACCACATCCCTAAGTACCTCATCTAACCTTTCCTTAAACACCCTCAAAAAGCAAATGTTACTCCTCTCTTCAACAAGGACAAGAAGGGGAGAACCCAGAGAACCACAGCCTGGTCACCCTCACCTCGATCTCAGGGAAGGTAATGGAGTAGCTAAGCATGGAAACCATTTCCAGGCACATTAAGGACAAGAAAATCATCAGGAATAGTCAGCATATCTTTATCAATAGGAAGTCATCTTTCATGAACTTGATAAACTTCTGTGGTGAAGTGATTGGTCTGTTAGATGAGGGGAAAGCAGTGGATATTGTTTACCTGTACTTCAGTAAGGCCTTTGACAGTGTCTCTCCTAAGATCCTCGTAGGCAAGCTGTTGATGCACGGGCTGGATGAGGAGATAATGAGGTAGCCTGAAAACTCACTGAATGTCTGGGCCCAGAGTGTGATGATCCGTGACACAAAGTCTATTGGAGGCCAGTAACTAGCAGGGGTCAGTGCTGGGTCCAGTCCTATTTAATGTTTTCATTAATTACCTGGATTATGGAGCAGAGTGTACCCTCAGAGAGTTCGCAGATGATACAAAACTGGGAGAAGTGTAATACTCCAGCGCAATGGGGTGCCATGCAGAGGGACCTTGATAGTCTGGAAAAATGAGCTGGCAGGAGTCTCCTGCAGTTCAACAAGGACAAGCGCAAAGTTTGCGCCTAGGGAGAAACAACCCCAGGCACCAATATATAATGGAGGCCACCCATCTGGAAAGCAGCTTGGCAGAAAAGGGCCTGAGGGTCCCGATGGACACCAAGTTGAACATGACCCAGCCATGTGCTCTTGCGGTAAGGAGGGTTAATGGTGTCCTGGACTGCTTTAAAC
Organism: Psophia crepitans; assembly: GCA_013399095.1. Taxonomy (NCBI): domain Eukaryota; kingdom Metazoa; phylum Chordata; class Aves; order Gruiformes; family Psophiidae; genus Psophia; species Psophia crepitans. The sequence continues at coordinate 16,339 of VWZZ01005336.1, read as the reverse complement.
AATAGATTTGCCAGCAGTTGCAGGGGGATGATCCTCCCCTCCACCCAGCACTGTTGAGGCCGCACCTGCAGTAGTGTGTCCCATTCTCGGCTCCCCTGTATGAGAGAGAGTCCAGCTATGGAGAGAGTCCAGCGAAGGCCACTAAAATGAACTGAAGCATCTCATGTAGGAGGAGAGACTGAGAGTGCTGGGACTGTTCAGCCCGGAGAAGAGAAGGCTCAGACAGGACGTTAGTAATGTCTATAAATACTGGAAGGGAGTGTGCAAAAAGGAGGGAGCCAAGCTCTTTTCACTGGTGGCCAGGGACAGGACAAGAGGCAATGGACAGAAACTGAAACACAGGAGGTGCCATCAAAACACCAGGAAACACTTTTTTACCTTTTTCACCTCTTCAGAGGGTGACTGAGCATGGGAGCAGCTAGCCCAAAGAGGTTATGGAGTCCACATCCGTGGAGACATTCAGAAGCCATCCGGACACAGCCCTGGGCAACCAGCGCCAGGAGAGCCTGCTTGAGCACCAGATGAACTTCAGAGATCCCTTTCAACCTCAGTCATTTTAGAATTCTCTGATCATATTCAGCTTTTACATAGTGTAATTTGTGTGGCTAATGTCTTGTCTTATTGTCTATGTCTTCCTGAATTCCTCGTTTACAAATACTAAAGCTGTTGGCAGAACAGCATCATGGAATGGCTTTTAAAGACCTGAGAGACAGTTATACAGGACAAAAAAAATCTCGAAATATATTCAGTGAGGTGATAAAAAAACCCTTCCTCTATCAATAACTTTTCTTTCAGTCAAGAAGTCTCTTTAGAGTGCCATCTTGTGTTGAAACATCAGACTGAAGCCTCTTTAGAACAGAACAGGAAATAGTAAAAAACTCAGCAAAACTAAATATTGAAGCTAGTTTCTTTGAAAATTGCATTGTGATACAGACATCTCTTCTGTTTAAACTTTTGCCCATGAAGTTTGAATGGTAAAATACTGTAAAACAGTATTTGAAATACTTGTTGTTTGTATTCAGCTATAAAAATAAGTACAGTCCGGTAATTCTGTTATATATCTGTTCTTCCATTAGTAAACTTACATTATTAGAATGTTTTTCATCCTAAAGTTCTTGGTTATGATTTATTCATTATAGGTGAAATTTTGGCCTCAGTGAGTTCCTGTTGACTTGAAGAGATTTTGGATTTCTCTGTCCTTTGAATATAAGAGTCTCACCCACCACTGCAAGGCAGTAGCAATTACATTCCAGAAACAGTACACCACTTAGGGGTGGGAGGTTTTTGAAGAAAAATAAATGTCATTGGACTACAGAAAAAAGTGTAAGTGTACAAATAGGTTTAGGCAAAGTGGAGGTTAGGCAAGGTGCTTGTGGAATTCCAAGATTCTTGTGGAATAATGCCATGGTACTCATTATTACTCCACAATATGGGCAGGTTTTATCTCTTCTTATGGAAAAAGCCTATCCAGGTACAAACAGTACTTCAGTAGAATGCATTTTCAATCACTTTATTTTTTACTGAGAGAGTTATATGACTCCAGTACAACTTCTGTTGCCAAGAATTTTCTAAAGTGCACCCTGCCCAGCTCGCACTCCATAATGCTTGCCGATTTGCCAACTGTTTATATATCTGGGAAGTAAAAATATATTTTAAAAAAGTGTATAAGCTGTCCAAGAATACAGAAAAGAATCAAAAGCAGAAAATAAAATTTCTATCAACCAAAACAAAACCTAACAGAACAAGTGACATTTCTTACTCAGCTTCAACCTACTCTCATCTTTCTGCAGATCATATTTGCTTACCACTATGGTACCTCCCGTGTCTTCCAGCAGCACATTTCATGTATCACATGAATATTGTGAGATTATTAAGAGAGCTTACCTTACAGATTTATAGTGAGATAGAGTATTAAATTAATTAGTCCTGCTCTTTGGCACTGTGTATACCTACATAAAGCTTACAGTAGCTTGACATCATTGAGCTTACAGTAAAGAATAAACACAATAGACTATTTCAGTTGGAAGGGGCCTACATGATATTATAAATATTCAGTTTGAATAACTTTATTTTGAAATACTTTGAAATATTTTGAAATTTTGAAATATTTTGAAATTTTAGTATAAAGCAAAAACCTATCAATAAAGGTTATTAAACTGCAAAGATGAGTTTTGATTTTATCAAATTGTATTTTTTTTAGTGTGCTATGAGCTAGTGATTGATACTTCTCTCAGAAGTATAAACAATGGCAGAGTAGGCAGATGTGCATTAAACGTGCCTTTCAAAATTACATTGATCATTAATAACTAAAAATTACTTAAACTCTTAAGCTTGATGAACTTTATGTTACAGTTAAGGGTAATTCTGCGGTATTTCAGTAATGATTTAAGAAAATACAGAAATATAGTTTGGACTCAAATCTTCACCTTGTAATTATGTGGGAGTGTTTTCTACACATTACTTTTTTCTTTTATTAAGTTTGAATTGAATTGACACTTCTGTTATACTCTAGTAAATATTGAAGTCTTAAACTCATAGATGTGCTTTGCTCTACACCTCTCACAGAGCATGAGAATTTTCATACAACATTTCATGCAACATGGTAGAAAGTGTAGAAGTGCCTCATTCAGCTACTGTTTTTACCTTGTGTCAGATCTGTGGATGTAACTGAGGTTTCGTAGCATTTGTTAATTTGTCTGAAAGCGTAGCTTACAGGTACAAGCTATGAGACAGCCAGAAGAAAGCCTTTCCTACAGTTTTGGACACCATTTCAGAATTAATCATGTTATTCTTCCTGCTCTGAATATAACTGATCCTTAGGTAATATGGACTCAGGTGGTAGAAAATAAGCAACATACTGTATTTTGCATTTTCTTACAAATATAGATAAGATCTAAAAATCCGTAACTGACACAAACTGTGAAACAAACTTTAGAAAAGTTAATGCTCACTTGCAAAAGAGACTTCTACCTACCACACTCCTCCCTCCTTCTCTCTTCTCCTTCCTTCCTTCCTTCCTCTCTCCCTTCCTCTCTCCCTTCCTCTCTCCCTTCCTCTCTCCCTTCCTCTCTCCCTTCCTCTCTCCCTTCCTCTCTCCCTTCCTCTCTCCCTTCCTCTCTCCCTTCCTCTCTCCCTTCCTCTCTCCCTTCCTCTCTCCCTTCCTCTCTCCCTTCCTCTCTCCCTTCCTCTCTCCCTTCCTCTCTCCCTTCCTCTCTCCCTTCCTCTCTCCCTTCCTCTCTCCCTTCCTCTCTCCCTTCCTCTCTCCCTTCCTCTCTCCCTTCCTCTCTCCCTTCCTCTCTCCCTTCCTCTCTCCCTTCCTCTCTCCCTTCCTCTCTCCCTTCCTCTCTCCCTTCCTCTCTCCCTTCCTCTCTCCCTTCCTCTCTCCCTTCCTCTCTCCCTTCCTCTCTCCCTTCCTCTCTCCCTTCCTCTCTCCCTTCCTCTCTCCCTTCCTCTCTCCCTTCCTCTCTCCCTTCCTCTCTCCCTTCCTCTCTCCCTTCCTCTCTCCCTTCCTCTCTCCCTTCCTCTCTCCCTTCCTCTCTCCCTTCCTCTCTCCCTTCCTCTCTCCCTTCCTCTCTCCCTTCCTCTCTCCCTTCCTCTCTCCCTTCCTCTCTCCCTTCCTCTCTCCCTTCCTCTCTCCCTTCCTCTCTCCCTTCCTCTCTCCCTTCCTCTCTCCCTTCCTCTCTCCCTTCCTCTCTCCCTTCCTCTCTCCCTTCCTCTCTCCCTTCCTCTCTCCCTTCCTCTCTCCCTTCCTCTCTCCCTTCCTCTCTCCCTTCCTCTCTCCCTTCCTCTCTCCCTTCCTCTCTCCCTTCCTCTCTCCCTTCCTCTCTCCCTTCCTCTCTCCCTTCCTCTCTCCCTTCCTCTCTCCCTTCCTCTCTCCCTTCCTCTCTCCCTTCCTCTCTCCCTTCCTCTCTCCCTTCCTCTCTCCCTTCCTCTCTCCCTTCCTCTCTCCCTTCCTCTCTCCCTTCCTCTCTCCCTTCCTCTCTCCCTTCCTCTCTCCCTTCCTCTCTCCCTTCCTCTCTCCCTTCCTCTCTCCCTTCCTCTCTCCCTTCCTCTCTCCCTTCCTCTCTCCCTTCCTCTCTCCCTTCCTCTCTCCCTTCCTCTCTCCCTTCCTCTCTCCCTTCCTCTCTCCCTTCCTCTCTCCCTTCCTCTCTCCCTTCCTCTCTCCCTTCCTCTCTCCCTTCCTCTCTCCCTTCCTCTCTCCCTTCCTCTCTCCCTTCCTCTCTCCCTTCCTCTCTCCCTTCCTCTCTCCCTTCCTCTCTCCCTTCCTCTCTCCCTTCCTCCCTCCCTCCCTCCCCTCTCTATGCACATTTTCAAGATTACCGCTGCTGTGTTATATCTTCATCCTACTGGTGAATGTCAGGAAGAGAGAGAGGTTCCTCCTATGAAAGAACTAACAGTTACCATGGTTGAAAGTGGGGAACAGAACAGAGATTTGAAATTACACCTCATCTCCATGCCTGTTGCTTTCATTAGGAGAAGAGAGGTGCTCGCTAATGGTTTCACCTTTACCACTTGTTACATTTGCCGTAAGTCAGGCTATGAACCTTCCATGAGCTGCTGCTTTTAGATCCAGAGTTTTTAGTTGTGTCAGTCACGTTGCAACCTCATTAGTGTCTGTGTGCCGTCCCTCAGGGAGCAGGAAAGAGTAGCACATTGCTCTTCCGAGCACAGATGCAACATGCATTAGAAAGTGGCAAGATAGATGAGTATCGGCTATGAAAGTTTCAGTTTTTTCAAATTGAAAAGATGTCTGGAAAATAGTTTGTGAGTGCAGGAACCAGAATGTGACATAATACCTAGGTAGTTTGCCTGTCTGCCGTTCAGAGCCACAGCTGTCAGAAGTGACACTTGCATTGTAACGTGTGGACACCCTGATTGAGCCCTTTTTCATCACAGCAGCAGTTGGGTGGGTGCTATTGAGCATGCCAAAATGGGAGTGCCTAAAGGAAAAGTCTGAAAACCTCAAAAGCTCAAAAAATGCTTTCTGGTTTTGTCAGTGCCTTCTGCTTCAAGCATTTTCAGTCTCAGGTTAACTACCCAGCTGTTATTTTCTTCTGGCTTTTCCCCACTGGAATGATTATCCTTCTAAATAGGCTTTCAGCACCAATGGTCTTCACTTAGCGAATAGTTTTGTGAAAGTCAATGGCTTTATGTTAATTTTCTCCTTTGAAATGAAAAAGAAAATATCTGCGAGACTGCTAACAGCTGCTGTTGTTGAAGAGGAGTAACAGCTGCCCTCTTCAGGTAGTGGAGAACAAAGCTGCCCAACTAGTCAGTTCTGCATGCCTTCAACATACTGGTTGTAATCTGTAAAACTCTGTATGCGCTTAAGATGAGGTTCGTGTTTGGAACCATATATGTAAGTATATAAGCCCTATTTTGTCATGTATTTTCTCTTTGAAAACAATGGAAACTGATAATAGAAGTTGGATATTCTGTACCTTTGTGGATATGGATCCGCATCAGTGACAACATGTCTATATTTTCATGCATGGACACAAAAGTTCTTAGAAAGTTCAGCCTGCTGACTAATAGGTGTAGTTGAACCAAAACAAGAGTATCCAAAAATTACATTGGAACAATGTACATTTTATAAATGTGCTAGTGGTGGTGTTCTTGTTTGTTTACTGTGGCTAGGGACATTTCTCGTATTTGTGATATGAGGTCAGAATAAGACTGTAGTGTCCCAAGGGTTCACATCCTATTACAAGAGAAGAGACAAGCGGACGCAATACAGGGAAACACGCTGGCAGTATGCAAAACATTAGCAGCAGTGTAAAAGCAGCCTTGAATCCCAGTTTTCCCATAAAGCTTGTGATTTTCTTTAAACTCTGTCTTCTAGAATTGATTTATTAACTTTGTTTTAGTATGTTGTCACTGGTTCTAGCATGCACGATTGTGGACAAAATGAAAATACGGAAATGTGACACTGAATAGATGTCAGCTTCATGTGACAAAGAAAAACCCTCTAAATATTTGCTTCTTAAGTGTAAGTCAATCTTTTCATTTTGTAGGGAAAGAAAGGAGTTTAAATGGTTGAACCCAGCTAATGACTGGAGTAGAGGACATAGTGAAATGTCCATACCAACATCTCTTGGAACTCTACTAACACTTGTGGGCAATTTAAGTTAAAAGGATCTGAATTGGGACAAATTTCAGAAACAGGATCCAGAAGTGCTCTTAAAATAGCTGGATTCTGGGTTAGAAAGCATCAGGGTGGGTAAGTGAAGACAGGCTGTTGAAGTGTCTGTACAGCTACAGGGTTTGGGTTATTTTCCCCATTAGTCTGCAGAACTAAAATACTCAGTGGGCATAAAGGTTTATCAAATACATAAAATAAAAGCACTATATAGACCCTAACAGTAATATCTGTTCCTCTTCAGAGCTCAAGTATTGCTGTCTTGCTTCTCTTAATATCTGCAGTTCTCCGGCCTTAAGAGCTTAGCTCCAGTGTTGCCCTGAGAGAAGAAAGGCCTTTCAAATGTCAGACATAAGTACAATGACCAGTTTCCTAACTTCCCTCATCCAGATGCACAGATGTTTCTGGGATCGTAACACAGGGGGAAAAAGGAAAAAGAAAAGAGCAAAGATGACAAATCCTATGTTCCCTTTGCCATCTTTAAGTCTCAGGATAACTTACTTTGTTCAGGTTGTAAACAAAATGTCAAAACTAACTATTTTCTTGATGCTTTTCTTCATGGTAAGCATAGCTAAACTTAGATTGCTCTGCTATTCCAGAGCAATCCCTGGCTCTGGAATCAAAGGAGGTCTGTGTATACTATTGATTATGATAGTCAAGGTGGTACTGCCACCGTGCTTCCCTGACTAAGAAATGATTTAACCACTTTCTAAATGTGGAAATTCTAAGAATAGCGACAATAATAAATACTTTTTGTCTAGCGTGCCATGGCACAGTGAATTGGATCATGTTAGGCTTCATCTGCTGCCTAATGCGATGTAACATAGCAGATAAAATAAATCAAACGGGTGACACTCTATTAGACTTGAAAAATGATAGCTCTTGTAAAGCAGCTGATGTGAGAATATGTCAATGCAGCAGGTTTCAGATGTTTATTGAAGTCTTGAATCTTTGAAACCCAGCAAATGCATATTTTAAGGACTATGAAACAAGTGACTGTGATAGATACAGCAGTATGCTTATTACTGACAAAACAGTTGCCTGAAACAGAATTCAGCTAATTTTTATGTTCTCTTTGTATGCTCAATTCATTTTTTCATTTCTGCAAGTGCTTCCTAAAGACATTGGCGTGAACTTCAAAGTGTAACATTACAAATGCTTTAGTGATTATTGTGGTAGCTAGACTCATAATTTTTAGTTATAAAAGTTCAGTAGTGCCTGCTAAAGATAATTTTAAGTTTCAGTGAGCCAGAATTTATGAATATGGATTCAAAGAAATAGTGTTAAAAACTGCTTTTTATTGTTTTCAACATTGTAATAAATAGTCGTGTTTGCTTGGGTCAATTTTAAGGAAGGTTTTAATCTCTGTTTATTTCTTATATTTCTTTCAACTGTTTGTTCATTCTGAATGCTTATAACAATTCACTGTGTGATTCATTACTTGAACTTTTAAAAAGCTGATCTGCTAATTTTCTTTCAGTAAGTAGGCGTGGAGTTGCTGTATGGGTTGTAACCAGTTAGGAAGCCTATGACGTCATGCCTATTCTCTTTACTTAATGCTATATTCTTTTTTGTTTCAGCTTTGTTTGCTCTAGGAAGGCAGAACGCTCAATTCTCACTCAATTTGCAGTTAATTAAACTTAATTAAAGTTTTTATGTGACCATTGGGATGATATTGGGAATTTATTTTTTTTTCAAAAATATAGGCAAAAATGGTTCAACAGCAAATTTTTTACATTATTTTTTGATATCTGAAAAAAGAGTGGAAGCAGCTTATTTGTTTAAATAACATGTGACCTTCCCAAATACAGGGTTTTTCTTCTGTAAAAATCTAATGCATTTTCTTAAAGTTTACCAATAAGTTGTTAAATTAGTTAAAAATGAAATTAAAAGTAGTTTCTTGAAGAAATTTGTCTTCTAGATCTGATCTTTTGTGTATTCTCAATAGCAGAATAACAAGCTGTGAAGATTAAACCTCCATTTATGAAGGGGGTGTACCTCCATCAGCTTCTGTATTTGTTCTCCATTATGTTATTTTTAATTATGTAGGAATTTTTCAGAGCCTGATAGGACTCTGTGTGTGAAGGACATTTGGGTACTATGGTAATTTTGTTTTTGTAATCTGTTTGTATTTCTTAAGTTTAACCTCTGTGAGTACTGACGAGTTACTCGCACTTCTTCAGATTCTTTAAATGCTTCTCTAATGTATCTTCCTCAATAATTGACATGTATTCATAATTTGAAATTACTGTTGCAGTTAATATTTGAAGAAAAAAAATAACATTAGTTATTTTAGTTGTATTTGGGTTTTGTTGTAGACTTTACATGATAAAATCAAGAACCCAAAACTGGAACAAAATTATAAATAACTTTCTTTCTCTACAGCCCACTGTTTGTGAACGGGAGCTCTGTGTATTTGCTTTCCAAACATTAGGAGTGATGAACGAAGCTGCTGATGAAATTGCAACTGGGGCACAGGTAGAATTCTCCAATGCTTATTATAGGTCTGATTTTCTGTAGTATACTCAGTCTTTTCAGTTTCTTCTAGTATTTGTTTTGACTTGTATTCCCCACATGAGTACTGTTTGCTAAGAATTTTTTATTTGTCCACCCTTAGAGCTGTAAATACACTGGTTTAAGCATGGCTTTTTCAAACGGTACTAATGAGGTGCTTCCATTGTTTTGCTTCCATGTAATTAGAGTAACCCTGTTTTCTTGTTCTGCTGTATTCAATTAGATCACCTGGGTTGTTAATAAAGGCAGTCATTGTCATTTGGAGATAATTCCCATTTATTTTCACCTAATGAGCCATTACTACTCTCATGCAATTAATAAGCTACTTCCTGTTCATGTTGTTGGGATGCAGCTATCCACTGAGCATCTGTTGTTTTGATCATTAAATAACAGTGGGAAAGTCCTTACTGACGTTGCTACATAGGCTTTTTCTCTCTTCTCAAGGATCAGAAATTTAATATAAGCTTGCTTCCTAACTCTTAAGTTCAGTTATTAATGCAGTTATAACCATATCATTGTTTTCTTTCATAATTTTGTGTGCCTTAAAACAAAGTATGTTAAAGTATGTTTCCAAATCACTATTTAACCTTAGATCACAGTAAATTCAAAAGTTAAAAGATCTTATGTGTAAGATCCTTTTAATATCTTACGTTAAAACTTACACATCTAACAGCGCATTCATTCCTCTCTGATTTCCTAGACATATGTCACTCACTGTGCATTTATGTAGTAAGCAACATGGGTTCTTTGGAAAACCAACCGTTCAGTTCAGGTAACCTTAACTGGCACTAGTGAGTCTAACCACCAGAAATAAACTATTTGGCTAAGTGCGTGAATACCACCTGTGGGATTATCCTCAAAGGAAGAAACTTGCAGCAGTGTAAACCAGCTTCTTCACTTGAGAATATGACTGCAGGATCTGAACATCAGGTCTTCACCTGATGTCTGAAGACCGTTAGATGGCTAAATTTGCAACATCTAGCATTCCAAACATTGGAATACCTGTATGAGCTTCTAAGAAATGGAGAGATGTATGCCAATGAAGTCCTGCCTCTTCCTCAACCTGAAGTTCAGCTCTGAAGACCTGAGCTATGTGTTTCTGGGGAGCTAGAGTTCTATTTTTTTAATTCAGGCACTTACATGGTACATTAAATGTACATATAGAATCATAGAATAGTTTGGGTTGGAAACACCTTTAAAGGTCATCTAGTTCAACCTCCTGCAATCAGCAGGGCCATCATCAACTAGATCAGGTTGCTCAGAGCCTCATCCAACCTGACCTTGAATGTTTCCAGGGATGGGACATCTACCACCTCTCTGGAAAACCTGTTCCAGTGTTTCACCACCCTTGTAAAAAATTTCTTGCCCGTATCCAGTTTAAATCTCCCCTCTTTTAGTTTAAAACCATTACCCCTTGTCCAATCAGAACAGGCCCTACTAAAAAGTTTGTCCTCTTCTTTCTTATAAGCTGCCTTTAGGTACTGGAAGGCCACAATTAGGTTTCCCCAGAGTCTCCTCTTCTCCAGGCTGAACAATCCCAGCTCTCTCAGCCTGTCCTCATAGCCCTCTGATCATCTTTGCGGCCCTCCTCTGGACTCGGTCCAGCAGCTCCATGTCTTTCCTGTATCAGGGACCCCAGAGCTGGACACAGTACTGCAGGTGGGGTCTCACAAGAGCAGAGCAGAGGGGCAGAGTCACCTCACTCAACCTGCTGGCCACACTTCTTTTGATGCAGCCCAGGACACGTTGGCTTTCTGGCTGCAGGCACACATTGCTAGCTCATGTTGAGCTTCTCATCAATCAGCACCCCCAGATCTTTCTCCTCAGGGCTGCTCTCAATCCCTTCATCCCCCAGTCCTGACCCATGTGCAGGACCTTGCACTTGGCCTTGTTGAACCTCCTGAGGTTCACGTGGGCCCACTTCTTGAGCTTGTCCAGGTCCTTCTGGATGGCATCCCATCCCTGAGGTGTGTCAGCTCCACCACACAGCTTAGTGTCATCTGTAAACTTGCTGAGGGTGCACCTGATTCTGCTATGTCATTGATGAGCATATTAAAAAGTGCTGGTCCCAATATGGACCCCTGAGGTACACCACTCATCATTGATCTCCATCTGGACATTGAGCCGTTGACCACTACCCTCTGGCTGCGACCATCCAACCAATTCCTCATCTACCAAACAGTCCACCCATCAAATCTATATCTCTCCAATTTAGAGATACACACAAGCAGCCCTCACTTCTCTTTTCAAATACAGCTGACAAGAGAGGTGGTCCTGGTTTTCCCTCACCTTGCGTTTTATGTAGGTGTAGCTGTTGCAGGCATATGCAGAGCTTGCTCTAGATCTCTGGAGTACCTCTACATCTACAGAACTTTGCTGTAGAGTACTGAAGTGATTACAACCTGAATGGTGCTTGAAAGAGTTTGATAAGAGGTTTTGTCAATTGTCCCATTGGACCTAGGTGACTAAATTTTGCTAAGCTTCACTGTAATGATAGCATTGCACTCAGCTCACTGCATCTGATCTAGCTGAGCAAATTCATGTTTACAGAAAGAATTCAGCACTTCCAGGGTTTGATTCATCTGAGCTATTTTTGACATCAGTTTAGGATATGAATCACAGCATAGACTATCAGCACAGTGATTATTTTCTCCATTGATTATAAGGAAAGCCTAGGCTGACTAGTAAGAGGTGGGTGTTTGCATTGTGAATTTCTACACAGTGTCAGAAGAATCTTCCTCCAAATCATTTTGTGTAGTGAAGGAGCTTAAATATAGGTTCCCGTTGTTAGAAATCACATCCTATTTTTGTCCGCTGTGCTTTCAGCTTGTTTCCTAAGGTATACGCCCCTGCTTTGTCACTCCCAACATTCTGATGGCTCCTCCTTAGTACTAAGTTATTGTACTTTCTAAAACTTTCAAGCCCGAACTGGTCTTGCCTTATTTAGTCATCTAGTCAAAATGCCTGAAAATTAAATGCCTGATTTGTAGATAGTTCAGACTCCCCATAGAGAGCCGCTGGAGAGAGAGAGGCACTATATGAGTGACTGATGTCGTAAGAGGGAATGGTCATCAGCAAGTGTCGTCTTGTCCTCCTTGAAAATATTTTAATCCTCACTTACGTACTTCAGTACCTACTGTTAAGGAGGAGGTGTTCAGGCACTGCTATAAGGACATTTACTAGATCATTTACAGCACTTTTACAACACATTTACAGCACTTCTGTTACCAAGGAATACATACACAAGTTTGTATTATAATCTCTGTATTAGAGTTACCTCTCAGCTTAAGTTGCTTCTGCATTCCATCAGCTCAAAACAATCATCACCAAGAAGATCCAGGTTTAAGTAAGCCTAATCTATACATGTTTTCCCCCATGTCAGACCAATATGCAGGTGTCATGGGGAGAAACAATATAGGAGTCAGCAGCTAGTTTAAGGGAGGGCTTTGGGATGGTGTTCTAAGAAGAACTGTGCCAATTTTAAGACAAAGTCGCATTGTGCAAATGATAAAGCAAGACAACTTTGAGTCACTGTATTAAGAGATCTGGGAACTCAAACAGCTCTTTCCTAGCAGTGTTTTGTGACTAGAGGCTAAGTGCTTCTGAAAAGCGGGGTGTATGAACTCCGACTCCGTTTCATGGTAATACATTTACACAGTTGCAGGCCTGTTGCCTGGTCTGGCTGTGTATGCAGGTTGCTGGTCTCCTTTGGAAACGCTAATGCAGATGTCCTATTTTGAAACATTCATCACACTTACAGGTATTACAAACTGGAAAGTAATCAGAGCACCATGGAGGAAGGGATCGTTATTTAAATAAATTCCTTTTTCAATATATGTAAGATATTTAGTAACTGGAACTAACAGTATTTTTAAACTGGTGGAGAACATTGTCCATTCATGCTACAGGAGCAGAGGAGGACAATGGCAACAGTATGACTCATTGCAGTGCAGTTCCTTTTCTTTTTCCTCGTGATTCTTGTTTTCATTCTGCTTCTGTAAAGGACCGTATTTTTTTTTCCTCCAAATCATCAGATACAATGGCAGATATACAAAAACTTCTAGAACAGCTTGAGCTGTGAGATGAGATCTGATCTGCGTGGAGTTGTGGGAGAAACCAGGGATGCCTACTATGTATGACTCATTTCAGCTTTTCATTTCTTTCATGGAAAAGTCTGTTTTCACACAGTAATGTTTTTAGAAGGCACAGAAAAAAGGAAAAATGAGCTAATTTAGAGCTACATTTTTATGTAGCAACTTTGGATTTCATTAAAAACTCAATTTATGTTTCACAGCTGCCAGAAATCTGCATTCTCTCTAGCTTGTCGTTGATGTACTCTATTTTTAACCTCTGAATTACAAATTTTGAAATGATTATGCAGAAATGTGTTGCTAAACTGTTTATGTGGCAACATGCACATAGGTGAATACATGCCTGTGTACACATTACATGCATGATCTTACGATGAAGTCTTGGAAATCATAGATACTCAAAGCCATATTGTAATTTTCTGCAGCAGGATGGAAGGAAGAGGGTCTCCCAGTGTGAGCTGTGCAAATGACTGTCAGATCACTGCACGGTTCTGGGTTTAGCAGAAGCAATGTTTACACGTGTTTCTATGTTCAGAACAGCAGGCAGTGGTACAGATTCACAAGCTCTTCCTTGTTCTTCAGCAACATTTTTCACTGGCATCTGCTGTACGGATCCAGCACGATTTCATTTCCCTAGAGAATGAATTTAATCCAGGGATTAGCACATGTGCACAAGAGAAAGCAGGACTGCAAGCAATGTATTTGACATGATAATACATTTAGGACCAGATACTGGTCCTACTTATGTGCCTGAAATAACATACTAGGGCTGAACCCGAAGCTTGTCGAGGTCAATGGAAAAATTTCCATCCTAAACTATGTCCTGTGGATAACACAGTTTGGATGATACAGGTAACCATGAAATATGGTATTACTATAATATGTAAAAAAAGCACATTGGATGATACAATATGAAAGTACATATATTGAATACATATTTTTCTTTATCCATAGGTGGTTGATCTGTTAGTATCCATGTGTCGGTCTGCATTAGAATCACCTAGGAAAGTTGTCATTTTTGAGCCATATCCTTCTGTAGTTGATCCTAATGATCCTCAGATGCTGGCCTTTAACCCCAGGGTAAGTAGTTATGTGTCGTTGTCATAGCTTGGTTTTAGTCATGCATAAGGTTACAAAGCAAAGCCTTCTTCGAGAGAAGTCTCCTTTACTGTAAGAGATACAGCTCCAGAATATAGCACAAATGTGTGACTATTTTCAGAACTTTTTTAATTGTCTCTGAGAAAGTATTTGAGTATAAACTGTAAGTTGCGTTCGAAGTTATGTTGAATGCAATAAATTGTTCTAGAGTACAAATTCTAGATGCAAAATTTCATACTCAGTGTCTTTCTCTCAGTGTACACATTGGACACAAAGAGAAAGAGGGCCTTTGGAAGCAGTAGACCATGTAAACTGGGGAATTTCCCATACATCTTTTCATTCCTAAAGTGGTTATTGCTGTCATCTCATTTTCTCTTTGCAAACAATTATGTCCTTAAATATAATTTTACCAAATGCTGATAAAATAGTTGAGTTTTGTACAAGCATCAGTTTTGAAGTGAAGGATTATATTTGCACTACTTGCTCCTGAGGTTGCAAATATTGCCTCTCAGGGATGTCCTCAAGAAGCTGTGAAGCATCTCACTTGAGCCATCTGCAAGGGCATAAATGAGAACTTTGGATGTCCTGCACTGGGATGCATTTCACTTTTTCTGAGCAAAGGCCAGTTAGTAGTAGTTCTTCCTGATGAAGGGGTGAGCGTGTTCTGTAGCATGTGGGAAGAAGGACTTACCAGAAGAGGCTTGAAAGGGGGTTGATGAGAAAGCAGCTAGTTTGGTGGCTGGGCAAGGGGAGTCTGAAGCAGACGAGGGAATATGAGAGAGGGTCACACCAGATGAGGAATGGAGAGAGCCCCTGGACTGGCAGAGCCCATACCTCCTCCTCCTCCCAGCTTCTTGCCAGGATGGGCAAGGTGAAAGCTCATGGGCAGAAGTTGGCAAGACCCAAAGATGGGAACAGTGAAGCTCCTGAAGGTGACAAGACATGTGGAATTGGTGAAGCACGGACTGTTAAGCTCATCCACGCAGAAAAGGTGGAGCTGTGTGGTAGAGGTTCCCAAGGAGAAGGTAGGCAATATCTCTGTACTAATGCATACAGCACCTTAGCCATCTCACGAGGTAAGGACTGGAGATCCATGTGGTAGCAAAGACACAAAGGTTACTGATGCATTAGAAACCACAGAACCACCTGAGAGCTCAAGAATTAGACCTTCTCCCCAACAAAAGGTGACAGGATCCATCGCCCTGCTGAAGTGCATCAACACCATGCACACAGCATGGGCAACAAACAGGAGGAGCTGGAAGCCATTGTACAGCAGAAAGACTATAATGTTATTGCAACATGGAAACTTGGTGGGATGACTGGCACGACTGGAGTGCTGTAATGGATGGCTGCAAACTCTTCAGAAGGGATAGGCAAGCAAGGTGATGCAGTGGGAGAGCCCTGTATGTTAGGGAGTGTTTGACTGTCAAGAACGTGATGCCGAAATCAAACGTTTATGGGTAACAATCAAGGGAAAGGCCAGGAAGGCAGCTGTCATGGTGGGAGTCTGTTACAGACCACCCAACCAGCTGGGAGATGTCCCACATTCAGTAGCCCTTCTTATGGAGGACTTCAGTTTACCAGATGTCTGCTGGAAATATGATACAGCAGATCCAGGAGGTTCCTGAAGTGTGTGCAAGAGAACTTCCTGACACATCTGGTGAGTGAGTCAGCTAAGAAAGATGCCCTGCTGGACCTGTTGTTTGTGAACAGAGAAGGACTTACGGGTGATGTGATGGTTGAAGGCTGTCTTGGGCATACTGATCATATAGAGGTTTTGATTCTTGAAGAAGTAAGGAGGGGGCAGGAAAGCTGCCACCTGGGGCTTCTGGAAGGCAGACTTTGATGTGTTTAGGCTCCTGGTTGGCAGAGTCCCTTGGGGGGCAGTCCTGAAGGACAAAAGAGTCCAGGAAGGCTGGAAGGCAAGAAGGAAACCTTAAAGACACAGGAGCAGGCCGCCCCCATGTACCAAAATATGAGTTCGTGGATAAGAAGACTGGCCCGGCTGAGCTTTGGCTGAACCTCAGGGGAAAAAGGAGAGTTTATGGCCTTTGGAAGAAGGGACAGGCAACTCAGGAGGACTACAATGATCTTGTTAGACTATGCTGAGAGAAAATGAGAAGGGCCACAGCCCAGCTAGAACTTAACCTGGCTATTGCAGTTAAAGACAACAAAAAAATGTTTTTATAAATACATTAGCAACAAAGGGAGGACTGAGGAGGATCTCCATCCTTTGTTGGGTGTGAGGGCAAACTTGGTGACACAGAATGAGGAAAAGGCTGAGGTAGTTAATGCCACTTTTGCCCCAGTCTTTAGCAGTAAGACCAGTTGTTCTCTGGGTACTCAGCCCCCTGAGCTGGAAGACAGAGACAGAGAGCAGAATGAAGCCCCCATAATCCAGGGAGAAATGCTTAGCAACCTGCTACACCACTTAGACACACCCAGGTCTGTGGGGCTGGATGGGACCAACCCAGGGGTACGGAGGGAGCTGGAGGAA
>VWZZ01005335.1:0-17086 GCA_013399095.1 Psophia crepitans | reverse complement strand
TTTTTTTTGTTTTTGTTGTTTTTTGTTTTGTTTTTCTTTTTTTTGTTTGGGTTTTTTTGTTTGTGGTTTTTGTTTGTTTTTTTTTTTTTTGAGTAACCCATGAAATTTATTAAGCTGTCTGGGACAGGGAGGGCTGTAATAAAGCTGTTCCTTTTTAAAGTTCTTGTTGGTGAGTATTGTTCAGGAAATGGAGCCTGGACTGCTACTCTGTGAAAACTTTCTGCATAAAGTACGGGTTTTATTTCACAAATAATGTGTTTTGCCATCCACAACAGGCTCAGACTGTGAAGTATTTGTGTGTAGAAACTGGTGTACTAATCTGCGTTGCACTTGTTTCATAGAAACAAGATGAAACACCAGAAAAGAAATTTAACAATGTGACATATGAATAGTTCTGTTGAAACACAAAGTGAATACTTTGGGGTGAATCTCCATATGTAGCCTGATACTTGAGTTCAGGAAAAAAGTCGCTGCTGGAATTAGGCTGCTCTGTCTGGGGGCTCAGCCTCTGCAACTGCACAGAGTGTCACAGCAGCCCCAGGGTGACCTTGCTTTGCCCATGGGAGGCTTTAATTGTGACCTTGAATCTCTTCATACTGAGTGTCCATTGTGCAAAATTCTTTATTTACCACCAAGAATTTCCAATTCATGAGGACGTATCTGATGTTATACTCAGACATGAGGCCTGCCAAGGTTTCCTATGATCTGATAGTTTCCTCTGAGGCTCACAGCCCTCTATAAGTCTGGGGCCACCTCTCAAACATGGAATGGAGCAGTGCTGTATTAGACTCCTGACTTCAGACCAATGTTCAGTGCACCATTTGAATTAATTATCCGGGGTGAAATTTTTTAAAACTGATTTTAAAAGAGTACCTGGGCTTACGTGCTTTCATGTTGCAATTCAAATCCAAATATTAATTTATTTTGTTATCAGAGTCTTGACTTTTCTTATCTCCTTTAGTTTCACTGTGTGTTGATGTGAACGGTTAGGACTCTGTGGATATAGAAGCCACTGACTGGTTATGGTGCTTATCATACAACCAAAAGTGGACTGAAATTTGACAATATATCTGCATTTTCAAAGTTACCACTCTCTATTTACCTGCAGCTAACCAGGAGTATCAACCTGGAGGTGTTTTTGCCAGTTTATTATGTAGGGGAGTGAAGGACCTCCTTGTATCCTCTTCTCCTTTCTGTGGACATTAATGTGGACTTAAATATTAATGCGGGGTGAATGCTTCAGGCACCTCAGTCCTCTATTTAACATAGAAATATGGCAAATGGAAGAAAAGTTGTTTATTATTATTTGTTTTCATACTAGGAACAGAAAGAATATGTTCCTAAGTAAAAAACTGAATCTATACTGAGCAACAAAAGCATTTAAATGCATTAAAATGTAAACAGCCCTTCTTCCCATCTGGTACTATCCATACACAGTACACTCAAACACAAGACCAATGGACAGGCTTGTTTTATTGTCACTGCAGGAAAAAGTATTAAGAGGCAAAAGGAAGCAAATCAAAGCCAGGGACAGATATCTGCAAAGGGAGAAAAACAAAGCCTGGCTAAACACATGTTCATCAGTCAACTTTTTTTTTTTTTTTTTTGAGAGGACTACAGTTAGGGTGGAAGTATTATTATTTTCAGAAGATTTTCTGCTGGGCCTGCTGTCTTTGATAGCAGCTATTGTTCCAGAAGGAAGGAAATAAATAAATAAATAACCAAAACTGATTACGAAGAATTAGAGTAAGCAGCCAGGGAGGGCATTTCGATAACTTATTAAAGGCTTAGCAATTCTATTCCTGTGTCTGCTGTGCTCTGCTACTTATTTTTATTCTCAGTTTTTTTTATTCTCCTTTCTGCCCATGGAAGGTTATATTTTTCTATAATTACCACAAGCAAATCTTTCTTTGGCAGCGCATGTAGTGATTAATCGCATTTCCTTTATTGCAGTAGTGGGTGGCTTTTGCGTATCCTCTTTTTATATATATAGCCTTTAATTTTCTGTATTACAGGCAGTACTAAGTAGTTTGCTTGTAGTAACAAAGATAACAATTAGCTGCATATGTTGCTGAGCTGGAGCTCTCAGACTGCCTGTGAACTTTTTGAGGGCTCTGTACCTCTCATTTATGGATTTACATAACTGCAGTAAAAAGTGGAAGAAACATCATCTACCTAAGACGAAAAATTGTCTTTAGAATGTACAAGTTAGAAACAAATTCTTGCTTCTCTCTCCTAAAATTTGATACTGTAATAACTTAAACACTGGATGAGTCATCCTGCTCATTAAAATTGGAACCGTCAATAAAAATGAAATACAGAAAATACAGTCCTTCAGGGAAGTACAGACAGGGTGAAGCAAACTGCCAGGCTGCTGGGGTTTAGGGCAGATTTGGCCATGGATCGTCTGGTATGACTCTAAGCCATACTGTTCTATTTAAAACAGGAGATAAATGTTCAAGACTGCTGAAGTTAGGCTTTGAAAAGCGCAAGTACTGATTATATGGCAAGCCATTGAGCCATTGCTCCACATATGATAAGAAAGCACAGAATTCAGTACATGGGCATGACCTGAGTAGTTTTATCTGTCTCATGTTTGCTGTGAGCACCTGTGAGAAATCCCTTGCATAAACCCTGATGTTTTAGGCACTTTCCCCACAGCACCACAACACATCAGGAATCTTACTTTGTTAAGGCTTGCCAGTGTGAGGTGCTTTTCCCCTACACTTCTCACTACCAGGTCCCAAAAAGCTTCATGCGTATCCTAGAAAACTGAGCTGTGGTGCAGAGTATTGCAAGAGTAGCTGAACCACAAAGGAATGAGATGCCTGTGAGGTTACCCATTTTTCTTCCAGATCATCAGACAGATTAAAAAAGAAGGCTGCTTGAAGCTGTAGACAACACAGCAGTGATTGGCAAGAGGATTGAACTACGAGAACCTTTAGCAAGACTGTCCTTATCCACGAGAATTTTTCACCGCTGCCTTTGTGTCTTAGTTGTCTTTGGAAGATCTAATGAGCCCTGGTGAGTCCTTACAGGTACATCTTCATTGTACCTATTGTTAAAGATGACTGCCAGAGCCATTTTCAGCAGCTGTGGCTGATCTGGTTCTCCTGTAGGTCTCTGCAGAGTTCTTTCCATGTTCTCCCTCTAAGATTCCCTATACTCATTTTATGTGTTTGGATGATGGAACCAGCAATATGGGTATTAAACTCTTTCCACCAGTCCCACTCCTGAAATTCCTTTGAACAACATTTATATGGCACTTCTGGACTCTCAGGCAGTAATAGCAGAAAACAGCCAGGAGACACGCAGGTGAAACTATGTTGTGAAAGATGAAATGCAGAGTCCTCTCAGTGGTTAATCCAGTGCTACTTTTACTGGCACAGTGTAGGAACTGAGCATGATATTACAGGCAGTGGATTTAAGTACACAGTACTTGAACTATGTTATCTCTCTATGTACTTGTACAGACACATGAATTATAGGAAGAATTGTCCAGCAGATTCTGCTTCTGTACTTTTTCCCATATGAGTCAGTACCAAGCAGAAACACCTTCAAAGGTTAATATTCCTTTAAGGAAGAAGAAAATTTGTAAGATATGGCCTCATTTAAATACTATTTAAATATAAAGACCAATATCCTAGCTCAGTGCCAAGTGAGGATTGGGTCCAAAGACTACAGTCATGTAATTTGCAATACTTGAGGCTACATCTTAATAAGACCATCTGGAAATTGAAGCTGTTTCAGAATAGGGATATCGACTTTTCCAGTGCAGTTTCATGCTAATTGTAATCAGACAGTGTGTGTGCTGCACTAGCAGCTTGTTAGAGTCTAGTTGGAGGTTGTTTTTAACCTATAAAACTCTAGGGCTAAGTTTTCTGCTACTGGTGTAATATATCTAGAATTAACCTGAGGCTCTCATTCCCAAGTGTTTTGAGACTTGTTACCTCAGATAGTTGTACAAAGCCTATCTTAATTTTACCAGCCTATGAGAAAGAGGCAAAATGAAGGATTTAGGATGAACAGATGTTATTACAGCTTTCATCATGAGGTCAGGTAAATGTCAGTTTTGTTTTATGTGGGTTTTACCTCTCATAGTGTGTTAGATAATCTTCATAAAAGTTCCAGGGAAGTAGATAGTGCTTTCGCAGGAATTGAGACAAATATGTAAATTATTTCCATGTAAATGTATTCCTTTGAAAGTAGGACAATTAAAAAATAACGCAGGTGGAATTTCTAGCCCTTTAACTCAAAAGATTCTTCAGTCACCTGAAGACAGATTTTCACAGAAAGCTCAGTCACTGCATGGTAATCTCCCTTTATTATTTGTGGAAAACTGTAAAACTGAACCACTCACCTCATGGGTTAACTGGAGGACTAAAAGGATATTTCTCTCTGAAGAAACAAAGTAAATCTCATTCTAATATCACTTATAGACAATTAAATAAGGAGTAATTTCTCTGAAGCCAAGGGACTAACCAGTTTAAAAGATGTATAAGGATGTTAGTGTCTGGTGTAATGCTGCAAATACTATGTAGATTTATTTGCATACATAAAGTATTTCTGTGCAGAGTCCAACAGTTGACTTTGTTGTCCTGCCCTGCATAAGTACCCTGCCTGTTTAAATAAGGGCTAAAGGGACACCCAACTCTGTATTTGTGATGGCAGTCATTATAGATGACAAACTTGACAAAGTATATGCATATATGAACATTAGCAAACAATGACCTGATGCAGATTTCCATTTGATTTCCTATTTTTGTTCATAAGTTGAATTACTTTAATCCTTAAAGTTCAGGACCAAATTCTCCCTTGAGATTTGGGAAATGAGATGGGAAATTAATCTCTCTTTTCAGAGTTTCTCAATGAGGTGTAATACAATAATGAAAAGGAAATGTAGTCTACTGATGTATATAGCTGTTTGCCCTTCTGAAATACAATTAAAGGAGCAGTGTCAGGACAGTGGAGCTGTTATTAATGGTGATATGCATTCTTCTGGGAGGGGGGTTCAAATTACGCTGTGCAGAGGTCCCTGCTGAATCTATACTCGCTGTTTTAAAAGGGTCTAAATTAGGTTGCATCGAAGGCAGGGATTTCAACACCTTCTCCTCTCCTTTGTAGTGAGTTCTAGTGCAGAAGTTCATGCAGAAGCATGACACTATGGTAGACAGGGTCCTCTTTTCTCTGTTCCGGAATTACCCCTGAGGTAGTGTTTACATTAGATCCCGTGACTCGGTGTGACAGTGTTTTTCCAATCAGTTTTTGAAGCAGGTGTTTGTTCCAGTAAGGGATCCACTGCATGAGAACTGTAATAGCATCAATTTATGCTGCAGAGGATGATGTTCTGCATCAATCTATTCTATTCTATTCTATCAAAGTATGTTTCAGCTTAAGGTAGGAATATCTACATGTTTGCTCAGTGAACCAAGGCTGAATTGTATTTATCTTTTTTTTTTTGTTTGTTTTGTAGACAGCAAGTGGAGGGAGAGTTGCATAAAGCTTTATTTTATGTCCTTAGGATGCAATTCGCAGTACCTAAGATCAGTAGAGCTCAGCACTACACAAGTGGCAAATTCGTATGTAGCTGAAGTTCTGAGAAGGTAAAATTCTGACCTTAATGTGACAGGTTAGACTGTGCAAGTCCTTTTATAAGACTGCTGTCACTATCAGCTGAGGCACTTTCAGCTCCTTTGTGCTGTGTGTGTGGTATGTAATGATCACTGGATTAACATAAATACTGACCTTTTGTGGCCTGCCCTCTGGATCTATGGCTAAGCATTTGTTACAGGCCACCTTCTGTGATGACCCGCAAAAGATATGAGTTGTTATTGACTTCAGCTAGAGAGTCCTGGTTATTCATCTCAGGCAGCAGTGGCTTGTGCTTTTCTTTCTGGAGTCTCAAGATTAAACTTCTGTATGATTTCCCAAGAGGATGTCTATTTCACCAGCTTGCCTGCCTATCTTTCACCTCCTGTTGGTTGTGCTTGAAGATCCCATCTGTTCCCTCAGGGTGCTGATCCATTTTTGTTGAATCTTCATTTAGGGTTGAAGAGTAAGAAAATAATCTCTGAATTCACCCTATGGGGATAAGATATTGAAATAAAAGATGTTTGTGTGTGTATGTGTGTAAGCACACTTGCGATAATTTTTTGTGTTAGGATGATTCTCAGGGAGAGAAATGGGAGGCGCATTTTCTGCAACATAGTCCATATATATCTGTTATATCAATTTGATTGATAACCTTTGCCGTACACAGGACTAGTACTGGTGCTGTGAAATAAGATGTGGTCACCCTGTTAAGGCTTGGTATCTTGTATTAGAATAGAAGCTATGCTTTAGCATCAAGCCTGTTTTCTAAAGCACTAGATGAAAATAAAAAAAAGCTTGAGGCTGTTAAACGTATTTGAATGATGACTNCTGGGAAGGTGGTCAGTCACCGGAACAGGCTCCCTGTGGAAGCACTAAGCCTGTCAGAGTTCAAGGAATGTCTGGACAATGGTCTTAGTCATATAGGTTATCTTTAGATCCCTTCGTTTAGGTGCTTTTAATTTGAAACTCTTGCAACCTTATCCTGTGATTTTATGATTCTATGATTCTAGCCGGTAAAAAATTCTCAGATTGCATAGAATGCTTTTCCTTCCTCACCCTATTTTGGCTTGCCTTTGAACCAAAAGGAAAAAAAAGAATGCAAGAAGACGCAGTCATAGAGCCATAGAATCACAGAACGGTTTGGGTTCGGAGGGATCACAAGGATCATGTAGTTCCAACCACCCTGCCAGGGACAGGGACACCCTCCACTAGACAAGGTTGCCCAAAGCCTCACCCAACCTAGCTTTGAACACTTCCAGGGATGGGGCGTCCACAGCTTTTCTGGGTAATCTGTTCCAGTACTTCACCACCCTCACAGGAAGGAATTTCTTTCTAATATCTAATCTAAATCTCCCCCTTTTAGTTTAAACCCATTCTCCCTTGTCCTATCACTCCCTGCCCTTGTAAACAGTCCCATCTCCAGCTTTTCTGTAGGCTCCCTTTAGGTACTGGAAAGCTGCAATTAGGTGTTCCTGGATCCTTCTCTTCTCCAGGCTGAACAAGCCCAACTCCCTCAGTCTGTCCTCATAGGAGAGTTGCTCCATCCCTCTGATCAACTTTGTGGCCCTCCTCTGGCCTTGCTCCAGCAGCTCTGTGTCTCTTGTGTGATGGACTCCAGAGCTGGAAGTAGTACTCCAGGTGTGGTCTCACAGGAGTGGAGTAGAAGGGGAGAATCACCTCCCTCGACCCACTGGCCACACTGTTTTTGATGCAGCCCAGCACATGGTTGGCTTTCTGGGTTGCTAGCCCACACTGCTGACTCATGTTGAACTTTTCATCAATCGTCGCCCTCAAGTCCTTCTCCTGAGGGCTGCTCTTGATCCATTCTCTATCCAGCCTGTAGTTGTGCTTGGGATTGCGCTGACCCACATGCAGGACCTTGCACTTGGCCTTGTTGTCATGCAGTTTGCACAGGCCCAGCCCTCAAGCCTGTCAAGGTCCTTCTGGATGGCATCCCTTCCTTCCAGCGTGTTGACCACACTGCACAGCTTGGTGTTGTTGGCAAACTTGTTGAGGGTGCACTCAATCCTACTGCCCAAGTCACTGACAAAGATGTCAAACAGTGCTGGTCCCAGTACTGACGTCTGAGGAACACCACTTGTCACTGATGTCCACTTGAACATCAAGTCATTGACCACAACTCTTTGAGTGCAGCCATCCAGTGAGTTCCTTATCCGCTGAGTGGTCCATCCATTTTAGTGGTCCTCTCCAATTTAGACACAAGGATGTCTTGCGGGACAGTGTAAAATGCTTTGCAGAAGTCCAGGTAGATGACATCAGTCACTCTTCCCAGTCGTTCTATTTTTAATTGTAATATATATCCAATTGTGGCATATATATAATATATATGTATTGAATAGTACATAGATCTGATCTCTAATACTTAATTAATCTATAATTAATATATAAGTACTAATTTATGATAATCTGTTAAGCTACTACTATATCTATAGTATAGATACTTATGTAATCCTATTGTTAATTGTCATCCAAGTTATTGCAGCAGAGAGATAGGAAACAAATTAGGAGTGCTGAAAATGGATTGTAAAAAATGGTGCTGAAACAGGTGTTGTGCAGAATGTGATATCAGCTGAACAGATAAAGTGCAACCTTACTCTGCTGACCATTTTGAACAGGAAGATAAAGATACTTTGGTCTTGTTTCCATCTTTAACATTCTCTTGCATAATAACAGACTGTGCAGCAATCTGTATTAAGTGGTCAGCAAAGATTTATTTAGAAAAACAGCTCTACTTCTGCAATAACAGAGCAGACACCTGCTTTTAAATCATGAAATAAAAAGCTATCCTTTTGATAGTCAAACTCCTTTTCAGCAGTGTGTTGACACCACAATACGGGTATTTTGCTTCCCTTTCTTCTAAATGGAAGTATTGATGATCTGCCTGAGTGTGCTTTCAATAGAAAAATGCAGTGATGACCAAATCTGTAAATAACTGCTGTAAAATGCAAAAAGGTTATTTTGTTACTAATGCTATCTGAGTTATCACTTAATTCACTCCTACCCCTGCTTCCTGAGGTTGAAAATTATGCTGTTATTATGATAGATTAATGTTCATTTCAGTACATTTAAATTACACCTGCTTAATCAATGTTTTTGTGTGATAAAAGAAAAACTTCAGACATCCTCTCTGCACTTGTCTCTTATCCATTAAGTATGTATGAACGAAGGAGACTTTTAAATGTTATTGGCATATAGCATCAGATGAGATGTCAGAATCAGCCAAATTAGACTATAATCAATGTAAAATAAGTGATGGTGTCTCTCAAATAAAGTTACAATGCACAGCAAAAGAGTAGGGTTTTTTTTAAAATAAAAGAGCAAATAGGAAATGCAGGCATGCACAGATGAGCTCAAAAGGGAGATTTCAGAATCTAGAAGCATTAAGTACTGATGCAACTGCTTGCTTCAGAAGTGAGAACTGCAGAGACAGATGAATCAAATTGCATAGACCACAGAAAAACCCTGCAAACCAGAAACATCTGAGAGGCACTTTGATAGCTTAGTAGGTCTGAATTTATACATAAAAAATGGACAGAACCCTCTGTCCATTACAATTTCCGCTTACAATTTCCAATCAGAAACTTTCAGAGGTTTCTGAGCAACAAGTCTTTTCTTGTGCTTGACTTGATAGCCACAATAGATGCAAGGCAATGTTCTAAAGATGTGTGCCATGCCAAGACAGTATTTCTTCATGACTTGCTATTTTTTCTTCACATATTGTTCAAAAGATGTGCATGAGTACATTGGCATCCTTACTATAGAAAAATGATAGCTTGTATATTTGAACACTACCAGGTGCCAGCATCTCATTGTCAGCACTCTTCATGCATTCTTTCCTTCCTTCTTTTCCCCTTTCGACTCTTTCGGTTTGGATATGGACACCAAGATTCCATGACAAAAATGTTCTGTTGTGAAGACTACAACTTGGAGGTTATTACTGCCATTTAAAAAGCACCAATTTCTATGTATAACTTTCACAGTCTTCAGTCATTTTATGCTCTGTTGCACTCTTCTGCTTCCACACTTTTATTTTCACAAAAGAAAAGAGAAAATTAGAAAGATAAGTAGTAGCCTGGAACATAAAAATACCTGAGACATGAAAAACAAAACGAAGCTCTTCACTAACCATAGGTAAAAAGAACATTTTAGGCCCAACAGACAGTGATAATGTCTCTTCAAAACAAAGGTTTTATATCTAAATCAAAGAAAATTGAAGAAAAGCCTACTGATTGATAACAGTAAACATCATGAAAAGAGTCATTCTGATAAGTCAATTTATCCTTCATTCGTTCAAGAGGATAGATAATGGGTTTGTTTGTGGTATCAGAAAAAGACAGGAAGATAGGGGAGCAAGAGGGATGCAAGAGTAATGATTTAGTGAAATCTCATGCCTTGAGACATTCATTATGTCACTTATATGCAGTGTTAAGTATGTGGAGTTTAGTTTTGTTTTATTTCAAATCCCACTTGTCTAATGGCACAAAATGTACCAAGAACCTATTACCCTATTTTCCTCATAATTTCAGGAGAACAAGAAGAAGTACAGAGGACCAGTAAAACACCCGCATTCTTGAGCAAAGCCCCTTCTCAGTTCTTCTATTCACCCTTGAATGCAGGAAAAGATGTGGAAGGGTATACCACATTTCAAGCTGACTTTTATTTGGTGCGTTCTCAAAGTACATGGAAGCTTATTGAGACTTTCATACAAGTTGCCATAGCCTTGGGGCTTCCCTAAGCTCAGAGCAACAAGGCTGCCCTGAATTAATAGAAAATACCGTAAGCTCTATTCCTCTCCCACTGGCAAACCTCCTCCATTTGGGAACCTGTGTAGAGACATCCTTGCTCCTTTTGAATCAGAGCCAGTTGTGCCGTGTCAGTGTGAAGCATAGGCAGAGCAATCTTATGTTTGTCTGCAGTGGGCCAAGCTGATGACAGGGTTGGAGAAAAGGTGAAAGAGAGGTAACAGGCATCCAACAGGTAACTTACATTATGAGAACAAGACCTTTCCATTCAGAAGTTTTGAATGCATGGTGCTGGATGCGGAAGTAGCAGTGCATCTTAGCGACTGCAACCTTGTAAATGATCTAGGCCATATTTTTAAAACCTCAGTTTTTAAACAAATTGTTCTTTAGTAACCTAGCACATTAACTAGTAATTAGATATGGAACATAATATATTGGTGCTGATTTAGGTTTTATTGTACATTAGTTAGTCAAGAACATTTACATTTACAAAAGCTACATTGAATCTCATGACATGAGTGTATGACAAGTGTGTTGAGATGGTTATTTAAGGTATTTTCCCCCTAGGTGGGAAACTTCATGGATAAGAAAACACTTATGCTATCTGTAATGTAGTCCTGCCAGGTTTACAAATTAAATGCATGTAGCTTGCCATAATGTCTTTCAGGAATTTGTATTTTCTTTAAAATGGGCTAGAGAAGAAATGAGAATGAGATAGGGTAGCTTAATAGTTGAGAGAGGGAGAGAGAAAGAGAGAAAGTAATTTCAATATTACGCCATGCCTGCTGGGCTGGATTTATAAAAATACTCAGAAGAGTAGGTTTTCTTTCCCTGTAATTAATCCACTTATGGGAGTGTCCTGTGTAGTATCCTTTCAAGTAATATGCATTTTTATTTGGTTCATTAACTTCTTTTCTAGTGGACAATGCTACCTAGTCGACAGCAAGGGAGTTTGTGAAGAAAAAGACCGATAAGCGTTAAGATCTTCCATATGGGAAACGACAGGATTAGATTTATTTTTCATGAAGAATACTTCACAAAAGGCCAAATATATCCAAAGCCCAGCTGAAGAGAGTGCCAATTTGTATTCTTTTATACGCTGTTTACCAGAAGTTGTCTGCTTTTTAGTAATATACAGTTCCTACAGCAACCGTAGCAAAATATGGTACCTATACTGCAATAATAAAGAAATGTAAAGGACAAACTGCATTATATTTGAAAGAAAAAAAAAGAAAAAAGATAGGCATAAAGCACCTTTCATAAGTGTAGATACACAACTAACATCCTGTACTTACAAATATATATATGAGATAGCATGTTTCTGAAAACTTTCAATGCATGCACAGTTCAGCTGATTAAATTTTGACAAGATACAAATGACAGCAAAAGTCTTCAATGATCCAGTTTGCTCACATTCACAAAAGTTTGCACTGGGTTCAGCTGAGATCAAAATCCACTCCAAATAAACCTTTCCTCTCCACTTACTTATTTGGAAAAACCTAAGATAAACAGGCCATGTAAGGAGGTCTCATGTGAATTAGCAGCACATTTTCAGCAGTACCCAAAGATGATTCTTTATTGGGTTTGTAGCTGTGTGCCAGCAATCCAACTGCAGCCTGAGTAACAGCGCCTGCAAAGGAGCATGAAACTCTTGAGTGTGTGATATAATTAAGACAGTGTGTGTCTTCAAACAAGTATGTGTTCAGTACCTGCCAGTGAAATAATAATGTAACATGCATTGAGATAGTCACTGAGACAGTGCCCAAAGGTTCCTGCAGTGTCGAAAAACCCCCATGATTTATCACATATAAGAGATACTTTTATCTTGCAGCTGTTATTCGAGTATTAGTCCACACAGACTGAGTCAAAGGTAATTCACCAAAACTTGCACTGAAAAGTTTTAACCGAGGTCAAAACCCCAGAAGGCAATTATGATAAAAAGATTTTGGCAGAGATGCTTTGAAGTGACATAGCTGAGCTTTAGAAGTCACAGAATGTTTAAATAATTTTCTACATTTACGTATGATAGAAAGGTAAATGTTCTCATGTGCTTTCGCAGCAGTGAGAATCCTTCTGCAGTTTTGTTTCTTTTTTCTTCCTTTTTTCTTTAGCTATACAGAATTAAAATATCTCCCAGGTGAGGCTGAAGAAAACAAACACTATTTTAAGAGCACTGTATTCATGGTACAAATGTGCTGTGCTTTCAATCATTTTAAATCTCTCATTGCCTCTATCCTTTCAATAGGTACGAAATAAGTAGGTAATAATAAAGTGTGATATATTTAGGAGAAATTCTGCTTTCTGCAGTATTTAGGGAATCTAAACCTTCACTAACACAAATAAATGTCACTTCACAGACATGGTGGATTTTGAAAGGACCTCAGTACCAGTCTGACCAAAACTAACTTTTGAAGGAAGGCAATTAGGCTAAGGCTAAGGCAATTAGGTCAGCTGGATATTGTGCATTGGGATGACAAATTAATTGGTTGTTAGAAAGTCAAAAAAGGATTCACAGCCATTAGCCTTATGCTCAGCAGTGCACACAAAATGGTTTGAAGGCTAAAGATGAGGACATAGAGTGCTGTATGCCATACTTGGATTCTCCCAGGAATAGACACTGTAATCCTACCTGACTTTTCACTTAATTATAAACGCATGCCAGGATGGGGAACTGTCCCTTTCTTGGTCCATACCTGCAGAAGACCCATGTTGCTCTTCCAGTTGTCTCAAAGAAGAGTGAGGAATGCCTATTTGATTTAACCAGCGTACAATATATTTTCTACACCTGGAGCAGGACAGCAAACTGTATTGGCTCTGACAAAGTGAAGCGGACTTCTTGTGGCTTTTTAGTGAAAGCTAAAATTTTTAAAATTATATTATAAAAAAGTTTCTGGGTTTGGGTAAATATCCCCAGTATATAGATGTACCCAAAACTAGCTTTGAATTCACAGATGGGCACTTTTGTGCAAATACTGATAGCATCATGCCTGAATACCCAAACTTCTTATCCAAACATCGGTTCTGAGAATGCAAAAGACAGTATGTACACAGCCCTAGGGTAGAATTTTAAGACATTGACAATTTGGCCCTTAGTGTATTTGTGTTTAGTGCCTGTTATTCATTCCCCAGAGCTGAATTTTTCTAAGTATTTTTAATAACAGAAATAAATGTTCTTCATGTGAAGTTCAGTGCTAACATTAGACACCAAAAGAGCATCAGATGCTGAGCTGGAATTTTTTTTCTCCATTTAAATATTTTGTTACGGAAAGATTTCCTTGTTGCTCATTTTTTCAAAAAGAGACAGGAGATCCATAATCTCCCTGTGTACAGGTGTAAGTCTTTATACATTTTATATGAGTACATGATATAAAAAATCCTATTTAGAACAGACAAAATATAGAATTTGACAATGCATTATTGTTCAGTTTGTTATTTTGCCGATGCAAAAGGCAGGAACAAGGAATAAACAGCATTTTACGCTGCCTCTGTCCCCTTTGTATCTTGCCCAGGTAAGATAACATTGTTAAGTATCAGTTCTATGCCTTCTTTTCTCACACCTTCAGCTGTGGAGCTGTTCTCAGAGTGGAGAGCAGGAGAGGTTTGTGTTGTGTTGTGTACTTCCTGACCGCTGAGTGCTAAAGGTTTCTACTGGTCTATTAGGATGGAAGTCGGTCATAGTCCTCGCAATCAGTACAGGAAATGATTTCCTCTTGTGAGGAATCTTTTGGAGAACATTCCCTACTTGATGCTACTATGATGGTGTAAATGTAAGCAATACAGAATAGAGCAGATAGGAGTAAACTACATTTAGTTGACCAGCTGAAATACTAAAACCCAAACCCAATACTTTCTCTTAGAAAGCTCCAAATGAAGTAGAACAATCTACTATTAACTTGGTAATCATTAACTTTTCTTAGTCTTCACAGTTTATTTTCCTTGTAAATATCTTTTCTGAGCAAGATACTTTTGAAAATTACTATGCAGGAATGAAAGATCAAGCAGTTTGTAACACTTCTAAGAATGTCTAGATGCTGCTTGAATAAGTGCTCCAGTAATTTTAAAATATGTATTTGCAATGAGAAAAAAAATTAAAAAGCTGGCCTTGAGCTAAAAGGTGAGTTTGGTTTATATTCACTGCTAGTTATAATGACTGTTAAAACAAGAGTTGCATCAAAACAGCGATTTAATAAAAATGTTAGTTTCTGGGCTTACTTTCATCTACTAGATCTGACTGTACTACTAGTACAAATTTCAAACAGAAACAACAGGACTTTTTTTCCTCTGCCTACTGCCTATGACTGGTTTTCTGCCACGGCTTTGCCACTGCTGGACAGAGGAAATCATCTGAGAGTAACAGAGTGGTTTTTGAGAGGTCAGTCTCTTTAAGGGTGTTGGAGAACCACTGGTATCACTGTAACACATCTGAAACATTACTTAGACCATGCCTTCACTTTGGAAACAAGCCAGCCATGGGATCAGAGAGTGAAAAGTGTCTCAGATCCATCAGCACTTCACTGCTCTGGGATTTGCATTGAGCAGAGTTTGGGTGAGCCTGATCTGTCTACTGTAAGAAAATCGAATCTCGTGTTAAAACAATCTGTAAACTGTTTATCAAATACCATCTGCAGAACTCAATAATGTGGTCCTTTTGGACACTCAAGCTCCCTTCAGACTGAAGGCTCTGCTGGTTTCTCCCTGTTGAACACCCTGAAGGTGTTCCTTTGCTGAAGGAGCAAATCATCTAGACAGCAGCATTGTCAGACAGTGTTAGGATCCTTGGGAAGGAGGGCAGGGAACAGGGGAAACAGCTGAGGGTTAGGAGAAGGCAATCAGCATTCTAGCTGTGTACTGGTAGGAAGTAGAAAAATGCAGTCTTCTCATCAATTTTACTAGCACTGCCATTGTTGCAAGAGAGGCGTATCATCCTGCTAATATGCTTTTAGAAGGATGCTATTTTTGTATGAAGGTATAACAATTTGGGGTAGAGTGAATGAGCCAGCCTGATGATATTAATACCAGAACATTCTGTGAGCTGATGATATTCTAGATGCCTTGTGACTTTCCCTGTGGGTCTGACTGCCTGTTTGCCCATCTTAGAGGGAGAAGTTTCTCTTGTTTGACTAGAAGTGCTGCTGAGTTACTTTTGTACTCAGTTATCTGGACATTTGTCCCTTTTTCAAGAAACCTGTTAATCCCTAAGGCCTCTGTGGTACTTCTTATCTGTACCAGTAACAGAAACTATTTCTAGATACTTGATCTCATTGTCCTGTAAGAAAATCTTTGCTCACTGTCTTTATTGTATACAATTGTTTTGTTCAGTGAATGAATACATCTGAAAGTGTAACTCCTCAGAAGACTTCTACATTTTAATAACTGCTTTTAAAATGTACAGGTTTCACATCAGGAAGATTGCATAATTGTTCAAAAATTCACTGTATACATTAAAAAACCAACCATCCTACTTAGATGAAATAAGAATTCTAAGAATTTCTAGGAATTTTCTGATTATTTTTATAACTGTAGGGGTTGTAAACTTTGGATTCTCTCTCCTTAGCTACTGTAAGTGGTTGATGAATTATTGAATCCTCTCAGCGTGCTCAGTGCTATACAAAACTTGGGAAAATGTTTCTCTGCTGCAGGAAAATCAATGAAGTTTTCAAGTGTGGTGGGTCTTGCTTGGTGTGAATTTTGGTCCTAAACCCAGCATGCTTGTCCTGGGTAGGATTAGATGAGTGTAATGAGGCAACACAGGGAAGGCTTTTGCTCCTCGCCACATGCTGTATTGCAGTTTCACTTTTTCTGCACCCCCCAGAAATCATAGCTACCTAAAACCTGTTCTAAATTATTCTGTATGAAACTGAACTGTCTCACAGGTCAATAAGCTTGCATGGCCCTTTCCCTGAGCTGTAATGATCAGTCATAGCTGTAGATCTGGGCTCCTGAACATTGACAGGCAATTAGATGGCCGTAGTCCAATAACCAGCAGGTCATGATAAAATTACTACAATTGCTATTCATTTATTCTAATGACATAGTGATTATTTGTACTCAAAGAATGACATAGCGTAGGAGCCCGCACAACAGAAAAATTAATCAGGCACCTTTAAGGCAGTTGTGATATGGAAAAATCTTACAAATTTAATGAAGTCCTCTTGGCTTTTTCCAGCACTTCACTGGTATTGCAGTTTTCTCTTTGTTGCTAAGAGTAAAGCAGAGTTTTTTATAGGACTGGTGGATCATAAAAGAGGTAAACATCCTTTGTCTCCCTGGCTTTTATGGCTTACACCGTTTAGCTGTGGTAAAACAGTTGTTCATAGTCACATCAGACAAGATGAACTGTCACAAACTCCATGCCGATGACTGAGGCATGTATTAGCCCATCATTCAGAAACCTTTTTTTTAATGCTCACACATTTCTCAGCACCTCATCATCTGGGGAGCTGCTTTCTTCCAGCAGTCTTCCAGCAGTCTTCCAGCAACCTTCATACTTCAGACTGCACCAGCTCATAGTCAAAAAATGAAATACCCTTTTGCTTTTTCTGGTAGAGAAAAAGTTCTCATTAATCTTCTTTATCACTTTATTACAGCAAAATTAGAGATGTAGTCCAAAGCTGGCTTAAGAATTGAAGCTCAGATGCATTGGTGAGCTTTAAACTAGCATTGAAGGAGGATGGGGATTTAACCAAACTTGACGGAGAGGAGCCTACAGGTGGCACATCGTTACCTGAAGC
>VWZZ01005334.1:207100-218855 GCA_013399095.1 Psophia crepitans | reverse complement strand
GAGTCCAGTAGAGGGCTACCAAGGAGGAGGAGCATCAAGGATATGAGGAGGATATGGAGCATGTGTCATATGAGGAAAGGCTGAGAGACCTGGGTCTGTTTAGCCTGGAGAAGACTGAGAGGGGATCTCATCAATGCTTATAAATACCTAAAGGGCAGATGTATAGAGGAAGGGGCCAGACTATTCTCAGTGGTGCCCAGTGACAAGACAAAGGGTAACAGGCACAAACTGTAATGCAGGAAGTTCCATCTGAACATGAGGAAAAACTTTTTTATGCAGAGGTTGATGGAGCACTGGGACAGGCTGCCCAGAGAGTTTGTGGAGTCTCCTTCTCTGGAGATATTCAAAACCCACCTGCATGGAATCCTGTGCAACATGCTCTAGGTGACCCTGCTCTAGCAGGGGGGGTGGACTAGATGATCTCTAGAGGTCCCTTCCAACCCCTACCAATCTGTGAATCTGTGGCTGTATAGAAAAAACAACCCAGGAGTCTCAGTACTACCTCCTTTTAAACTAATACAACTACTGCCTTTTTTGTTTTGCCTTTCCCCATAGAGCGCTCTGCCTTAAGTACCGCTGGCACTGCCAATGTACCTATCCTTAGGTGGGTGCTGTCACTAAGGGGGGTGGGGGAGGAATTGCATGGCTGGCAAATGCAAGCCAGATGCTGAGGTCCCTCTTGTCTGGTTTAGTTGCTGAGGGAAAGGAGAGAAAAACAGCTGGGAGGGATCTGTATCGTAAAATAATAGTGAAACATGGGAAAATAATTGCTATGTATAAATGTGTATTTGTATTTTATTATCTGTTCTTGTAGCAGACACGCACTGCCTTCCACAAGTTCTGTTTCAACCAGAGGAAAGGAAAATAAACCTGCTTTAATCTTCCCAAACATATAAAGGGACTAAAGCAACATTTTCGGTAGTACTTCCAGATTAATTCTATTTCCCAATTACATCTGGAAGAAAGGGTATTACACAAGCTAAAAAATTATCAACATCTTATGGTAGATTTAAAAAGACCTTTTTCTAACGTTGGTGTCCAAACTAGGTTTTGTTATTTTCAATCTCTGGTCACTCTGTCATCCCAGTCATCAAGGTTTTCTTAACAGGACAACTGAGAGCAGACTGTGTCCTGTTTAGCAGCTGGTAGTACTGTCTGCCTCATTGCAAATTCCTTCCACTGCCCCCCCTTCAGATGGAGACCAAGAAGCTCAGTCACCTCACAGTAATCCTTGTAATGTATCTGTGGCAATGTCTAGCTCCTGAGGGCCAGATAGGTACTGTGGCACGTGGTATACTTGGTGTCTCCAGCCCAAAGCACCTAAGGCTTTTCATAGAATCACAGAATCATTAACATTGGAAAAGACCTCCAAGATCATCCAGTCCAACCGTCCCTTACCACCTATATTACCTACTAAACCACGTCCCCATGTACCACATCCAATGTTTCTTTAAACACACCTAGAGACGGTGACTCCACCACCTCCCTGGACAACCCATTGGCCACATCCAGTAAAGGATGGAGATTCTCGTTGGCCCTCCTCTTACTGTTAATATATTTGCAGAAACATTTTTTGTTGTCTTTTACTACTGTGGCCAGGTTGAGCTCATGCTGGGCTTTAGCCTTCCTGATTTTTCCCCTGCATATGCCAGCAACTTCCTTGTACTTTCCCCAAGTTACCTGTCCCTTCTTCCACTGGGTGTAAACTCTCTATTTCTCCTGGAGACTCAGCAAAAGTTTCCTGTTCAGCCACGCCGGTCTTCTTCCCTGCCAGCTCGTCTTACGGCACACGGGAACAGTCTGCTCCTGCGCTTTTAAGACTTCCTCCTAGAGGAGCATCCAGCCTTCCTGGACCCCTTTGCCCTTCACGACTGACTCCCAATGGACCCTCCCTACCAGTGTCCTGAACAGGTCAAAGTCTGCCCTCTGGTAGAATTATGGAGAAAATTATGCTGGGAGTTACTAAAAACACCTTAAGGACAACGCAGTCATTGGTCACAGCCAACATGGGTTCATGAGGGGAAGGTCCTTCTTAACCAACTTAATTTCTTTTTATGACAAGGTCATCCATCTAGTTGTCCAAGGGAAGCCAGTTGATGTTGTCTTTTTGGATTTCAGTAAAGTTTTCAATACTGTTTCTCACAGTATCCTTCTGGACAAAATGGCCAACAAACAGTTAGGCAAAACCATAATCCAGTGGGTGAGTTTTACTGTCCCCTTTCCTGACTTCACCGAGAATAGAGAACTCTACCATTTCATGGTCACTCTGCCCAAGACAGCTCCCAACAACTGCATCTCCCACCAGTCGTTATCTGTTCCCAAACAGAAGGTCTAGCAAGGCACCTGCCCTGGTAGGCTCTCTAACCAGCTGTGCCAGGAAGCTGTCTGCCACGCACTCCAGGAATTTCCTAGGCTGCTTCCTCTGGGCTGTATTTCTTCATTCTTTAACTTTCATGAAAGACTTGTTGCTTCTGCACTTGGTACAAACCCATGTATATAAAAGCACATTTGAACACAAAGAACAGCAAATAACAAAACCATTTAGGGCACCCTGAATTAACTTTTTCTATTCTCCTGCAAATGTTAAGAGTGGAAGGATTCAGAGCAGTTGTTCAAGGTGGCATATAGGTGGAATTAAGTTGGGAAAGAGGGAGAAACATGAACTAGTTATAATTGATGTGGTGATGCCAACCCTTTCCCTAGTTTCCTGATTACTAGTATTTT
Source organism: Psophia crepitans (assembly GCA_013399095.1). NCBI lineage: Eukaryota > Metazoa > Chordata > Aves > Gruiformes > Psophiidae > Psophia > Psophia crepitans. Next base: position 216,131 of record VWZZ01005334.1, on the reverse strand, counting down.
TCTGAAAGCCTCAGGTCCTGGAAATAAGAGGAAAATATATGTAAACCTTAAATTTCAAAAGAAAAAAAAAGTTTCTAGCTTCTATGGATGCAGATTATAGTTAGGCCATATTTTAGTACACTGAATTTGAAAATCAAAAACCTGGGGATAAACAGAAAAGATGCATCTATTTATTTTAAGCCAGGTGTATGCCACTTGTATCTAGTAGCACCGCTTTTGTGTGAGGATATGCCATCACATACAAACAGTCTCTGCACCACAGGGAGCAGGAAAAATGATCAGCATGACTATTTTATGTCGGGATTGACTCTGCCTTCATTTTGGATACCTTCCCACTTCTCACTGCCTTCAGCAGCAGCAAGAACATGCAAAGTAAGTAGATCATGCTGATAAGTTCTAAGTCAAATTAATTAGTTCACCAGTATTATAGATCTAGTGCAGTAGCTCTTTCAAATAAGTTTTGGTAACGCAAGTAAGTAGCAGAGCTGCTCTCCTCAGGATACCAAGGCAGAAAAAGCTCAGCATGCCAATAAAGTACAAAGTTAGCCTTGTATTCATGTAAACCAACAGAGAAAGCTTTGAACTGGGGAAAAAAAAACAACAAACCACAACCTAGAATGATATACAATGTCAGCCTACTTCATGGTAAGTTGCTCAAGATGAATCACTTAAAGTCCTTAGGGAGGGGGCAAGTGGAATCCCCTGCTCAGTTTACAGTGCATAAACAGGTCGGCTGATGTTCCCCCTGCCCCCATGTTGGATCTGTTAGCGGTCATATTGGTGAACCACACACTTTTCCTTATTTAGGCTTCTTTTCTTCATTAGTTTGCTATCTGATCTTAAATCTGCCTGGAGCCTAAGATGTTTGCAGTTGGGACAACAATCTGTGCAAACGTAACACACACATCCTCCCCCTGAAAAAAAAAAAAAAGCGCTAGCTAAAATGAATAAGGGCCAGTCTGGAATGTCTCAAATATACATGTGGGTTCATAGGTAGCGCAATTGTAGTGATGAGATTGCCAAGAGGTAGTATATAAACCAGATCCCTAATACCATCTTAGCATTGCTTAGCACATTTGGGAAAAGTAAACCTAGGGAATAAGTTGCTTTCCAGGAGGTCAGAACGCCGTCCATCAGCCTGAAGTTCTTTAATAGTGTAGCCCATTATTTCTCATTTCAATGGCTGCACAAACTTCAGGCTAGATGCGGCAAGCTGGGAACGATGTACCCTAAGTTTCAACAAGAATCTAAAAGACATCGCTAGCAAAAGCGGGGAGGGGAATCTCTCATTTCTCTTTTCTATTGTTAGTGCCATAATTTCAGGTTTTGGAGAAATGCATTTTGCTTTTTCAAATAGGAGACTTTCCCTGTAGGACTAATTCACTGTACCTCAGCAAAAGAAGTGGATGAAATTCTGAGCTACTGGAGACCAAAAGGAGAGACCCCATTCTTTTCCAGGGGTATGACACTACTCAGTCCGAACTGGCTGATGCTGGACAGGAGCTGGAAGGCATGGAAGCTCAGTGCACTCTCTGCCTTTTGAGATCAGAGCTGAAAAGTGGCATATTTTACTTCCATTTCAATTCTGATCAGATAATTTAGATGTTTCTCTTCCCCTCTAAAAACTATTTCAAAGAAATTTGCTGATTTCCAAATCACCTCTGATTACACATGAGAAAAGTAGGATCGCTCCTGGAAACTTGTGGAAGGTAACAAGTGAAATGAGGGTACAGAATTGCTTTCACAGATGTGGAGTTAGAACTGCAATTCTTACTACCTTCACCTGTCTCACACTCTGGTTTTGTGCTACTGACTTTTTTTCAAGACTGCAGAGGAATGAGGGCAGTGAAAGGAGATGGGGAGCAAAGATGCAAGCCTTAGAATTTGGGTTGTCCATGCCAGTCATAGTGACCAGAAATAAAACAGAAATGAAAAGAGAAAGCTAATAATCTGTTATTATAATTAATTGGCCTCACAACTAGAACACCTGTAATGCATCTCCTTCATATCAGGTTTTTATTTGATTTCTCCCCCCTCCCCTCCCTTATCTGCCAGTATGTCAGGTCAGAGAGGAATGATGGCTCTCTGTCCCATATACTACTGTGAGTATAGACTAGTGTGCTTGGGTGTGTGAATAAACTTACAGGGAGTCCTGGGAAGGGATGTGGAGTCTGCAAGGACTCGCTAGTCTGAAAGAGAAACTGACACTGGGTAGTTCAGCTATAAAGCAGCCACATATAGTACAGTTCTAGGCAATATAATCAAAGGCATAAGCACTGAGAAGAAAGAGCAATTTAGGATAATCTAAACCAATCATGAGGTAATAGAATCCCATGGGTGTTTTGAATATGTACTGTAGAAGTACCAAATCCAAGACTTATTTCGTTGGGAAACAGTCTTCCCATGACAGGAGGGCAAAGATTCACATATCTGGTTTTAATCAGCAAATACATAATCTAAAATAGTACTGGAATGTACTCAAGGAAAAAGACAACTTAGAGGCTGAGGTCAGTACATGAGCAAAATTTACACCTTGAATCCAAGTCTCCTGCTCATTGTCACACATTGCCTTTCAGAGGAGACATCTGATAGCTTGCAGAGATTATTGCTGGTGACTCCAAACACCCATCAGGCATTTGCAGACACAGATGTGGCCCAGCCTGAACTATTGAATGTATTTTCACCCATCAAAGCCCAACTGAAATTTAAAACCAAGAAGTGGTAACCCCTAGACTATTGCAGAGCTGACCTGGCAGGCTGCTTCTGGGTGTTTCACATCCTTCCAGCCTAGAGACTCCTGACAAGATACAGCTGAGGCACTTTTGCTCTTAAAATGATGCTACCAGAAGGATACAAGGGAATTTTTGAAAGGGATTTGCGTCTAAAGTGCTGCCCTAGGAAATGAGCAGGCTTCCAAAGCATAGTTCTCCCACTCAGAAATTAAGAGCCATATCTGCTACTTCTTGTCTGTGTTTCCTAGATAACAATATTTGGATACGCTTGTAGTCCTTCCTGTGAAAGAAGCACAATAGTTCATATATGTGTATATGTTGAAAATAGACAACTGTGTTAATATCCTTTACACTTCAAATGCCTCTCTTACCTCAAAGCTCTTATGGTGCCACCCAAGATATTTAAATGCATCCTTTTTCCTTTGAACATCTGATGGGAAGATAACACCACTGAGCTGGCTAAGACAGTAAGTTTACACATGAAAATAAAGCTGCTTTATCTTGCCATCACAGTATTTGTTCCTTCTGTATCCTTACACATCTGTTATTCCCTGTAGAAAAAGAGACAGACTATTTAGGGAGTTCATATTAACTTTCAATCTGGCAAATAAGATGTTAAGTGAGAAACTAAGAAACAAGGAAGAATGCAACCAGGAATAGAGAATTTGTGTTAGATCTACTTTCTGCAACAAAGATTCAGACTTCTCAATAAATCTCAAAGCTTTAAAGAGCATTTTAGCTGTAAATAGTAGCCACAATGTTAATTAATTAGATGTGCCTACCCAAAGCAAGAAACTTATCACAAAACCCTCAGCTGATATGATGATATATCTGGAAGGTGTCCAAGGCTTGCTAGCAAGTTCTTTGGGATCATACTTATAAAAATTCAGGAGCTGGAAAAACCTCTCCATGAAGAGATGAATCCATAATATAGTCAGAAGACTTCATACAGCTAGTTTTCTGGACTTAGACTACCCTCTCCTCTTCCATCTATACAAACTAAGCCATAAGCCTTCTGTTTTATGCTCCTGGAGGCTGGCTGAGCTACCTTTTGTGCCAGCTGTAGCCCATGGGACTTGTGCTGACCATTCACAGCTGGTTTAGGGTCCCTCTTGAAGCCTGTAATCAAATTACTTTCAGATGGGTTTGCTGGTTCTCCAGTGGACAAAGGGACTGAGTTATTTCCATTGAAGATGACAGAGTCTCTATGATGGTAAAAATGGAAATCTGGATTTGTGTAAAATAAGTACAGTGGCTTTGTGCATGAGATTATGAATTTTATCAGACTAGGGTGACGGAGATTAAAAGTAGGAGTCAAGCCAAATACTCAGTGTTAACCTTTTAAGATCTTGTGACTATGACTCTTAAATGCTAATTAATACATAACTGCACTGTTACATTAAGGTACTGTAGCTACTTAATTGTTCAATACCAGCTGCCAAAATCACAGTCTTCAGCAAGGCTCCTAGATGGACCCTTAACAGTCACAAATGGAAATATCATAAGGTTATTTTAAGTAGAAAGGCTGTAAGTGTGGCTGTTCATTGTACTGTGCTGATTCTTGTGCTCACTTCCCTCTGAAAAGAGAAGTCGATGAGCAGCTTCTGTGCCCAGGCAGAGCCAGCTGAAGTGTGAGGGTAAATTCCTGCCTCTCTTCGTTTGCCTGCTTTCCTCTTTGTGTCATAACTAGTTTTAAATAAGGGAAGATTCAAATGTCCTATCACGTTACAAGTGCTGCAGTTAAAAATGCTGAGATAGGCCAACTTGACAAGATGAGAAGTTAGTATTACTTGGGGATAAGCAAGAAAGATGGTTGTGGTTGAACTAGTTGAATTTGAAAGAACATGGATGATATTAAGCCTAGAGGGTGAGAGAGAGCTGCTCCTAATGGAAGTCAGCGTAGTGAAAATCTCACCACACTGAGCAGAGATACAGGACTGAAAATGGAGGTTAACAGAGAGCACAAAGCAACTGTGAAATATAATTGCAGTTAATCAGACCAAAGGGAGTTTAATTAGACTAGCTAACTACTTGATTTTCCTTGGCATTCATTTGAACATTAGACCTAGTGTTGGAAATTAGTGACTAAAACTTCATGTAGTGTCTTGGGCTTTTGTTGTTGTTGTTTTGTTAAGGGGAAGAGGGAGAGGAAAGTTGAATGCCTCTCTGAAAACAGAATGAAGGCACAATCTCTAAATTGGCAGTCATGGAGACTAACTGGGTGAAGGGAGGCAGGTGAATAGATACTTGCAGACTAAATGCAGTTTTGTAAGGGGATAATGTTCCATTATCTGATTAAGGGCTGGGAGATGTTTAAAATTGTAGAACAGAAAGTACAGGAAGTAGCATCATGGCAACAGAAGAAATTAATATTTGTCTTTGTGCTTGTAGTGATTTGCAAGTCACTTATGCCATGAATACTTCTGTTCAATTTGCTTCACTTGTATAGTGGGATGCAAAATAAGAGTTTCATCACATCTATGAATGCAAACCGCTGCAAACCCAGCATGGTGGTTGGAAGTTCAGAAAGGCTTTCTGAGCCCTGCATCCAATATCTTGATGGAATCACAACACCTTTAAGGCCTCCCAAGCCTTGACATGCAGTTATAGTCGCTTGTCGTTTGCTAGAAGAAGCAGTTCTGAATGCGGAAATGAGTGCCACTAGACTCGGATAGCTGAGGTTCTACTGATTTTCCTTACTGCAAATGGAAGTGAGCACTGTCTAAGAATGTATATGTACATGTACAGTAGAAAAAGCTAATTGTCTTTCTCCATTTTTTTTTTCCAATGGGATGTGTTAAACTGCTAAATTCTGTGGAATCCATAGTCAGTGTAATGGCATGGAGGATGAAGATGGACAATTAATTTCAAATATGTAGCTAATTATAGAATAAATTGAAAGAGAGATGAACAGAGAAAGTCCCAAGCATGGATCTGCTTGATGCTCACTGAATAAGTATCCCATCAGCTGCCTTTAATTAAGGTTTGCTTAGAAATACACTGTTTTATCCAGTGCTCACAAACATGAGTGGCTTAAAATAAATAAATAAATAAACGAAGGAGGGAAGGAAGGAAGCAAGCTATATTCAATATCCATAGTATGAAACAGCTTTTGTGATCATGCCACAATGTGACAGCGTCAACTGGCAAATGGATGAAAGGAGTGGATCTTGGTACCTTTTCCAGGGCTACTTAACATATTTTTTTCTGTTCTGTCCTGTCCACAGAAAAACTGTTACCACTTGCAGTTTGTAGTAGCCATCACCTTTTACTACGTTATATTTTAGGGGAAGTAATATTGGAAAAATATTTGTCCACAGAAAGGTGGGATGTTGGAAGAAATGGCTGTTGCTTTGAAGCAGATTTCTGGTCAAAGAAAGAAACAAGTTGAGCAATATTTGTAGCAGAATTCCTCTGGGGCTCCAGCTCTTTAAAATTCAGCTATTGAGAACAACAGATGTGTTACTTTGCTTTACTTAAGTAACCTTGAAATTACGTGAAGAGTTGGTAGATTGTCAAAAAATGTTGATGACCTTGATCAGAAGATTATCTGAGGTGGTAGGTAGAAATGGATAAAACTTAGAGGGCAGTAAGAGCTAAAACAAAACCTGCAGCAAGTGCCAGGGATGCTGGTACAAACAGTGAAGGTGTACGTGGGGAGGAAATGAAGTGATTTGTTAGAGCTGGTGGGGAGTTTCCTTTGGGAAACGACAAGTTGCAGTAGTGGTGTTGGTTCCAGGCAACTGATAGGGTCAACTTGTGACTCGTGCTGTAGAAGGCAAAAACAAATGACTTGGGCTGAATGAAGCAAATGTTTGCTGTCAAGTGTCAGGTTAGACAGCTGTATAAATTATGTTGACCTCCACACTTTGTTTCTTCAGATACCATCCCTTCAGGACTGCACAGATTTATATTACAGGCAGCTCTGAGGAGCCGTTGTCCTTAAATCTGAAAGGACTGCATATCTAGTATGTGTATCCCACTACTTTGTGGGAAAACAACCTCATTAATCACAGGACTGCCAAAGGCAGGATCACAAGCAGGGCACCTGGGTGATTGATCCAATAGGAGCACGGACTAACACAATTCCCACCCCACAGACCTCAAGGACTAGAGATGAGTGAGGTATTGTACTAGAAGAGAAAGGACCTGCAGGCTGAAGTAGCTGTAAATCCCACTTTTGTTCTATGTACTCTTGAGATGGGGGTGGAGCTAGACTATGCCCATTTAATTTATTTGGGAGGTTATGAGTGCAAGGTAGGGAGGAAGGTAAGAGGACTGTCTATCTTCAAACAGGTTTTAGAAGGCAGACCGTGAGAGCGAAGACTATGAGACTAGGAATTTATTTGCTTGTTTGAGTGTGTGTGTTGAGGGGTGGGTGGATTTTTACTTGTTTGTTTGTTGTTGGTTTGTTGGGGTTTTTTTCTGGATTTTTTTTCTTCTTTTTTCTTTTTTTTCTTTTTTTGATCTGCTATACCAGATCCCTTGTTTGAAGCATGAGGTGGAACCAGTTCATAACAGACTTATCAAATGAATCCAAAATTTCCTCTTACTCAGGACTGCTCAAGGATGCTTGTTACGTAATATTTGTAATGATAGTTTAAGAGTCTGCATGTGGGGGTTCTGACTAAGACGTATCGTTTCTTGTCTCAGGCTTTTCTTGCAGTGAGTAATTTAAAACCTCCTCTTTTGTGTCTCTCTCTTCTCTGGGCTTGTGTTTAAAGTTCCAGTAAATAATAGTTGAAATCACATGGTCATATACTAGAGAAACACATTTGTTTACATACAGAGCTAGATTGTGTGTGTGTTAAGATTTACTACAAGGCTATTTCTCTGTTCTCTTTTGTGAAGAGTGGGAGGAAAGAGAAACACCAGGAAAACTGATTTCAGACTTCAAAGAAAGCATGTTCTAAAATTCTTGGTTAAAAAGTGCAAGTCGTATGTTAATTCTTTGTTCAGACACAAAACATATTAAAATATTTCCTCCTATAAAGATGGAATTGGCTTAATTTATTGATGTTGAATTCATTGAAAAGGAAGGGAAATGAGTTAAGACTGTATTTTACCTGAAAAAAGGTACTTGTCTGGCATTGCAGGCATTGTAAATATTGTTAAACTGTTGCATCTGAAAGTCTTGATTCTTTTATTCCTCTCCTCCATTATGCAGCACTGGCATTCCATCAGCCTCTAGACTCTTTGAAAGAAGGTTCATTAGTTGATGAAACCTGTTCACACAACTGTGTTGTCATGATAGACTGTTGTTTCTCCCTTCAGCAGCTAAACACAGCAGCTGTAATGCAAAGAAGTACACAACTGGTGGTTTGATTTGCAGACAGGTCAGATAAATGTTGTTTACTAATACTGAGTTGAATATTAGCTATTCTCTGACGCATTGTGCAAAAGGCGTGATATTCTGCTGAAAACATAAGGTAAGACCTGTCCATGTCCTGTTTGTCACAGCAGTTTGCTCGTTGGTTCAGCCACTAAGGAATATGTGCTTTGAGTTGCTCATTGAAGAGTTGACTTGCTCCTGTAGTAACAGCGAAAGCATTTTCATGCGCCGCCACAACAACTGCTCCCACTCAAAAGCAGGGCATACGCTCTTGCTAGGTGCCATGGTAGGTCAGAAAGCACGCATACCACACTACTCCTGGACAGAAGAGGGAACTGCTGACATGGGTCATGGTCTGCCTGCACTAACTGGACTCTCCCAAGCTTGCATGAGCTCAGCTCCCTAGGGACACTGCCTCAATCTCCCTCCTTCATACTGTTCCTATAACTTTTAGAGGGCAAAGGAAAATGTAATGAGGTGACAGCACTTCTCTAAAAAATGGACTCTGAGTCAAAGTCACTGGACTCTGACACTGCTATTAGGAGTATTAGCATGTGGCACCTCTGTCTCTTAAAACAGCAAATCTGTCCCTTATCTGCTTTTCTACACAAATTTCCTCCTCTTTAGAATGAGGAGAAAAGGCACTGTTTACTGCATTGATCAGTTCAGATTAGCTGTGCTAGAATAGAATAGAATAATTAAGGTTGGAAGAGACCTCAAGGATCATCTAGTTCAACCGACCCCCCACCACCTATCAACCACTAAACCATGTCCTTCAGTGCTGCATCTAACCTTTCCTTAAATACCCGCAGGGACGGTGACTCCACCACCTCCCTGGGAAACCTGTTCCAATGCCCGACCACCCTTTCCGAGAAGAAATTTCTCCTCATCTCCAACCTGAACCTTCCCTGGCACAACTTGCAGCCGTTCCCCCTTGTCCTGTCACTAGTTATCTGCAAGAAGAGGC